>CM035806.1:21642570-22112570 GCA_020466095.1 Chlorops oryzae | reverse complement strand
TTAGAAGGTTATCTTTGAGATTCTATTTGTTTTCCAAAAACTACTAATGAATAAATACTGGCCTCTGTGACCATCCGACTGAAATGTGGAAAGACAATGAGAAAGACTGATGAAAAAACGGACCATAATTGTGCGGTATTCTAACCGAAAGTAATGAGCGCGAACAATAGGATGTTCTGTTTTTTTTTTTTTTTGTTTTCCTCTTGGTCTCTTTCCAGATCAACTACAGCGAAAATCTTTATTTTTCTTTTATGAAATAAATTTTTACTCTTATTAAAACTGTCAAGTACAGTCGTTCAACTTTATGACCGTTTGCTACCATGAAAAGCCCTTCTTTTTATTATATTTTTTTTTTTTTTTGTTTTGTATTCAAATCAAAAGAGCGCTTAAAGGAAAAAGATTAAGACCCAACCGGATTTCCAAAACATAATTAATTTTTTGATCTCTGTGCAGAATTTTTTGCACAACATGAAAAAGATTGGAACAAAAATATGGAAGAACGAAAGAAGTGGAAATTTTTATCTCTCGAAATGAAATTATATAAGAAAGCATCCTTTCTCGTGTATCAGTCCTTTTTATATTTTTTATTTAGTTTTTGATTTTCTGCTTGCTAACGTAGAAGAGCTCCAGGTCCAAAATGAAAACAGAAAATCAAATACTCGGAAGTTACAAGTAAATAAAGAGATCCACAACAACAAAGTCGATTTAGAGATATTGCGAAAACGCGAAAACACTCATGCTAATCACATTGGCTATTGAGAAATAGAGCTATTTACGAAATATTCTCTTTGACTACGAGGGTTTGTTTTTTTTTTTTTTTTTTTTTTTTTTATTCCTATTCAGATTGAATTAATTTATTGAGCTCTCAAGCGTTTGCAGCATTTGAACTCGCACACAGAACCAAATACGAAGCGAAAGCGCTCGAGTTCAGCTCACAGTTCCAGATGCTTTTTGCCAAGCACATAATTTCCTTTATTATTTGAGTAATTTTTTTTTTTTTTTTTTTTTATTCTTCTTTGTCAAAAAAATATTTTGTATTGTTATAATCATCTTCCATTTTATGCTTCGCATGCCTCACAATAGATTTGACAAAAAATAAAAATAATAAAAAACAAAAAAAAATGTCCAGGTCAGCCATGGGTGAAAAAGTTAATTCATCTGAGGGGCTTTATGCTTTTGACTTTCTCGTAATTATGTCAGTGGCACGCATTTTGAAATGACGAAGTTCAACAAAACAAGAATTTAAGAAAATAACGAATCGAAAATAGGAAAAATATTTTAAGTGTCCTCTTTGAAAGGACACTTATTCTTATATTTTTATGTTATGAAGGTTATATTTATAATTATTATTTTTAGATAGCACAATTTTTGGGCAGCAGGATTCGAAAATATATTGTACATATAGCTACACATTATTGTTAGAGCTGAAATACATCATGGATACATCAACGATCAGGCATCAAATCTAGAAAGCTGTTGGCACATAAATATCAAGTCTGAAATATCAATGTTTTGTCGAGTTTAGCAATGGTTTAAAGTTACCTTCTCGAATGGCTTGACCAAATATTTTGGCAGTGTTATTCGTCGACACTGTTTCCCATGCAATCAATGCCAGACAGTAGAGTATCTGATTATATGTATATGTGATATCATCGTTTGAATGGCCATTGCGATGCGGGATTTTGGCAGAGAGTGTGCATACATAATCTCAGCTCTTTGCAAAATAAAAAGAGAAACCTAATATTAGTACTTCATTTACCCGAACGTGAAAATCCAAAAAGTTTTCACATTTCAGACTGCGCAAACACACATATAATTCGATGTCGCCTAAGTGCTTGAGCATTAAACTTTTATGATTGCATTTAATGCACAGTGATTCGAATAGAAAACATGCATACAAGTAGCTAATTTATGTACGTATTTATATTATATATATATATATTAGGTGTAGTAAAAAGAAATCCATTATTTTTCCAATAGATGGCGTTATTTATCTGCATCTCGCGTTGTATAAGTCCGATCGTGTTCCGCTAGGGGGCATTAGAAAGATGACAGCTCCTACTAAAAAAGCTTTTTTGACACTTTTTTGATTGATTGATTCAGTTTTGTTTGAGAGCTTGTCAAAGATGGACATCAGCAAAGAGAAAATTCGCTACATTTTACAGTTTTTCTTCGATAAGGGAGAAAACGCAAGCCAGGCGGCTGAAAATGTGAATAGCGTTTATGGACCTGATACTGTAACAGCCAATCATGCGCAATTTTGGTTTCGTAGATTCCGTTCCGGTAACTTCGATGTCAAGGATGCACCACGCACTGGAAGGCCAATTGTCGAAAATGTCGATAAAATCATGGAAATTATCGAGTCCGACCGTCATGTTAGCACTGTTTCGATTGCAAAAGAGCTAAAGATTGCACAAAAAACCGTTTGGAACCATTTGAATAAGGCTGGATACACAAAGAAGCTCGATGTATGGGTGCCACACGAGTTAACGCAAAAAAACCTCATAGACCGAATTTCCATCTGCGAATCGCTGCTGAACCGCAACAAAATCGACCCATTTCTGAAGCGGTTGGTGACTGGTGATGTAAAGTGGGTCACTTACGACAACGTCAAGCGAAAACGGTCGTGGTCGAAACACGGTGAACCGGCGGAAACGGTGGCCAAGCCAGGATTGACGGCCAGGAAGGTTTTGCTGTGTGTTTGGTGGGATTGGCAGGGAATTATCTACTATGAGCTGCTCCCATACGGCAAAACTCTTAACTCGGAACTCTACTGTCAACAATTGGACCGTCTGAAGGAAGCAATCGCCCATAAGCGGCCAGCTTTGGCCAATAGGAGAGGAATTGTGTTCCATCAGGACAACGCCAGGCCACACACATCGATAGTGACTCGCCAGAAGCTCCGGGAGTTTGGTTGGGAGGTTCTTCTGCATCCACCTTATAGTCCGGACCTGGCACCAAGTGATTACCATCTGTTCCTGTCCATGGCGAACAATTTTGCTGGTGAAACATTCGCTTCAAGAGAGGCTTCTGAAATTCGACTGTCTCAATTTTTTGCTAATAGGAACGAGGGCTTCTATGAGAGAGGCATAATGAAATTACCTTTAAAATGGCAACAAGTTATCGAACAAAACGGCGCATATTTGACCTAAATCGGGTCATTCTAACTATCTTAAATAAAGCCCTCAATTTAATGCAAAAATAATGGATTTCTTTTTACTACACCTAATATATATACAGCTATATATATTATATAAATATGTATATGTGTATATCGGATCACAGTGTCGTATGTGCGTTGTTAATGCTTCCGTTCTTCACGTTGCCCATACGACGTCGTGTACCACATGAAGAAATAAGCAGCCGCTTGAACTATAAGTACACATGACTTTCAACTATGATAAAAAGTCAAACAATGTCACAATTTCTCTTGAAAAATTTTTCACATTCAAGTAGTATTTAAGTCTGCTTGACTTGAACAAGTTAACATGGTATGTAGACAAGCGTAAAGTGCAAAAATGCAATTTTATTTTCTTGGATTTTTTTGTGTTTTTTTTTTTTTTTTTTTTCTTTACTCAAAGAAGCACTTGTAGTCTAAGAGTATGTATTTTGAATGCGTCTTTTAAAGATAGAAAATTCCCCATGACTGACTGACAGAGAAAATATTCATTTATCTTCGCCTTCTTGATATTATATAACTAGGCTACAATGTCCTTCATTACGAATTTCCATGACCGGAAATAAGGCAAAAATCTAAAGAGACTGTAGTTGAGTTCATGTTGCACAAGCGCACTTACACACACACACACACACACACACACACATTCCCATTTATGCATATATGCATGAACATAGAGTTGATTTTTTATGCTGCACCGAGCATAGTATCTAGTTTTCTGCGTGAAATTTTATTAAAATGGATGACAATGACTTCAAATGCATTGCTGCCGCCACCGCCGCCGCCGTCATTGCTGGAGCTTTTTGCCATGACAATGTTGGGAGTTGGGCAGAGGGAAAACAGCTCTAGCCATTGTATCGTTAGTACAAATATTTCAACGTAAAACGGACTTAGCAACACCAAGGAGAGAGGATTTTAATGAGAATAAAGGAGAGAAGTGGGAAAGTTGGGGTTAACAACCATTATTGGGAAATTTATTTAGCTCGAATTCAATAAGTATGAATACCGTTAAAGGAAGGAAACTATTTAGCTCATTTAAAGTGATGAATGCGCTAACACACCTCCATTTGTAAAATGAGAATGGTATAACTAAGAACGTTTTGCAGCTTCATTGCAAATACTTTGAAGGAGGATTCTTTGAACTCATCATAAAAGAAGAGAAAAGAAAAGAAAACTAAATAAATTCCTAAAATTCACTTTATATGGACGAAGTCGAAACTGACAAACTGTCAATCGCTTTATGCAATTAATAAGAACTTTCCAGTGGAGCATGTGCAACATGAAAGCGAAGAGCATTAATGCCAATCAAACGTGAGCACATTTTGTTTTTTGCAGCGAACTTCAAGTACGCACGTACAGACAATGAAATACTGAAATTGCAAAGGGGGATTTCCTTTTTCCATTTTGTCCCCATATGCGTCAAACATAAGAAGACACATTGTGAGCGAAAAAGGTAGCACCACTTGGCTGAGTGGGTAAAACAATTAGCAAAAATTCTGCAAATAATTTTTCAAATGAAACGCCAAATGCAAAGCACAAGGAGAAGCCACGATACCGCTCGCTGGACAGCCATTCATAGCGGTGCTGCGAAGGAATTTTAAGTGAATTCTTGACATCGTTTTTTGTTGTTTATTTATTTTTTTTTTAATGCTTAAAGCTTCGTTGCGCTTTTTCGGGCATGCTTGAATAAGTTTTTGACACAAGAGAGCAAAGCACTTGCTTAGCATAATTTTAACGAAGAGTAATTTCTTTTTTCTTTTTATAGCAATTCCAAGGATCTGCGGGAAAAATTTAAAACCCCTAAGTACCCTGTGAGAATAAGCGGTGGACGCATTTGTTTCATGACCATTTAGAACAATTCTAAGGCATTAAAATATTGCACAAGATAGTTAATCAGACAGTTAAATGAGAACTGAAGTTAATCTTCAGAATGCGAGCGTATGAGAAACGTGACTTCAAATTACTCCCCAGTTGTAAAAATATTCATGAAAGATGCATGAATCATGCCTCTTAAGAGTGCTTTGCGTGCATGCCAACCTTCCATGCCTCTTCATTTCTTTTTTATACAGGCTTGTCATAGGAAATCATGCATAGACAAAAACTGTTTGATTAATGCTTGAGAACCCATGAAACATATCTTCCCTACCATGCATGAATCAATGATCCTGAGAACACAATTATCCAATTCCTGGAATTCGTTCGCCTAAACAAGCAGTAACAATCCGATGTAGGCGGGTTCAATCCCCGCTGCGGCGGGCGTAATTTTTTTTTTGTGCATACTTAGGTAGATAAAAATATAACATTTCAAAAAATTTCAAAACTTAGAGGAATAACTTGCTTTCACCCAAACATTAATGGAAAAAAAAAAAAATTTGTAAGTACTTGTTGTATGCATGACGTGTCTGACGACTGGATAGGAAACTTCCGTTTATAACTGCCAACTTGCTTTCTACCCCCCGCGGCCCCGCCCCCCTAATTCGGTCAAACTTTACCACAAATTTGAAAAATTACTTTGCATTTTTCTAAGTCCCAATTTCTCCGCCTGCGACAGGAATCGAACTCGAGCCCTCCAGGTTACAAATCGCAACACGCCCCCATTACGCTACCGAGAGCTCTCATTCGTGAGTTTTACATTTAATATATTAACGTTCGAAAAAGTCGAACTGTAGACGCCTCGTATGTATGTAACGTATCTTTATAACATACATATTGTTTTGGGTGGATTTGCGATATTTTTAAGAAATTCAACGTTTTCAAGGATTCATGAATCAAACAGGACCATGAACGCATTAATCATGTATACTACGAGCATGCGTTCTTGTTTTACAACTGGAGAAGAAATGTTTCATGTGTTTTCAAGGAGCCGTGAATCGTGCGTGATCATGCACGCATGGGTCATGAATTCTTCTGGCATGCATTCTTGTTTTATAACAGGGTAAGGCATGAATCATGAAGTACTACGGGCATGCGTGCTTGTTTTTACAACTGAATTATTATCATGAGATAAAGATACTCTATATACGCAGCTGGCACTAATAGAATCATTCAGGAGAGATTAATTATAGCTTTACACAATATGGGAAATCAATTTGCATTGCCAATTTATTTCCTTTCTAAAATTTAGTTTTAATTGAGAATAACGAAATCAGAACCAAAGGTTTTTAAAGACTCCATGCGTATGAGTAACGTGACTTCATATGTATAGATATACCAAACAGGCGCCTAAAAAATTGTAAAAAATTTTACTACATAGTCTATGACACATAGTATTCAGGATTCATTGCATTCCTGTTGCGTGCAAAACAGCATGCATGCGAGATAGTTTCATGATTCATGCGTTCCTTTGCTGCAAAAAAGCATGCATGCCCGTAGTATTCATGATTCATGCGTTCCTTGCTGCAAAAAGCATGCTGCCCTTGTATTCTGATTCATGCGTTGATAATCATGCATGGTGCGTGGATTTCATGTTCACATTCTGATCGCCGCGCCGCCGAAGGAAGCTAGCCTAGTGCTTAAATGCTAGGTCTTCCAGCCGACTGAGCCGGGTTCGAGCCCTGGCTCGTTGAGAAAAAATTTTTTTTTTTTAATTATCTAGGTTTTTTTTTATTTTTTCATTTTAATTAATTTTTTTTAATAGAAAATCTTGCAACAAAATATTTTTTTTTTTAATTTTTCCCATATTAAATTGTTTTTTTTAAATATTTGCTGAGAATAAATTTTTTTTCTTTGAAAAATCTATGCGCGCGTTTCAAAGCAACCTTGATCAACAAAAAACTCAAGTTAGCGTTTTGACAAGAAAATTCAATTTGCCTATACAGTGTAATGGTAAAGACACCGAATTACCAACCGAGCGGTCAGTGGTTCGATTCTCGGACGAGACGAAAAAAATAAAAAAAGTTAGAAAAGTAAAAAGTTTATAAATAAAGAAAAAAAGCAAAATAAGAAAAAAAAAAAAACAAAACATTAAATATAAAATTTTTTTATAATTTTATTTCATTTTTAAAAAACAAAATAACATTGTTGAACCATTTGTGGGAACACATGTTTCATGTGTTCTCAAGCATTGTTGAATCATGCATAGTAGGGAACACATATTTCATGGGTTCCCAAGCATTGATAAAACATTTTTCGGCTATGCATGATTTCCTATGACAAGCCTTAAGAAAAAGAAATGAATAGGCATGGAAGTTTGGCATGCATGCAAAGCACCCTTAAGAGGCATGATTCATGCATCTTTCATGAATATTTTTACAACTGGGATATAAGAGATATTACTCATAAGCAGGGCGGCCTGAAAAAATTGTAAAAAATTTTACCTATCACGTAAGATTCTTTTTATACGCGACACAATCTGTATCGAGGGTATATTGCATTTGTGTGTACGTGTGTAACACCACAGCCAGAACCAGTGGAGATAGATCATACAAAATGTGTGAAATGATCAGCGTCTCCAGGAGTCATGTCCGTCTTTCTGTCTGTATACAGTTTTGTTATCGAAGGAGTTGAGCTATCTTGCCAAAATTAGATATACGTGTTGGCAGAGACATGAGTAAGATCAAGTACGAGAATGGACTTGATCGGTGTATTATTCGAGGTACCTCCAGTACTAGGGTATGTTATGAAAATCACAAAAACTGCTCTAAAATCTATACTTTTCAAGATATTTTGATGAAATTTAACGTTTGAACATATTTAAAGGCAATTAATGTGATTTGCATTCGAGCAAAAGCAGCACAGGAATGGTTTAATTTTTGGGTGTGTTTTGGTTAGATCAAGCTTTTCATGAAGTCCATAGTTTTCTGAGATCAAATGGATAAAAATTCAAAACACTTACTTTACACCGGTTCCATATTTCTTATTTTAGTCCCAGACTTCTTTGTATAGCCGAAGTAAAAAATTCCACTTTTCCTTTTGTCCTGCAGTTTCAATTGAATTGTGTGTCTGGTTCATTAAATCATCAAGTCTTGTCAAATCGATTCTCACATTTTTTCCCTACTAAACTTTTTTTTACGTTCTACGAAAAAAACGCAAAAGCGAAATGTGGTATGACAGGAAACGAAAAAATCCAATTAACAGGAAAAATTCTTCTGGGAAAGCAAATCATCAATTCAACGATATGAAGCCAAGAAAGCAAACAAACTGTGGTTGATTTGTGGCAAAACATCAATCGAGCAAACATAAAATCCGAGTCATTGAATGCGAAAAACAGGGAGACCCAAATCAATTAATTACTTTTAGAGACTACCTTTTTTTGCGGCATGAGCCAATTGAGTACGAAAAATAAATTTTATCATTGAATCTTCTTCGATCTTAACTATGGCAATTTCTTCAACAAAACGACTTAAAAAGCAGTTCTTAAGGGATGGAAAATTGATTTTTTTTTTTTTTTTTTGCACACCCATTGAATTAAATTGTCCTTTAAGGTGTTCTCTTCGCATTTCAAAATCTTAAGACCAATTAACGCGATTCATGGAGAAATGAAAAGAACTCACAGAGCGCGGACACATTTTCGGAATTAGACCAGCATAAAAGCTTAACAGTTTGCTTGAAGCGCGTATCCTTGTCTTATGAGTTTCATTTCATTTCCCAGCCGGATTTGTTAATAGCTTAAATATCAATTTGCTTAGTTACTAATTCAGGTGAATCCTTGAGTGTGCCGTCTGCGCTCTGATGTAGGGAATGCAAACAAAATCCTCGTCGTTTTTTATGTAAATAAGCCAAATCGGATTTTACTGTCAACATAATAGCATGAGAGGGATATAGAGTGAGAAAGAGAATGAAACACTTTTCACCGCATCATCACCAAAAAGCAGTTGGTGAAAAGATGCTACAAATCTCTCTAAATCTTCTTCCGACACATAACTATTTCAGCGACACGAAACGAAAATTCACTCAAACTCTTTCTATTTTATTTTTGCTTATCTTTAGAAAAACCTTACAATCCGGCAAATTCTTATGAGACATTGATTGACAAGCGCCGTTAAAGGAAAAAATATTACAAAAAAAAAAAAAAAAAAGGAAAAGAAATTTCACAAAAAAAATCACCTAAAAAAGGTACGATATCCTTGCAGATCTAAAGCTAGAACAGGAAATCGCTTGCAATCAAGGAAACGGAAAACATGTTGGCGATGACAACAACATTTGACCGCAAAATTGATTTTCCGCTAAAAGGGAAGAATAAATAAAAGTGCAAAACTTTGCCTTTTTTCTATTTTTTCAATGATCTTTCCTGCTGTTTCTTGAAATATCCGATTAAATTGAAGTTAACTTTTCCGATTTGCATAAAAAAAAAAGTTGAAAATAAAATCTCTAACAGGATGAAGGACGAATTTCAATGGAATGAAATGAAAATAAAAATGAAAATGAACACAAAAATTAATATCATTACGCTGAAGAGGAAATTCTCCGCACATTCATCGTGTCAATTACTAAGAAGGATATATGTTGACAGGACGAACTTTGTTTGCCAAATGAGGAAATGAAATGTTGAAAAAGTCTCAAAAAAAATCAATGAAAAGGTTTTTTCTCGAGGCTTTTTGTAATTTCATTTCCCCCTCCCCCTATTTTAATTTATTTATTTGTTTTTTTATATATAAATATATACATTTGGAATGTTCTTTATGCAGACATTAAGAAATTTTTTGCAAGATTGTCGGAAATTTTGAGAGCGAAAGTCAATTCCAAATAGAAGAAAATCATCAATTTAAAAACTAAAGACGATCAGTTTATAAGCATTCTCCGCGCGTTGCCATTGAATGAAACAATTTTCATGACAATTTAATGCGAATAAAAAGCAAATGAGAACAAAAAAACAAAACAAAAACCAACAGAAAACAATGAAATATGAATGGAATTTTGATAGGAAAAACAACAACAAAGCACAACGCATGGAAAGCAGAAGTTTAACCAAAATATCGCCCACACACTTGCTTTGTATTTATGTGCACGGCTCTCCTATCGCTTACGCCCATTCCGAAGACCATCAATTTCACATTAATCCCCCCGCAAATTGCCACGGTCAAGACAAGTCGTTAGGAATCAATAGCACGCGGAAAGTGGTATATTGGTTTCATGCTCTCATAAAGGGGTAGGGGAGTGTGGGCTTGGCATCGTTCTTTCGTTCATTCGTTATTTTGTTATTGCAGAATGTGTCAAATGTTGACAGTTCTTTTGTTATGTCATATGACAATTTCGTGTTAAGGCAACAAGAACATTGAAGACCACTGATGATGACCTCGTTATATGATTGGACTTCGACCGAATGCTAACGACGAACAGTCGTCCTGCGAAATGGAATCCAACAAAATTATTGATCATTTCAACTGATGGCTTTACTTCATGCTCCTGATGATATTCGCCTCGCATGGATTATGAGCTTTCCCTTATTATGCGAACGATTCGTGAGCTGAGGGATTTTTTATAAAAAATATAAAAAATCATTTTTTGATACGCAACATTAACAATATTTATTGGGGCTATAAAATCGATGTTCTTCTTGAAATTCAGTTGTTTAAAGCGAAGTTGGGAATCTTATTGAAAACTGAAAATTTTCAAAATAATGCTCCATGGTTTTTCTTGATGGCTTTTAGATACTCAAGTTTGTTTTAAATAGGTTGAAATGTCGAAATTTTATCAAATTATCTTTAAAAACTCCGGTTTAAGGGCAGTTTTTGTGATTTTCATAACAGACCCTAGTACTGAAGGTACCCTTAAAAATGGTCCGATCGAGTTCATGTTCTTACTCATGTCACCGTGAGCACATTTAACAAATTTCGTCAAGATACCCCAACTTATTCGATAAGAAAACTGCATATGGACAGACGGACATGGCTAAATCGAATCTCCTGATGACGCTGATCATTTCTATATAAATTTCGCATGGTCTATCTCGACACACAACCACACAAACGCAACATACCCTCGACACAGAGTGTTTCGGGTATAAAAAGCAAAACTCGATTACGTGGTCTCTTGATTCTGTCCTTTCATGAGGTTACAGTTATCATTTCATTTTTTTTTTTTTTTTTTGTGTCAATTCCGGGCTTTCCTTTTGCCATCATTTCAACATCATACAACATGTACAAAGTTGCGTCATCAATAATAACACAGTCACAGATCAACAATCGCTGACGTGAAACTGAGTGAGTGACGACGACTGCCAAAGTCAGTTAAAGTCAAGAACAACAATAACACCATTTACGATGCCCCCTCCCGAAAACATCGAAACAAACGAACTAACTTACAACCCAACTACGCTATAGGACCGACAATTTCTAAACCCCATCGTGTACTTTGTTTAGAAAAGCAAAGCAGCAACAAAAACATTCATATCCCAATTACGGAACGTATGAGAGCGAGACCGAGAGAGAAAGTGTGAGAGAGATAGTGACTGAGAAGGAGTGAAGGAGGGAACGAGCCAACCGAAGTCTATGTCCTCTATATCCAACGAATGCGACTTAAAGCTTAAACAGACCATGAATGACACAGTTTTGACATGGGGCTGACAGACGGAAAAAAACAGCCAGACGGACGGCCGGACGGACAGACAGAGAGTATCATGTACGGCAATTTCAATACCATGAGCAAACTAAGCCAACATCATTATCGTAATAGCCATCGTAATGATGATCTTTCTTTTCTTTTTATTTGTGCCATTGCTTTTGTTTACAAGGCTTTGCTCCATTTCGTCCCGGCAAGCAGAGTCGCCATTCTCTTTTCATCGGGATTTTATGCTTGTTCTTGCCGCCCTCAATGTCTTGAATTCGAACTGAGAACGTTTTGTTGTCCAGCGAGGTTTGTTTTTTAGTTTAGTTTTGTGTTCGACTAAGTCGCTTTTATAACCAGTGTCAGGAGGGTATATCAGTTTTATGCCGATCTTGTAACAGGTCGAACTGAGCCGCCTCTGATATTGGCAAAATGATAAATATACAGGGTTTCAGGTATTAATGTGTTTGTTTTTTCTTTTGTTTTTTGTGTGTGTGGGTTAGAAGAGGAGGTCATGATGAAAACAAAATCGCATAGCTTTGTAGCTAACTTGCAATTTCATGAGCTTTTTGCCTATGAAAATAAAAATCTTTAATTTTGAAAACTTTGAAAAAATTAATTTTTCATAAATTTCCGAGAAGTGTGGAAAGCCGATACGACCGGTTTCGTACATAGCTTACAGGTTTTTCCTTTTTTGTATGAAAAATGTCATACCTTTCTAATTTTCGTCCAAGCCCCGGTTCAATTTCCTTCAAATCTGTAGTCAGACTTTGTTTGCGGTTTCAATTATCAGAGTTGATTTAGAAATGTATGTCGTAATGCTTGAGCATGTTCATTTTACAGCCATGCCCACGCAAATGCTTTAGATTGCTTGCGTATTGAAAATAAAGGTTCATCGTAATTATTTTTTCCAGATGTGCTTGAAAACTAGGCGAGAGCATCAGAACCAGTAAAGGACCTCTGGGATGTTTCAAAGGCGGGCTTGACCGAATTTAGCTACCATATCTCTGCTTTCTATTATTCATATCATTCTCTTTTTTGTATTTACCATTAGCGCAATAGAATTGCGGAGCATTGAGGAAATAACAGTAATAATATCAGGTTGATTTAGCACGTCCTTCTCCTCGTTTTTAGATGCCTTAAAGTTCTAATTTCGATTTAACGTAAAACTGAATTTATTAGCGGAGGACCTTCTTTTTATCTCATTATTCTGTTTTGATGAAAAAAAAAGAAGTTCTTTAAACATTTTTATCTTTGATCTTAGTTCGATGTATGTACCATATTTCAGGGATTCACATTTTTTTCCATTTTTTTCGGACTCATTTTGAACTCTTGTTTCCGATCCTTAGATGTTGTAAAAATTTTTGGACTCATGAATATGATTGATCCTAAAATGATTACTGTGTAAATCCTTAATTTTTTCTTCTGTATTTTTGGTTTCTTTTCGTCGAATTATTCTTCCAAAAAAACTCATAACAAAAAAAAAAATGGAAAAAATAGAGAAAAAAAGGAAGGACAATTGAGGTCATGCGTATGTGTTTGCGAGTCGGCAGGGTTTCGTGCTGCTCATTTTCTAGTGCTCAGCATGCATTTTCAATAAATACACATTTCAAGCACTTAACACTATTCATGCCGAGCATCGGTTTGTTGGACAGGATAGGGCAGGGTATGGTAGGGCAGGCAGCCGTCTTCACAAGTAGTTGTTATAACCAGCCAATGACTTGAATATTCTAGCCATAAGGCAATTGATAGCTTTCATATTGGTACATTTGCCGACAGTTGATTGTGGCCAATGGGTTTTTTGTGACTCGACCTCGCACGACCCGACCCGACCTGATTCGCCCCTGCCGCGGACTGTGTAAGTACATACGTTCTTCAAGGACGTAGAAAGTGTTGTAGATGGCTTTCGGTTTGGTTTTTGTGTGCTCAACCAACAAACATCAATATCAAATGGCAAGTCAATATAAGGCCGAAACATGTTGAGGGAGAACTTCCGAAACATTTTTGGGATGTTGCAAAAAAAACATTTTAAGAAACATTTAAATACTCAAGATGAAGTGAAGTTAATTTATCTATAAATTTTTATTTTTTTTTTTTTTTTTGTTACTAAAAAGAACTATGAACTCTTCCTTCAGGAGTTGAAAAAATGGCAAAAAAAAAACTATTATTTTTCTAAAATATGAAAGTCTTTGCCTCAACGAAGATGTATCCCATTCGAGCAGGAGTCAATGTCAAAGGAGAAGGATTAAAAGCAGAAATTTATAAGTGAAAAAAAAAATCTCAAAGAAATTGACTTCGGCATACTGAGGGCTAGTTATCGAAAGAGGAACAGACAACTTTTAAATGGGAGAAGCACTTAAGATTTGTAGGTACTTTATTGATGTCCGTTGCATTATCTTTATTGGAATGTCAAGAACGGGGAGAGGAATAAGCTAAGAAGGAAAAAAATAGTTTTGTTCTTCTTTTTTCTTGTCACTCCAAATTGTCGTCCAATGCCAGTGATTGTTAATCAAGCAAATGCAACATAAACCTCTGCAGCTTTTGTTCTTCTCTATACCCACTCACTTTTCACGAAGACGGATTTAAAAAAAAACAAAAAAAACAAAAAAATTGTCAATTTTATAAGGCCATGGCTTAGGGTTTGAAATTGGTCGAACCTGATTGCGCTTGAACTGAAAATTTATTTGAACCGGTTCGAAAAAAAGAAAACGAGAAAAAAAACTAATAGTTGCTTTGAACGATTGCCATGGGGCACACAAAAAAAAAAAAAAAAAAAACAGAAGAATTGTAACACGAAGCACTTTTTCTTTCCTTATTTGATTTCATTTTCATTCTCACATTCTCGCTCACCATTCTTGAACACTGCCCACTTATCAGTGGGAGAAGGAAAAAAAAATTTTTTTTCTATTTTATGTTTTTGATCAGACTCGAATCTTTGCGAATTCATCCTGGTCCTGGTCCGCAGCTGTCCCTTCGAAAGAGCCTCAAAATATTTTAAACATTTCTTTCTTAAATTCGAGAGGACGCAAAAATGGAACCGCCTTCTCATTCACTCGTCACACAACGGTGGACGGGGGGCGGCGATGCTGTTGGAACACTTCAGTGAAATGTAAAATTAATAAAGAAACAAAATATAGCAAAGAAGAGGATGGAAATCTAAAAGGAAAGTCGCATTAAATGCAATTAGGTTGCGCCATTCGCAGAGTGCATGAGAAGTGCGCGATTTTTTTCCCCCTTTTTTTTCGTGTTGCAACATGACGCAGATGAGCGAGATAGCTCACCCCGCGAGCGCATTGCATTTGACTTTCTCAAATATGTTGTAATACTTTTCGAAAAACTCTATTAAAATTCTATGGCACGAAGCAATCGGGGCAGTCACGGAGCAGCCCCGGCCACCGTTCTTCGAGTCGAACCCATGTGGCGCGCAATTGCGTGGGATTACTTCTTAAGAATATTTGCAATTTTATCCCCCAACTTTATAACTTTACTCGACTTTCTTTCCTGTTTTTTTTTTTTTTTTTTTTATATATATGTATGTATTTTTTTCTTTCTTTTTTCTTTTTTGTTTTCTTTCTTGAATATTTTATGAATACTTTGGAAAATGTTCCTTCGATGGCGGGGTCTTGCCGTTCATTATTTTAACATGTCGCAGAGTACAAATATGACTTGTCATTTTATGCAATAAATACGCTTAGTTTTTCCAGCCATGCCAATGCCAAAGCCAAAGAAAATGAAAATGAAAATGAGAAATGGAGATCGGAATAAGTATGAGAAGTTCCTCGTTTTCCCATTCGTTTGGCGTTCTCCTTCGTAGCGTAGCATTTTAAGCAGCTTCCATCGAGAGCGGGTCCTTTGAAAAATTCTTTTATTGTAAGTGAACGTCAGTGACTTGAAATTCATCGGTTCCTTAATGATTTTTTGTTTTTCTTTCGCTTTCCCGTCTCTATTTTTTGCTATGTAATTTTTTTTTTTTTTTTGTTTTGTTTAAGTTGAGTCTTTGCAATCATTTTCGGGGGCATTCTTTGCGGTTGAGCTTTGTTGGGGGTTCACTTGTGTCTCGTGTGCAAAAACGTGTCAATTTGGGAAATTTTGTTTTTAACATGCATGACTGGGTTTACTTATTGACACATTTTATATTGAGAATATACATACATATCTGCGATGTTGATAAAGCAGCATAAGACAACGAGTTCGTCGTCGTCTTTGTCATTTCGGAAGCTTATGAAGTTTTCAAAATTAATTTCAAAATGACTGCAAAAAAATTTGATTTGATCATTTTTGGGAGGAAAGAGACATACTGTTTGGAAGGAGAATAATCAAAAAAGAGTCTTAGGAAAGTCATTATTACTTACGAGAAGATACTCAAAAATGAATTTCTTTAATGAAGTGAATGCGGATTCAGGGAGGGAACAATTTTTTTTAATAATAACTTATAAGAAAACAACAAGCTATGCTGCTTCTACACGTCTTAGCAATCATAAAGCAATGCTCCCCAAAATAAACAATAAAAAAAAATAAATAAAAACATTTGAAAGATTGCATTTTAAAAATATTGACAGCATTGAGCAAATATGATTTAAACATCGACATTTAGAATCACACTTACCTACAGAAATTAGCTCGATTAATGAAAACTTATTGGATTTTCTCTAAGATATTCTCTTTATGCCATTTCGAGACGATTTAGTTTGACTGAAGTTGTCTCAAAATGATACAGAAATATTAAGAATCTTTTATTCGGTTCAATTTTGTTCAATTCTCATACCTAATCCCATTCAAATATGTATGTAACTGAATTCCTATCACAGCAAAAACTGCATACGTATATGCAGAGAAACAGACAGACATTCAGGACCAACTGGAATCTCCTGCTATTCTATCCATCTGTCCAACTGAACGTCAATATAAAAAGTGACGGGATTAATGAAAAAACTTTTTGTGCCCCTCAGCTAAGCTCTTAGCTCTAATCCTCACACAATGTGTGCCTTCCGTTCGAGTCCCTCGTTATGAGAAATAGAAAGAAAATCTCCCTTAACATTGGGCCTTCTTTTCTGATATATTGAAAAATAAAAAAAAAAAAAGAAATCATTCGAAACGCCGCATTTACAAATGGTCCTAATTATTTAAATGTAAGAACAATAGAAAAATCACGCTTGAATGTAAAATTACAACTAGCGTCATCATATCATCACATCACCGCAGAACGAATCCCCTATTGTGTATGCAGCAGTCCCGTGACCCGTCGACACACTTACAATACGTACGCGTGTACACCCATGCGTCAGTCGAGCGTTTTCGGTTCTCTTTCTATAGAAATGCAAATGCAACGTGATTGTCCGTATTACTTAGCAGTTAAATGTTTTGCTTTTTATGCAAATTTTCTTGTAACTGCGAACTCCGGGGTGTATTTCCGATAGTCTTCATGCTCCGTGCTCCGTGCTCCGTTCGCACTTATGTGTGAATGTTCTAAGCCGTGACCGTTGGATCTCTTTCCGCTATCTGGTCTGAAGTGCTGCTGTAGCAGTTACCAATTTGCATAATAAGTGATAACACCAACAGAAGAGGGTCAACACGAAAAGTAACTACAGATGCCCACTTAAAATGCATCGACTAGTGCCAAACCCCAAATCGTCTACATCCACCCACCCATCCGTCTTTGCATCCAAAAAGTGCGTGTCTCAGGAAAGTGCTTTCGAAGCGACTTAGCGAATCGAATTTTGATTTCATATTTCTCGATCCGAAAAGCGATGTTACAGTTTTAACAGCTTGCAAAATAATATCAATATTTTAAGAAAGGAAAAACCAAGGCGAATGAACACCAAGAAATAGAAGACGAAGAGCAAGAGCAAGAGGAAGAGGCAGAAAAAAAGTCATGTGGAATTTTCAACTTGTTAAATATCCTCATTAAATCTTAAAATTTGATCTCCTTTAACTCTTTAATTCCCAGTGCCACCTGCAGATTACTTTAATCGTGCCATAGGTGAATTTCATATTTTTTTTTTTAATATTCATTAAATTTACATCAAATTTTTATTACTATAGCTAACCTTATTGGCAACACTATTTAAGACTACAACCAATCGCAATGTGACATTTTCATTTTCGCTTGTCACGAGTGCAATTCGTTCATCGTTCATTGTCCTCAGCTGTTTCTTATGATGGCAATAATATCTACCTTTTATAGCTATTGCTTCAGCGTTATAAATTATAGATTCAATATATAAAATATATAAAAAAAAAAAATATAAATATATATATATATATTAGGTGTAGTAAAAAGAAATCCATTATTTGCATTCAATTGAGGGCGTTATTTATAGCATCTCGCGTTGTAGAAGTCCGACCCGTGTTCCGCTAGGGCATTAGAAAGATGACAGTTCCTACTAAAAGCTTTTGTTCGACTAACTTTGTTGCCATTGATTGATTCAGGTAATTTATTGATGAGCTTGTCAATAGATGGACATCAGTTCCTATTAGCAAAAAATTGAGACAGTCGACATTTCAGAGCCTTCTTCTTCGATAAGGGAGAAAACGTTTCAAGCCAGGCGACTGAAAATGTGAATAGCGTCTATGGACCTATACTGTAACAGCCAATCATGCGCAATCATTTGGTTCGTCGATCAGTCCGGTAACTATCAGAGGTCAAGGATGCACCAAGCACCTGGAAGGCCAATGTCGAAACATTCGGAGCTAAATCATGGCGAGACATTATCGAGTCCGACGTCATGTTAGGCACTGTTTCGATTGTCAAAAGAGCTAGATTGCACAAAAACCGTTTGACCTTTGAATAGGCTGGATCACAAAGCAAGCTCGATGTATGGGTGCAAGAGTTACGCAAAAAAACCTCATAGACCGAATTTCCAATCTGTTGAATCAGCTAGCTGAACCGCAATAAACGACCCATTTCTGAAGCCGGTTGGTGAGCAGCTTGAGTAGATAAGTGGGTCCACTGCAATACGACAACGTCACAGCGAAAACGGTCGTGGCCGTCAATCACTGGCTTGAACCGGACGGAAACGCGGTTGGCCAAGCCAGTGTTGCGAGCCACGAACGTTTTCGCTGTGTGTTGGTGGGATTGCAGTGACCATTATCTACTATGACCAGCTCACCAACGGCAAAACTCTTAACTCGGACCTATTCACAATTGCTTGAAGGCAAGCAATCGCCCATAAGCGGCAGCTTTGGCCAAGGAGAGGATTGTGTTCCATCGACAAGCAGCCAAAATCTGTCAAACGATTTGGTTGGAGGTCTTTCTCCTTTATCGACCTGCCATGATACCATCTGTTCAGTCCATGGCGAAACAATTTTCTGTGAATCATTCTTCAAGAAGGTTCTAAATCAGCTCATTTTTTGCTATAGGAACAGTTCATGAAGCATATTCTTAAATGGCAACACATTACGAACAACAATCGGCATATTGACCAAATCGCGAGATTGCAACGTATCTTAAATAAAGCCTCAATCTTAATGAAAAATAATGGATTTCTTTTTACTACACCTAATATATGCCGAGTCGACTGTGTAGGTGGCCTATCATAAAAATAAAAGGAATTAGAAGCTTTTTATACGCGAAACACTCTGATTCGATGGCAGGGACATCAGTAAGATCAAGTTCGGGAATAGACTGGATCGGTCCATTATTCAGGGTCCCTTCTATACAAGGGTGCATCACGAAAATCCCAAAACTGCCCCCAAAATTGAAGTTTTTTCAAAATAAACCTACTTATCAGTGATATTAGGAGCTAGGGCTTATATTCAAGCCTCCGATGAAATTTCATAAAATCCGAAAAGTCGGCTTAAAAATCTCTGAATACCTTGTCTTAATGGGAGTGGTCTTGTGGGCTGTTTTAAAAATTGTTCAAATATACATGTCTGTGTCAGAGAAGTTCATGAATGCATTCATTTGGCAAGATGAAACACTCTCTCAAAAACGAATGGCGAGCTAGAGCAGTTCAGTGAGAGCGTGAATGCTGCATACATACCATTCACTTGAATGCGGTGCACTACACTACATTACATCATCAAAGCATTAGCGATTCTGCCCGCGACGCGAATGGTTTATAATTAAGTGCGCAGAAGCAGAATGGAGGATGTTATGCACGCTCGTTCATTTTGAAAACGGTATTTTCCATACGCGTACCCCTTTACGCTCGCTCTCTCATTAGCGTAATGCAAGATCGTCGCGTAGGTATACAAAACAACACAAACAGCTTCCTATACTGACCATTCACAACCATTCGCAACCATTCGCTCAGGCAGCGAGTGGTTTTTGGCGCAGTACTATGGTAAGTAAGAGCAAGGTATGAGAGAAAATACTCAACGTCACCACACTACAGCGTTCGGTCTGGCTAACGGCACATGGAAGCAGCACAAAAGCAACGATTATGCGCTGCCATTCGTCTATGCGAATGGTTCGCTGAACATCTCTGGTCTGTGTCGAATATTAAATGGTCAGGATCGCCAAAAATCATTCTGTCATTTAATTGATTATTAAAAACTAAGACATGGCAATTGAAGGGTTAAGGCAATAAATTCATGCAAAATTTTAAAGTATTAAAACAATATACGCAACAAGCAACGAGCATTTAAGCTACATTACACAATTAAGACCACAGCAGTTCGGTTGAAAATATTTTCTATCCATTTAACCCTTTTTTCTTCAATTAAATCAATTGGAAAATTGCCAATGACACGCACATGCACACGCACACACACGCACATGCACACGGTCGCATGATGGCTGTGTGGTAGTTGTTGCTGTACTGCGTTGTTGTTGTTGTTTTATGCCTTTTCCTGGCACGCTCTCGTTTTCAACTCCATTCAGCTTTTAAATATACTGTGTATCACCGAACACCTTTTGACACATGGCAACAATAATAGCTATCGTTGCGCTCTCCAAAGTTATTCTCGCTTTTCATGCGACATGCTGTTCGAACGAATTCTCGCCGCTTAGCAACTTTATGCGGGCAAAAAGATAACAAGCTGAAATGTATTGTGAAAGGGCATTGTCACGAGATGTTTGCAAATATATAGACAACAATTGGCGACTGCCACAACTGAACAACAGCTCAACAACAACGACGGCAACAACAATGACAGCAATAGGTGAAATAACAACAATTCCCATCACTACGTGGCGCGCGTACGTAGAAAATTATTTCGGAAGGGGGCTTTAAGGTAGTGAAAAAAAAAAAAAAACAAAAAAAAAACTCGTATTGTAAATAATTTCTCGTAGTCCTTTGCCTTTCGAAAGGGAGTTTGAACGCTCAAAATAAAATCCTTGCGTACGCCCATGAGCACATCGTGACAAAATGAATTCGATTTTGAGGCCCTTTTCCGATTTTATTGAAACTCGCGAACAGGTTGTTCTTTTTATCTTTTTGTTTTTTTTTTTCGTGTTTCACCTGCCCTTTAATGGAAGTGAAATGAATAGCGAATTAAGTTAGTCAAAGGGATTTTTCGTGCCTGTAAGAGAACAAAGAGAAGAAAAAAAAATACTGTTGAATGGTCTATCCGAACTGCTTTTAAAAATAATTGAACTGAACTCTTACTAAATTAATAAAGTTTTCGCTTGTAGTCGATCGAAATGCTTTCAGCTTCTTTATAGTTGTTGATGTTATCGAAAAGCTCTTGCTAATCCCATTGAGATTTATTAGATTTGCTCGGAAACTTTTGCGTTTAATAAATGCGCTCCAGGGGGCGAACTCCTTTTGCATCCATAGAAAATTTTACATAGATAGGGGTAAAATTTCGTCTTTCGTGATGTGAATTCGCGCTAAAAAAAATTCAATAAAAAGAAATCTAATGAAAAAGTTTCTTTGTGTGAGAGAAAGTGAACAGAAAAAAAATTTAATTTTGTTACCTAAAAGTATGTTGTATATATCGCACACTAATCACTAAACCGGCACAATTCAAAATTTTTTCAATCAATTTTTTCATGTTCGGCAACATTTTACTGCAGGAAAAGGAACATTTGGAAAATTAACATTGATATTAATTAATTCTGCAGTTATTTAGGAATACTAAAAATTTAGAAAGAAAATTGTTTTTACAGGCGTCGAGAGTTATTGGCCGTTTGCCCGAGAAATAAAAAATTTTGAGTTGTGCCGATTTAGTGATTAGTGTGCGATATGATTTGGTTAACAAAAGTAAATCGTCACGTTAAAGTATGCAAGATGCATTGACGGTCAGAATTTTCCGTCCCTGAAAATTTGCCACCCTACTCAGCTAGCTGCCTATGTTGTCTTTATGGTAAATCCGCCAATGGCTTTTGCTCTTCCAGAATAGTCGCGTAAACATCTTCTTAACAAACATTCGTCCAAACATCGTCTCTAAATGTTTGCTGGGAGCCCGTTTCCGTTCCCGTCAAAAGCAAAACGCATACCTACTTATTTATTAGCAGATAAAACTTTTATGGGAAAATTTGATCGCGGACCACGTCTAATATTATTATGATTATGCAAGCATATTTTCAAATCTTCTTACTTCCACAAATTACATTGAGGTCCCTCAATGCAAACTCATTTTTGAATTTTCATCAAAATCTCCCAAGAGAAGTCAATAGAAAAAAGAAATCACTAACATTCAACCTCGAATGCATTCATGTTCCTGTTGTTCGAAAGCAGATTTCTTCGAGTTCGCTCTATTTCAATGAGTTTCGATAATAGTTTTAAGCATTCCTAGCAATGCCATCGAAATGTAAGAGTCGTGCCGGCAGCGTAAATCCATTAGAAAAATGAGATTCTTTCAATTCGTAGCTCAAGCGAATCGTATAATCCTCGAATGTCATACGAGCTATTGCTTTCTTGTGTTTTTATTTTCCCTTCTTTTCTCTTCTGCTGCGTTCTACTGCAGTTCGCTTGACTTTAGTTTTTTCCACACTATTCCTTGATTTTCTTTTTTTTAATTTATGTTTATATATATAAGTCCATATTTGCATGCCTTACCTTCCTTGTGATCTTTTGAGCTTCTGTGGATTTGGTGAAACTGCATAAAGACAAACGAAATTAAAAGTCATCTCAAAATAAGAAATAACAAATGGAAATGAAAGCTTCGGATAAAAGGATTTGGTTATTATTGTTTTTATTTTTTTCTTCTTCTTTTTTTTTTGGGTTATTTGATAAGGAATACTCAACAAATAGACCTTAGCATCAAAGGATTAACCCATCTGGCCTCGGGCGCGATTAGATATGCCACATATTTCATGCGGATTGGTATTCAATTTTCGATCAGCGACCATTCGGCATTCGTGCGTATGCATGAAATTCCGAATCACCCGTGGTTATCATTCCACGTACGAATTATACACAACATTCTGTGTGTCGCGGATATTTGGCGTTGGAGATGACATTGGGGTGACATTTAGAATAACGATGAGCTTTAAAATACAATTATACCTTCCTTTCCGCACTTTTTCTCTTTCCTCAGGGACACTTGTTCATACATATGTACTAGCGAGCCAATTTGAGTACAGTTTCAATGTAGCTTTAACCTATGTAAATGAGAGCATAAGTTTCCAATTGCACCAATTTCTTTACATTAACTTTATTCACTATCAGAACTGGCTTCGTATCAGTAATGCCAATTCAACCTTTTTTCGGGCTCAGGCCATTTTAGAATGTAAAAATGAAAAAAAATTTAAAATCTTTAGCCCTAAGGAGCCAAACGGAAACCGCCAATTATATACGATTATTTGGAAAAGGTACAATTTTTTCCTCAAGAAAAAACTAAAAAATAATCGACCTTGCAGAAATATTCGAAAGAGAAGATGATAATCACTGAAACCCCTTCTAGTCCTTTTGAAGTAGTATCAATTGACACAATAGGACCCTTACGCCCATCAAATAATTTCAGATATATTTTAACTCTACAATGCGACTTAACCAAATACGTCGAAGCTTTCCCTATGACATCTAAAGAATCATTAGAAGTAGCAAAAACGATAGTAGAAAAATTCATTTTAAAATATGGTCATTTAAAAACAATGAAAACAGATATGGGAAAAGAATTTGTAAATCAAACTATTTCAGAAATTTGTAGTTTATTAAACATTGAACAAAAAACCTCAACACCCTATCACCACGAATCTTTAGGTGGAATAGAAAGAAATCATAGAGTTTTCAACGAATATCTTTTATGTTGCACTGAAGACGCAGAATGGGATAAGAATATACCTTACTATACGTTCTCTTATAATACCACTCCACATACGAGCACAAAATACACCCCCTTTGAATTAATATTTGGAAGATTACCAAGCTTGCCAACAAAGATTTACAATAACGAACCTATTTACAATTTTGATCGTTTTCAAAATGAGCTCAAAGTGAGATTATAAAACGCACATGAGAATGCAAGAAAGTATTTGATTAACTCAAAAATTAAAAATAAAGAATGTTATGACAAGATTTCAAATCCTATTGAATTTAAGATAGGTAGCCTAGTTTTCTTAAGAAATTATGCAGGTAAGAAATTAAACAGTCCTTATGAAGGTCCTTTTAAGATATTAGAACGACAAGGTGTTAATTCAGTAATATTGTA
The DNA here is from genome assembly GCA_020466095.1 of Chlorops oryzae. Taxonomy (NCBI): domain Eukaryota; kingdom Metazoa; phylum Arthropoda; class Insecta; order Diptera; family Chloropidae; genus Chlorops; species Chlorops oryzae. Next base: position 22,088,368 of record CM035806.1, on the reverse strand, counting down.
TAAGAATAAAAGAAAACTAGTGCATAACAACAATTTAAAACTATGTGAGTAAGAAAATACACAAAATATAGATACTATATATTAAGCATTAGTTAGAAGCATGCGATAAGTAAAATTTTACACGATAATTAAACTTTTAAGGCGAAATTTAGATTTTAAGGCAATACTATATTCTAAGATGCTTAACACAAATAATTTTCTACTTCGTATGTATATACAAAAAAAAAAAAAAAAAAAAAAAAAAAACAATTTTTTTTTTCTCTAGAGGGTGAGGGTGTAGTATGTATACACACGAACGCACAAACTCATTTTTCCACTTCATTCACGACATAAATGGTTTCATATGACCAAATTCTTTGCAAGCTGCACTCATTGCATGAGCAACATATTTTGCAGGCAGCGTCGTCGAATCGTGTGAAAGTGTTTTGTCAGCATACCTCACAAGCTAATTCATAAGATTCTATATTTTTCAATTGTAATTCATTTATGCTTACTTAACATATTTTTGATATAAATAAAGCTTGAAGTTCAGTTGGAACTTCAGATTGGATTTACATGCGAAACCCTTTGCTTATCCATTCTCGATTTGGCGCACCTTTCGCCGGATAAATATAAAAAGGTGAATTAAGCGCTAGTCGCTGACTCCTTTGGCGTATCTCCGCCGTATAAATATAGAGATATTGGGCGCTAGCCGCCAAATAGATTTGCGAGTCCTGCCGCTCAGCAATAGCGGGACATAACAAAATAAAAACCTTTAGGATATAAAGAAATAAAAACTATAAAATAAAAATATTAATTCTTCTACGCGAAGGATACACTACACCATAAAAATATGTATAGAAAGCATGAATCCCCGTCTAATTATCCAAAAGAGGTTCAACTTTTTAAGCTATTCATAACTTGAGCTTATTTTAAGGCGCTCAACAAAATGAAAAATTTAATTAAAAGGTGTGCATGGCAAATGGGCAGATTAAGGAAAACTCAACCACATTCTCCAAAAAAAAAAAAAATATATATATATATGTATACATATATATGCAGGCCCAGTCTAAGGTCTACGTGCTGGGTATGTTATTTGAATTCTCGCCGTACTGTAATTCTCGAAATTTTTTCCGCTCGGTTTGTGGTTTGTCATTAATATGCACGACAATACGCTGGAAATTTGAAACGAATGGCTTTTCTTTTTTTTGCTTCCCTAATATCGTTCGTCGTGTTGAAGATTGGAATTCTGTGTGGTAAAGAAAAGGTTTGGGTTTTGTTTTTGCTGAGAGTATGTTGAAAAAAGGTTGATCTTTCAATGCAAATAGACCATTTGGTGATTGAAATGCCATTTCGAATTCCTTTTCATTAAATACAAACATACATATGTGACTATTTGTAAAGAAAAATTCCAAAATGTGCCTTCAAGGTCATACTTTTGACAGAGATTAAAAAACAAACCAATTCAAATGGTATCCATTTCTTTTAAAATTTCATCAGGAACAATATTTCAGAAGGAATGGTCAAACCATTGTCATTTAAAGAGTGCGAGAAGGTTGTCAATTGCCGATTCGAACTATGAAAACTTATTCCACAATTTTGTGCATTCTCAATTCGATAATAGGTCTATTGATAATTGGGCTGTTCAACTGTCAATCAGAGACAAGATCATAAATCGGACACGCAAAGTGGCAGAGCTTAAATGTGCCCCTAATCAATGTAGACTTCGGGTGTTCCAAAAAATTGTTTTGTTGGTTGTGGTTTTTTGGTTTTTTTTTTTTTTTTTGTTGAAGGCTCATGAAGGTTTAGCTATTTTTGAGTATTTTTTTTTAAATTTTGAAATAGGTCAAGAATCTGTGCTGCGCAGATTTACCTAAAAGATATTTTGAGTTTTAAGTGAAGGTTGCCCCATAAGCAAGATTGTTCGACATATTGAAGTAATAGGTCAGAAGAAGAATATAGAAGCTATCCTTTTTATGCACCGAAACACAAAGGGTCTTGCCGATTGAGCAAAGGCATGCTCAATATCATAGAAAAGGCATCACTCATACGGCATGTAGGACGTTCATAACATATTCGTTAATGCGTCCGCTCGTCCTACATGCCGTATGAGTGATGGCTTTTCTTAGATATTTCGGACATTTGCACCCCATACGCAGGTTAACAGCAGCATATCAATACTGAGAGCATCTATGTGTGCACCTGCATTTTTTGAATATCACACTGTTTCGCCATCCGATTTGAATATTTTTTTTCTTTTTTGTTAAATGAAAACCATTCTAGGAAGTATATTTAAAAAAAAAATTTGGAGCGGCGCAAAACTGGGAATACAGTGACAAAAAATAGTTAACATTTTCTGTTTAGTTTTGTGAAAAAAATTTTCTCAGTTTAAAAATAATAAAAATAAAATTTTGGATTCCTTGTTTTATTGGAAAACAGCCAACGTTTGTTTCTTTTTCCTAGCTTTATTAGTTTTTGAGATATAAAATTTTGAAAAGAAGCTTACTAAAAAAGGATTTTCAAGGATATCTCAAGGACTATCCGAAATAGAAAACTAACAAGTGGTCCCAACAATATTTTTAGATGGCACCTATCGAAAAATTCACAAAATTTTAAAATTCCTTTCATGATGCCGCAGTCCGCCAGACCCTTTAAAATTTGTTTTTTTTTTTTTTCCATTCCGGTGTCATTAATAACTCTTCTCTGCAAATATTTCAAAAGTCTCGAAAAGAAAGCTTCATTCCTTTGAATTTTTATATGAAAATGGGAAAAAGTAATGATCTTGATATGTTTCACATATAGTGAAATCCTTATTAATTTGCTATAAAAAGTGAGCATTCTACTCTTGTGGCTGTAAAGTTATAACCAACTTTGTTCTCAAAAACATGAATGCCAAACACGTTGCATAGGTACTTGCAGCCTAAAATGTGTAATTTTCATTCTCAAAAAATTTCTTGCATGATTATATTTCAACATATTCATGTGCGCAGCCCTGCGCAGGTTAATTGTATTCAACAATAACAGTCCATTCTTCCGAGAGTCTCTTTCAACACTTATTCTCGTAGCTCGAAACTAAGTAATTCTCGAATCTCTCATGCACAAGATTTCGTTATCTTGCCAAGCATTTATGCCCAAATTAAATGAAATTCCATTACAATGCACAAGAAATGGAAGACAGCATTTCTAGGCGGAGAAATATTTTTATACGGATATATTATATACGGATCTTAGTTGAATTATTTCAATTTCATTCATCTCTGCCATTCGTTCCCACACATAAGAATGCACGACTGCATTGTTGAAGGAATTTCCCCATTAATACGAGAGTGCTGCACAGTAGCGACAGCTTTCGCAACAAAGTTGTATGCACTTCTGTCGGCAGCGTTACCATGCAGTCCAAATCCGACTAGACGAGTGCTAGCTGAGAAAATTCTAATTTCCAACAAAGGAAATTAAAAGTTTCACAGCATATATTAGCACGTATGCATTTGTAAATGCTTTGAAGATTTGTCGGTGAAAATAATTACTTAGCAATGTTGAATTCTTTAATTTCATTTTACTCTAAGTAAATATATTTCGTTATTCCGTTGTGAGTTCTCCGAAAAGTAATTTCGCATTGTTCAATCAAAAATTTCATTTTGCGCAAACAAAAGTAAAATCTACTGTGCAAACAATTAAATTCCTTTCATTTACAATTTTCTTTTGAATTTATTTAAAATCAATTGCGATGACTTTTCTATCCAGCTGTCAATAGCATTGGAACGGAAACACTTCTTATTCGAACGCTTAAACTGAATGAAATGATATGATAAAAAAAATGAATTTCCGTGAAGACTCTTAATATTTATGTATAATATAGTCCATGAACTCCGAATAAGTGGGGGGTCGTAACACAGAAAAGTTTAAGCCTGAAGGTATGCAACGAATTTTTAAAAGCAATGTTTTTGTGAACATAACGGAACATAGCTTTAGAACATCAAGAGTAAAATACTCACCTTTTATAGCAAATCATAAAAGGGTTTCACTATCTGTAAAACAGGATCATTACTTTTTCCCATTTTCATATAAAAATTAGAAGTAATGAAGCTTTCTTATCAACACTTTTGAGATTTTTCGAGAAAAAAATAATTAAAGACACCTGTAGAGCTTAGAAAATAAACGCAATTTTTGATTTATGTACACGAAAACAAAGTTCGTTTATTCTCCTTCTGACCTGGCACTTCAATATCCCGAAAAGTCTTGCTTATGAATAAACTTTCACTCAAAATATCTTAGAAAAGCCAGATTTTTTGGCAACACAACATCTTATCACTTTAAAAAAAATCTAAAAATATTCTCAAAAATAACTCAACCCATTAGCTTTAAAAAAAAAAAAAAAAATTAGGCCAGCCTTATGTACATACAGATAATGTGTCTGTCAGTCTAACACAATTGATAAGCAGGAAGACAGACGGACGCAGGCGGTTAAATCAAATTTTTAGATGGCTCTTATCATCTCTTCCCGAAATTCGTACGACCTATCTCCGCCAGTTAGATTGGACGGTATACACAAAGGCACAAACACAATAAACCATCAACGTATGCTTCGGGCTTTAGTAAAAATCCTTATCAGTTTGTTCCACAACTTTCCTCGTAAGCCATCAAAAATTTAATCCATCGCCAAATTGATGAAAAATAATCAAGCATCGAAAAGCCATTCGAATTGTCAATGTTTTTTTAAGTAAATAAAATATTGGTGAAATATTTTTCTTTTGAAAACAAATTCACAAACCGAAATTCAATTCATTGTTTATTCGCAACTTTTTGTTGGGCGCTCTTTGTGTATTTTATTTTTTCCTTTAGAAATTTATTACTATCACCATATTTCAGTTTATTAATCTATGATGCGTGTTCGCATATTTGAAAACATTCTGCGAATATGAATTCTTTTTATATGCATCACCATTGACTAGTCCCGAAAAGCTGAAAAAAAAAAACACATTCTGGCACAAGAGAAAATTGAGAGATAAATAAAAGCTATCCACTCATGCTGAAAAACTTATTTTTTCAAAAAATTTTACACCCAATATATTCTGAATCGCGAAGGTATATTCCGTTTGTGCGTATGTGTGTAACGTTCAAAATCAATTGAGCTAGACCACACAAAATAGGAACATGATCGGCGACGGATCAGCAAATTCGATTGAGCTTTGTCCGATTGTTTCTGTCTAAACGGCTTCTCCGTTAGACTGTACCTACATATATATCTGTGGCAATGTGGAAGAGTAGCTTAGTTCGACATAAGCGAGAAATGAGTTAATGGCTTTTAAGGAAGTTATGGCGCTGATGTGTTGTGTTCAATCCATTTTCGTAAATCATGATTTTGTACGAAGTTATTTGCATTTACGTATCAAAAGAATTCGGCTTGAAGAGTTCGAGTAAGTAAGGTTCACATGAGCGATAACGAGATCGAGGATAGACTCAATCGGACTGGATTTTCAGGGGTATCTCCATCATTAGGTTATGTAAAAATGGAGGGTTTGGGATAAAAAATTCTCTCGTATACTTAGTACATAAATGACGGAATATGACTGAAGGAATATCGGCATTTTAGCCTCCATCATGCTTGAAGACGACCTCCCTTCTTTCTGATATTATATAATCAGTAAAATCTTGCTATAACACCCTTGGCCGTTCAATATTTTATTTGTTTTATTTTTTAATGCAGTTCATGTTGGGAAATCGTCTCCGTTTTTTCTTTTTTATTTTATTTTATTTTATTTTTCGTCATAATGAAAAATGCATAAAATGTTATGAATTTTATTGGATGGAAAAAAGCTCCTTGTGAAAATTTTGTAATAAACACTTCAGATAGTGAAATCATCAATTGAAAATGATACTTTTATGAAATAAAAATAATTAGAAACTCTCTGAGGGACCACCACACAATTTGGCTCGCTCCGTAATGTTCACTAATAGAGTGCGCTTTCATTAAAATTTCGATATTTCAATTGAAATTCGAAACGTTCGTGCAGCATTCGAACGAATGGGGAAATTACGACGACGAGTACATGAATTACAATGATTCTGAAACGAAAGCATTTCCATTGTATTTAAATAAAAGGCAGAAATCAAGTTATTCCTATTTGTTTGCTATACAATTTTCCCTGAATAGATTTTCTTCCAATTTCTATAGATGAGCATATTTGCCTATGTACCTCCATGTGTATGTGTTCGAATTTTTTCATAGTTCTCCATTCGAAGTTATACAGAAATGTTCGTTTTTAAGTTCGATTTCGATTTCGTTATTTATTTATTTTATTTTTTATTTTATTTTTTCTCATCATTTTTCAATTTTCTAGATGCACAGGATATGCATTTCCTACTGCACTGCTGCTCAGCGTATGCAGATATAGGCACGAAATGCAAAAAAAAAAAAACTCTGAAATAAATACAAAAACCGCCACAACTCAGCGTGAATGCAACAATTTATTTTTTGTTTTTTGTACGTTCAAGCAACATTTACAAAAATCGCTCACACACACACACACACACACACACAGATGATTGTATAGCGTGCTTTTGGCAATGGTGGCTGGAGCCCCGAGAGTCCTTTTACAAAAACCCATTCGCGTTTTGTTTGCACTTCATTCGTTCGATTTGTTCATTGATAATTCGAAATTTCTTTTCTAGTTCAAGAGCATTGCATAGATACAATGAAGGAACAATGCGTTCTCCTACCTCCCTCCCTCTCTCCTCCTCTCTCTCTCTCTCCACTCTCTCTCTCTCTCTCTCTCTCTCTCTCTCTCATGCGCTTGATTTGGCCTGTCTGTAGTGGGCCTACCAGTCCAAGGATTTTTTAGCTTAAAAATAACTACTTGATGGCAATACAACAGCAGTCCTCCTTGCTTATCCTGGTGATGATGATGATGCTGTTCATGATGATCACGATGAACGTTTTCGCACAAATGAAAACTGCAAAATTCGAATAGTTGATGAAAATAGTGCTTCTGTTTTTATTTGTTTTTTTGTTTTTTTTTTTTCAGTAAAGTAAAAAGTGAGGTTTTCGCTGGCATTTGCATTTGTCAAATGGAAGTCGAAATGGAGCGCTGGAAAAAAGAAAATTGAAAATTTCATCGAATTTATTTTTCTAGATTTACAGTTTTTCTCTCAATATCAACCGAAATGATTGAAATGGCTAAGAGAATTTTTAAAACTTTCTCTACCATCAATCCAAAAACATTTTAAGCAAATTTCAATGCAAAGAGAATATAAAAAAGCACGGCCTCTTCGGCGCCAATAGCAATCGGACAAAACGATGGTATGCAAGGACTTTTTATATTTTTAACCAGGTCAATAACCTCTTTACAGTCGATGCTTTCATTATTGAATTGAAACACAAAGGATAGAACAACATTGATTGCAATTCAGCCGGAATTCTTATGGGTAATTCAGTATAATTACAATTCAATAGGGCAAGGATTTCTTCAAAAGGAAAATAATATGACAAAGAACAAAGATTTTTATTTTTCTGAATTCACATTGTTAAAGTAACATTGACTAGACTCGAAGAGCCTATGATCACAGATTCTCGGAGGTGTGGAAAATTATGAAAATCGCAGCCATTGCTCATTTGGGTCAGCAAAAAAAGCAACAAAAAAAAAATCTTAGTCCTTTTACTAATGAATTTTTGTCTAATCAAACTTTACGAGGCGTCGCTACCGATTGTCCGTTGCTTACTTGATGATGATGCTTCGCAATTGTGATAAATGGGTTGATTCGAAAAGGAGTATTGAGGATGACAGAAGGATGATTGAAGTCTAAACCCTCTGATATCAAATTCATTTCATGATCTTTCATGTCAATTTATTGTTACGTTTTCTTGAGTTATGATATGATATGTTATGTTATGTTATGTTATGTTATGTTATGTTATGTTATGTTATGTTATGTTATGTTATGTTATGTTATGTTATGTTATGTTATGTTATGTTATGTTATGTTATGTTATGTTATGTTTATGTTATGTTATGTTATGTTATGTTATGTTATGTTATGTTATGTTATGTTATGTTATGTTATGTTATGTTATGTTATGTTATGTTATGTTATGTTATGTTATGTTATGTTTATGTTATGTTATGTTATGTTATGTTATGTTATGTTATGTTATGTTATGTTATGTTATGTTATGTTATGTTATGTTATATGTTATGTTATGTTATGTTATGTTATGTTATGTTATGTTATGTTATTATGTTATGTTATGTTATGTTATGTTATGTTATGTTATGTTATGTTATGTTATGTTATGTTATGTTATGTTATGTTATGTTATGTTATGTTTATGTTATTTATGTTATGTTATGTTATGTTATGTTTATGTTATGTTATGTTATGTTATGTTATGTTATGTTATGTTATGTTATGTTATAGTTATGTTATGTTATGTTATGTTATGTTATGTTATGTTTATGTTATGTTATGTTATGTTATGTTATGTTATGTTATGTTATGTTATGTTATGTTATGTTATGTTTATGTTATGTGTTATGTTATGTTATGTTATGTTATGTTATGTTATGTTATGTATTTATGTTATGTTTATGTTATGTTATGTTATATGTTTTATGTTATGTTATGTTTATGTTATGTTATGTTTGTTATGTTTATGTTATGTTATGTTATGTTATGTTATGTTATGTTATGTTATGTTATTATGTTATGTTATGTTATGTTATGTTATGTTATGTTATTTATGTTATGTTATGTTATGTTATGTTATGTTATGTTATGTTATGTTATGTTATGTTATGTTATGTTATGTTATGTTATGTTATGTTATGTTATGTTATGTTATGTTATGTTATGTTATGTTATGTTATGTTATGTTATGTTATGTTATGTTATGTTATGTTATGTTATGTTATGTTATGTTATGTTATGTTATGTTATGTTATGTTATGTTATGTTATGTATGTTATGTTATGTTATGTTATGTTATGTTATGTTATGTTATGTTATGTTATGTTTTATGTTATGTTATGTTTTTATGTTATGTTATGTTATTTATGTTATGTTATGTTATGTTATGTTATGTTATGTTATTAGTTATGTTATGTTATGTTATGTTATATTTTCTTGCGTTGTGTTTTCTTACGTTATGTTTGCTTACGTTTTGTTTTCTTACGTTATGTTTTCTTACGTTATATTATCTTCCATTATATTATCTTATGTTACATTATCTTATATTAAAATGTTATGTTATATATATTAGCTTATGTTATATGTAATATCTTATGCTATGTTATTTTCCGTTATGTTATGTTATGAGCCTTTGACGTAATTTAACATAGCATACTGAATCAGCTGGCCCAATCTATTCTTTTCAATTTGTATAGCGGTTCTTATTGAAAATAAAATTTTAAGTTAGCTTTAGGAAATAATTAAGTTAAATAGAATTCACTCACCTCGAAGACAATCTGAAATCAATACCCGGAATAACAAACTAAGTTCTATAACTATGAAGAAAAATGACACAAAAAATTCCGTTTTCCTATCTTTAAATTGTCCTACTTGAAGTCACTTTTTAAGTAATACATTTGAAAAAATTCAATAGCTGCGATATGCAGCTTAAATTCAATTCCACCATCATGATTTCTTTAGAAACCGTTACAAATTCAGATAGTATTCCATGTAATCCGATTTCATTGGAAATCCACGAGCATACTATAGTTTTAATAAACCATAAGCTCTTAATTGAGTTCATTTATGATCGCATTGGAGTGGAGCAACTAATTTTATGCTGCATGTTCGGGTAAACTAATTTCGTCATGTCGAGAATGTGACAACATTCGATGTGCGAGAGTTTTTTAAATTTTCATTAGGTTGATTGTATATGTAAAGTATTTTCCCATTGAATGCAATTTTCATAGTCCATTTAAAACATTTTTCAAAACGCTGTGGCAGCTAATTTTACAGAACGTTAAATAGTGACATTTTTATTCGGTTACGTAAAGGTGGAAGAAATATTTACGATTTTAGTTGGAAAACCTGTATTCAAAAACAATGGAATTTTCCATTTCCATCACCCGTTTATTTTTTATTTTACAAAATATCATTAAATTTAATGGAGATTTGCGGTTATATCACAGCACAGGGCCATAGGGAGTCTGAATAATGGGTTTTTGCACTTTCAACAGACTTGCATCACATTTGTCTGCTCTATTTTGTTCTTGCAACATGCACGTAACATGCTTATTAACTTAGGTACATTACGTCAATTGCATATTTTATGCTTTGACCACCCATGCGTATGATTATATTAAAGCTATAAATATAACTCATACGCTCGTACAACTGAATGCTTTGGATGGAAGATGGTGATAGAGAAAGCGAGAGCGAAAAATTGACTGGCCCCATAATTGTAGGGGGACTATTTTAAGCCCTAGGGTAGTAGCAGTATTTCTTTTTTTTATTATTTTTCCGATATAACGTAATTTTTACTCTTTTTGACCAACCCAAATCAACAACCGTTACATTCTTCGCGCTTAGATTTTCCATCTTCTATTGCTTATATGAATTTGTTAGCAATATTTTAACTATTTCCTTTTATAAATTAAATCTGTCTGCCTGTCAATGGGCTTTCATGCTTAGATCGCTCGCATTTCTTCCTTTGTTTGGTATTGTCCCTGTTTAGATTTATAATGAAAATCATATTTGTATATTTAGATATTTAATTGCATACATATTTGTGTATATATGTATCTGTTATGTTAAATAACTTTCGACATTTGAATAAAGTCATATTATTTTGTTCAATACTGTAAATTCCATTTGCGAAAGTTAAAACAAAAGAAATGAACGTAATTCAAAACTTCAATGATTCTCACGCTTGTTGCGAGCGTTGCACTTCTTGCAACATAAGCAAATAAATATTTAGACATTTATTTTGATCAATTATCAATATTCCAAATCAGCAATAATTGATTTAGCATTTACATAGCGAATAAGAATTGTATAAATACTAAGTTCTCAATCATATAAATATGAGTTAAATTGCAATCGTTTGACTTTCATATCGTAGCACTGTTCAAGTACCTGGGCTTAACCAAAATCAATTTAGTTCTGGTTTATGTACCTGAACTATAACGAAGTAGTTCAAAATATTCAGTCCCATAGTTAATCCAGTGAACACGCGATAGATTGAGTCAACTAAAACCGACCTTGTCGGTTTGTTCGACGAATTTTTTCGACGTATCTTCAATAAAATGAAATGGAATTTACACTGTGGAAGTTGTAAAATTGTACTAGCGTGAAAACCACATGGTTGTATTTGGATGAGCCCCCTTCTCCATCGATGAAAGTGCCAATTTGGCTCATTGTGAAAAATTTATGGCGTTTTATTTGAGTCGGTCAATTTTTCAATTTTCGACCATTTTCAGCCCATTTAAGCCCATTTATGTCGCTTTTCCTATATTCAAAATTTCTTGTGCTATCTTTTTAGCCTATTTTCATGATGTTTGCCCATTTTTTGTCAGTTTTCCCCATTTTTTGCTGCTTTATGCGCTTTTTTGTAGTTCTTGCGCAAATTTATCGACATATGTAATTCTTATCGTTTTTCCTTTTTTACAATATATTATATATACCTATAAAATACCTGTCCTACTCACCCGACGTATGAGCAATGTTATACGTTTATCATGTATACGCAATGCGGGCTCACCCAAACACAACCATATGGTTTTCACGTTAGTACCAAAAAATTCGTGTTAAAAACTATTACAGTGGTATGTATTCGACCGCGATTGGACCTATTAAATATTCAAGGTACCGAGATTCTCCTGTATTACAGTGGGGTTATTTAATGTAAACCGAAAATCGCGTTTCGTGCACGTTGTTCAAGCAGAGTGTGCTTGCTGCCAAAACTGCACTGTAAACCAATAATTTCAGGAATAAAATCTAAAGAGAAGACTGTGGCCATTGAAGTCCTGCATTTCGAACGTAACCCTGCTCAAAGGCTTGCCGAGAAGTTACAGAAAATTAGGACATATCGGCTTTTAGACTTGAAGCGTAACGCGTAGCTACAGAAACCCACATAGAGTCCACAAGGACAAGACAAATATAAATGTTCGTTAGCAGTCACAATGGGGACAATGGCATTTGCATATGTTCATTTTAATTGTCAACAGTTAAATTAGCCAACGATTAGTTCTCATTGTGTTAACGTATTGGGAGAGAGTACGGCTCTATGTTCAACATAGGAATAAAAAGATTAAATATAATATTGCGAGGACATGTTTTTATTGTGGTAGAGTTTCCCTTAAATCCTCTTTTCCAATAACTTTTGAGTAATTTTGTAATTTTTCTTCTTCTTTTGAACACAATGTTATAACCCTTTTTGTTTTTGTGGGCGTGGCAGCAGGATAATCTGTCGCGTTTGTTTAAAATTTTGATCTTTAATAGCTCATTAGATGATTCCACCACCATAAATTCGTATGAGCAGAAGAGCCGATTAAACTAGAAGTCGAACAAACCAATCAAATCAGATGTGGAAATCCTCGCATTTTTGATTCCGATTATAGCTATGTATGTATGTGAACCTATAATTGCACTCAAACATCGCGCATTTCGAACTGGGTAAACGAAGTATATCGAATTTTAATGAATTTACCACAATTTCATTTCCGTACAGCAATTCCCAATCCAATTGAAAGTATTGCCGGACAACGGTAACATAATTTGGAACGTTTTTTTTTTTTTTTTCAAAAGAAAATTGAATTTCATTTTTTTTTTACAGTTGCTAGCCTACCCAGCGGCAAATTATCTCCTGCATGACAATTTCATCAGTGATATCATCGATGACATATAGGTGACATTCTCATGCATGACACTTTGGGAGACATGTCATCGTGGAGGGATGCTGTTCACGTGCTTGTATCTCATTGGCTATTGAAATTTAAATAAGGTTTGAGCGTCAGTTCAGCGTTAGCATGAAGTGGCGTAGATGATGAGTGCTCGACTCAGAATCCGAAGATCGCGGGTTCGATCCCTGGCAGAGGCGAACAAAAATTGTTAAAAATAGAATTTTAAAAATTTTCGAAATAGTCAAGAGAGAGAGAGAGAGAGAGAGAGAGAGAGAGGGCAAAGAAGAGAAGTTATCAATTTGGTTTTCTATAAAATGACATTTAGAGAGGTAAGAGGGAATGTGCTGCTCTCAAATGCCTTTTTTTCGCCATCGCACCTCCTAGCATGACATTGTCACCGGTGAATTCACTGTCCAACTCCTGTACAAATGTCATACAAAGTGTCATATGAATTGTCATGCATACCGGATCCAAAGTCACCGTGACTTCATCGATGATGTCAGCGGGACATTTGCCGCTGGGTAAAATTATTTTTTCATGGTGTGTGTGTGTTGTGTGTGTGTGTGTGTGTGTGTGTGTGTGTGTGTGTGTGTGTGTGTGTGTGTGTGTGTGTGTGTGTGTGTGTGTGTTTGACTAGGAGAGAAATCATCGGAATAAAAGATTGATTCATACATTTCTCTGACTTGACCATATTTACGTTTACTGAGGGAATTCAGTTTTTTGTTTTTTTACTCGAATTAGATTTACTGCAATAAGCCATACATATTGTGCTTCACGTCTGCCGCACAACATGCTGGAAAGCAGCAAATTCGATGAAATTTTATGTGCAAACGTTTGCTTGAAACATGAAATCAAGAGTCCATCAGAAGCATAGCTTTAAGCGATCCCAATAATAAACGAACCGACGACCAATTGAAGGAAAACGTCCATTTTGTTTTTTTGTTTCACAGTAATTGAAAATAAACTGGAATTTAATAAGGCCACACAAAACGCTTGCAGACGGAACAACAAAAATTACCCAATAGGAAATGCCATATGTATGACATATGTATGTATAAGACTACTGCCGTGATTATGTATGAAAACTATACTCAAAATAGTTGTAATTTGAAGACTAGTTGTATTACTAGTCGGTATTATGTCTTACAACTAGCTTAACAATTTGTTCGTTTTCAGTTGTGGTGTAAGTTTTGGACTATTTTCGAAGAAAACGAATGTAATTTGTAGTTGTGAGAACTGTCAAAATCAAACAATATACTAGTTTTGATTGTTAAACATAATCTGATAATGAAGTTTAGTTGTGTTGTCTTCAAGTAGACAAGACTTAACAGGTTGTGAATACATAATCATGGCATAGGCCCCCATCTGTCATGTATTTTAAACTGAGAAATCAGTACGCAGTTGGCACTTTCAAAAAATTTTGCCATTACCTAATCTCGTTCAAAATTCCGTCAAAAAAAAAACTTCAAAAAAAAAAAATTATTTAAAAAAAATTATTTTTTCTAGTCGTACGCAGCTTTTGGCAAAAAAATTATTTTAACATGACACATTTTAGCCTACACAGTTAACCCTCTAATGCCACAATTTTTTTTTTTTTTTTCACTGAAAAGTTCAGATAAGACTAATTTCGGGTAGAAAAACATGAATCTAAAATAATTAGGATTTTGTTTTTTTGAGTAATTTGTTCGAAACCAGTCCGTCTAGAGACGGAGCCAGGAATTAGAGGGTTAATTAACATTTGAATTTTTGAAGAAATTTATTGGAAAACGGCATTAAAAGTAGATGTCAAAATTTTGAAACGATTTAGGTCTCTTCCCGTACTGCACGAAACTGCCCAAAACTGCCCAATTTTCATACAGTTCTAAGAAAAATTGGGCAGTTTCGTGTAGTACGGGAACAGACCTTTTAATGATGAAAATATTCTATTAATTTTCTTTGCTAAACTGCACACTGAGCGGATAGAAAACCCGGTCAAATATAATCTTTTCATTTTTTTATGTTAAAAAAAAAAAAGAAATCCTGTAAAACTCATGTTTTTTTTTTTAAATATCCTGTAAAATAAAAACTTTTGCTCATTTTATCTTGCATTTTCAAGAAATTGTGATTGGAGGCTTATAAATGATCCATGTATGTGTTCAATGCAGAACCAATGTCAAAATAACTATGTCTCCTTAAGAAATACGTTTATAAATTTTTGATTTTTCACATTTTTCTACACACAACTACATACATATGTGTCATGTCATTCGATGACATTTCCAACCGTGGTCAATGTTAACGCTTCTCTGCACACTGTCGATTGTATTAACCCAAAAACAAAAAACAAAAAATGGAAAAATACTCAAAATTGATTTCCATTATTGCCCTGCGGTGTAGTAAACAATATTTCAGATGTAAGACGACATAACGTTATGTAATGGAATAGAAAAAAGCAGAAAACATAGACGAAGAAAGAAACCTCGAAAATCACAAGCAGAATTAAAGGAAAATAGACAGAAAATGTAAACAAATCGTTCGTATGCTCAAATTGAATATCAGCATATGTAATAATCATGGGTGAAAAAATAGAAAAATCAAAATAAAATCAAACAACAACAGAGAAAACCAAAAACAAAACGGCTTAAAGCGGACAATTTCTGAGCGAGAACAAAAAAAAAAAAAAACAAGTAAGGGTGTTATAGTCAGGCGAGCCTGACAATAGAATACCCGACACAGACACATATGTTCAAATAATTTTTAATATCAAGAGATGTTTAAGGCCATAAGGGCCCGCATATACCGACTTTTGTTAAATTTCTTTATGAAAACTGCCCCTTTGCCACGCCCATTTTTCCAATTTTTTTGAATTTCAATAGGAGGCTTAGATATACGCTCAAATCCTAAGTTTCATTGAAATATTTCAAAAAAGTCCGATTTTGAGGCAGTTTTTAGATTTTTGTGACAGACCCTAGTCCTGGAGGTACCCTTAATAATGGACCGATCAAGAAAATTTTTTGGAAGGATTTTTAAGGCTACAAAGGAAACATAAGTGCCAAATTTTGTTCAAGTCCAATTTGAATTTCGGGTGTAGGAGACAATTTTCGAAAAACGCCCTTCAGCCACACCCACTTTTCCAATTTTTATAAATCATACTATTTGCCTTGAAACATGTTCAAATATCAACTTTCATCAAAATATCTTGAAAAACTTCGATCTTAGAGCAGTTTTTGTGATTTTCGTAACAGACCCTAGTACTGGAGGTACCCCTAAAAATGGTCCGATTGGGTCCATTCTCGAACTTGTTCTTACTCATGTCCCCGTGAGCACGCATACCAAATTTTGTTAAGAAGCTCAACTCCTTCGATAAGATAACTGTATACAGACAGACAGACGGACAGACAGACGGACAGACAGACGGACAGACAGACGGACAGACAGACGGACAGACAGACGGACAGACAGACGGACGGGCAGACGGACGGACAGACGGACGGACAGATGGACAGAGACGACGACGACGACGGACAGACGGACGGAATGTCTAAATCGAATCTCCTGGTGACGCTGATCATTTCTATATACATTTTGTATGGTCTATCTCGACTGGTTCTGGGTGTTACACACAACCACACAAACGCAATATACCCTCGACACAGAGTGTGTCGGGTATAAAAATAACAATATGAAGGATATTCTGCAGCAAGCGCTCTCTGTACCACTTTCCGCACAACGAAATTATGTAAATTCTATGCGCCATTGATTTCTACTTAAAATGATTTCGACGTCGGTGGGCGCCTCGAATACATTTTGGCCGCCTCCGCAGCCACTGTTCTCAAACCGTTGATATTAAAGTGTGATCAGCCATACAAGAAACCCAAAAAAAAAAAAAAAAAGAATTCCTTTTTTTCCCCTGAGTGCGAGTATATTTGTGGCTTTTCTCGCCTAAAGTCACAAAGTTATAGATGAATTGAGCTTTTAGGCTGCTTCGATGCGTTTAACACATGATTGCGCATTAAAGGACAAATTCGAATATATTGTATATCGCAGCATATGTGCATAAATAAACAAATAAATGCACGAACACACAAACAACAGCGACCACAACAGCAACCACAACAACAACAACAATATATATATTCAACCGCATATTGTTCGGTATAATTTATGCTACTCAGCGTGTGATGGTTATGCTTCTGGTGTCTCTATTATGAAATCATCAAATATTATGAATCTATTTTGGGCAATATCCTAATGGTAATTTGCAATTTTTTATGCCGTGATTTTGCCCTATCATCACTCCAAATAGGAAAAGTCACGTCTCCAAGGCGTCAAGTCATTTCACGCGACGCCACGTTGACATTAGCATTAGCAAATATTAACACATCTCGTGAATAATAGGTGGATATGCTGCTATGGAGCTTTCTTCGCCTTCTTCGATGAACACTTCCAATCGGATTAATAATGAATTTCTCCCCCTTCTGAAATTTGGCTCTTCTGAGGTTCAAATTTCTTTCAAGTTTTAAGAATTAATGTAAAGGCATTTTGGATTGATACAAAATATCGTATTCGAAAAATTCATTTTCGATTTCAAGGCTTTGCTTACTTTACTAAATGAACTTCTTTAAACATTTTTTCTTCTCAAAAAAGAACAAACAAAAAATTTTCTGGTACTTAAAATTTGATTTTCCATACTACTTATTTATGTGCAGAGTATTTTCATTCCGTAGAAGCCTCCAAGTCGATCGGCCATCGGTTTTCGTGTGAATTCCGTAACCAAATTGCGAGTTCTCCACTACTGTCACGTCGTTTGTCATCCAAGAATCTTTGAAAAATCTCTGACAAATTACAGAAAATATTTTACTCCGAGTTATTCTGCAATATGGAATTTTTTTTTGCCAGATTCAGATTCAGATTGAGATTCTTTTCTGCACACATTCTCTTATATCCTTTGTTTTTTTCGCTTGTATTTTTTTATATATATTTTTTTCTTGTTCTTTTTTGTATTCATTTGAGTGTTAGTTTCTATTAAAAGTATGCGTCGGAACTAAGGTTCCATAAAGTACGTGACGCAATGAGCGAACAATGTAGTCTGCTTGTCATATGTATGTATCAGACGTTAGTCGTCGCAATATAAGTGCATACGAGGAGAAGTATTTGTAGATGATATTCACTGCAACTCTCCTGGGGTATTCCACCAACTGTAGTGTTCCAAGGTGAAATATTTCACTGGATGTGTATGTGTTTTTGTTTTTTTTTGGGTTTCCTTTTTTCTTCTGAGAACGCAACTAAATCGAACCACACAGATAAGTCCTTCGATGAACAGTGTGAAATTCAAATCGATTCCTAAACAAAAATTCCAAATATTCGAAGAAAATAATAAAAAAAAAAAAAACATAAAAGATTAGGAACAGACACGAGCAAAAGGAAACTTTTATTCAACTTTTCCCTTCAATTCAATCAATGTTTTAATATACTAACAAAATATGGGTATATACGTATTTTATTATTTTTTTTTTTCCTTTTGTCAAAATTGATGCACTGTGGGACCTTCTAGTTCCTTACTGTGCGGCACATGCCTTTTTTATCCTCTCGTTCGACATTTGTCTTCTGCGAATTGAAATTGTTAGGCTGGGAAATGCTTTTTTTTTTTTTTTTGTTTCTTGCTCCTAAAATGTCCTGTTCCTGGATGGGCTCTAGGTATCGCTTACTTTTATTTTACTTTTTTTTCATTCGTTCCTTTTACTCCAACGTGAAGCTTATTTCGTATCACATTTATAGCATTTATCGAAAGTGTGAATGAAAATTTAAAAAACCAATTTTCTATATTCATAAATTCCGAATGATTTATTATGCACACACACACATATGTTGCCGTTTCTTATAACTTCCTTTACTGCCTTCCACCGCAAAGTGTCACCGAAATCTTTTACTGAATAAAGCAGCCTTTTGCCTTCCGACAGTACCCCACCGATTTACGAGCATCGCTTTGAGTCGCAAAGCCACTTGAAAATTCTCTTATCATTCGGTACTTCAGTGCATCATAAATAAATAACGCTCCTTATTTCAGCTGTCTCTGCCAGCGTTGGTCTTAATTGTCAGTGTGGTTTTTTGCTACTTTCGTGTCCACGCCGAGGTGGCTCCAGCACCAGCTTCGGTTTCGACTCTTCTTCTTTTTTGTTCGCGCAGTTGTCTTCTCTTTTGAAATTTTTCATTACATTCTCGCTGGCAATTCTTGCATATGTGCTTTCATTTTCAATGAGTGCATGAAAGCTTTTCATTCCAAATTAAATTGAAAATTTTCTTTTTTTTATAAACTTTTTTAATGGTTTTTAATTTTTCAAAAATTTTTAAATTATTTTTCTAATTTTTAATACTTACTTAATTTTTACGTTTTATATTTTTTAATTTTTTTAAATTTTATTAATTTTTTGAGTTTTTTCTAATTATTTTGAATTTTTATAATTTCTTATATTAATTTAGGTTTTTTTTTAATTTTTTAATTTTTCTATATTTTTATATTTTTTATCTTATACTTCATTTAAGTAATTTATTGAAGTTTTCTGTAATTTTTACAAATTTTAAAATTTTTTTAATTATTTGAAATTATTTTAATTTTAATAATATTCATATTTTCTCTCAATTTTTATAAAATCTTTTTGAAATATTTAATGATTTTTATAATTTTTAATTAGTATATTTTTTTAATTTTTATACGTAATTTTTTTTAAATTAATTAATTTTTATTAATTTTTACTGTTTTTATACTTTTTTATTTTTGTAGCTTTTAATTTTTTTTTTTCATTTTTTCTAATGTTTTTGAATTTTTATAATTTCCTTAATAATTTTTTTCTAATTTTTTTGAATTTAAAATATTTTTTACAATTTTCCTTACAATTTTTGTAAATAATTTTAGTTTCTTGTTAGTTTTATAATTTAAAAATTTTTTTTTTCAAATTAATCGAAATTTTTTTAAATTCTTATAATTTTTTTTTTCTTTAATTTTTTATAATTTTTTGGATTCTTTTAATTTTTTCAAGTTTTCTATGACTTCACTCCCACAAATAACACCGATCTGATGACACAGCTGAACCTCATCCAGCCGTTCTGTCTGCAGAGCATGCTACAGAAATACGTACATACATACACACAGACAGACTTGAAAAACTAAAAAAAATCACACTCAATCAAGGGTTAAAAGTGTTGAATTCTTATAGGGTAATCTCTATAAATATTTCGATTGCAGCGAACAACTTTCAGCAACCGCCACTGTCCACGTCTGCAGGTGCTATCTTTTATGTCCCATTTAATACCCTTCAGCTGCGCAAGGGTACCAAAATTGGAGTTGTCAGGATCTTGAACAGCAATTATTATTATTATTTATATATGGTTATCTTTTTATTTATTAATTTATTTTTATTTTTCTTTCTAAGTTTTTGTTTCTTAGAGCTCAACATTTTCGTGGCATAAAGAAAAGATTTTGTATTTGATTTTTTTTTTTTCATGCCTTTGAAAAACTCCTTCAATTTGTAAGCGCTTAGTTAGAACTTTCTATAATTCGGCTTTATATCCTATTATATATGATGAAAAGTGAAAAACTTTTAATTAAAATCATAAGTCAAACCATTCTCTTGCCCATGCATCAAGTCGTCCGTCTAGTAAGATTCAAATAAAACGAGATAAACACCTCAATAAGGGAAGTTAAAATATACTAAGCGATTTCTGAACGCACTCAGGTGCATGAAAGTCGGATTTAACCGACTTTGTTTTTTCTGTAGTGGAGTTAAATTCATCTGGATAATGCAGCTTTCGCTGCTCGGTTAATAATCGTTTGTGATGTAATCCTTTCCATCCTTCTTAAAAGTGCTCCATCACATCAGCATTTTCTCCTTTTTATTATTTTGATGACTCCACTCCATTAAAATAATTCTCTCAACGCAATTTTGCTTAATCGTTTCAGTGTTCGTCGTTTTCCTTTTCCTTCGTTTTTTTTTTTTTTTTTTTTGCATTCCTCCTCGTTGGGAAATTAATTTTTGTTGCCTTTTTCTTTGCTTTCTTTTCAACTCTTTTTTTCCAGCCACTTTAGACTTGCTTTTGTTCAAAGCTTTTCATTTAATTTTCAAAAGGCACTTAAAGCCTTTTAATGGGCTACGACAGATTCTATCTCTTGTCTTTCATACTTCATTCATGACATCCTTTTTTTTTTAATCTTCCATTAAATTCATTTGAAGCTTTAAAGCTTCTACAAGGAGTAAGCCTTTTTTTCTCTCTCTCTCGCTCTTTCTCTCTCTCTCTCTATTTCCTAGAACAAATGATGCGAAAGCATGATGAATTTTCTTTGCTAACAGTTTTTGCTTTGATTTTTAATTAGGTCAACGTCAAATTTGTCACGTTAGGGCGCCATCTTTAGAGGAGTCCCCTTTTTTATTTTTTATTTTTTTATTTATAAATCTATTTATTTTTATGGTTCCTTTTTTTTAAAAATGTAAAGATTTTAATTATAGGATATTCACTCTTATTTATATCGGCCTTAGGTTATGCTTTGATCGGAATTTCTTTTGCAAAACAAAACAAACAAAAAAATGTTTCAATTATGCAAATAATTTACAAAAGCGAACACTTTAAGAACAAAAAGTCTTACAACAAGGAAGGAAATTGAATATCTTTTTTTTTCAACAAGAACGAATGAAAAACAAGGAGAATTTTATGTTCATACTTATTAAAATTTGATTTATCAAAGCTTATGGCTTGCCTGCCATTGTCTCTGCTTTTGTTCGTCATCGGTTTTGAGTACGAATGGGGCGGACTGCTGTCAAAGCTACTGCAAATAACAATTTATTATAAAATGCAAGAAGAATTTCACGAGTACTCTCGGCACGAAGACACACAAATGCGAAATGGTGCCCTTCAGAATGTTTCATTCTTCCCATTCGAATCCGAATGTTATATGTTGCTTTTTGGAAATTTGCGGAACCCTTGGAATCGCAGATATTTCATATATATTTCTTCGCTGAATCTGCTTAATCGCATTCCGAATAAAAGAAATAAAAGCAGAAAAAGAAGGCAAAGAAAGAGAAAAAAATGTAAATGCATATTACGTACGTACCTAGCTTCTCCCCTCTCCGCCTCTCGCACTACTCATCCGAAGCCAGTCAAGCTGAAGTAAATTTGTATTCATAGCCAATGTAATGTAATCCTCTCTAAGCCGAACTGGCTACCCTTTTCCCCAATGCCATCATGCGAAACCATTTTGCACGGCACTCCGCTGCACTGCTCCGCCGGCTCTGTAGACACTCTGCGTGCAGTCCACCGTACGTACTCAATATGAAAATTCCATTCACCTGAAATCGAAGCAAATTCAATTTCGCATATTTTCGCTAAAATATTTCGGAGTTATAAGCTCAAAGTTCAGGAGAGCGCAAAATTTCATGTTTTACAATATGTTAAAAATACCAGATAAATATTTATAGCTGCTCGCGAGCTTATGCGAATTTTCGGATTTTTTGTTTTTTTTTTTTGTCCATTAATCCAATATCGCTCGTGTGTATACCTATAAGACATAACAAATTACGGTGTACGAATTGTGGCCGAAAACAAAAAAAAAAAGAACAAAAAAATCGAAAATGCAAAATTTGTGCATACATTTTTCCAGGACAATGAATTGTGAATTTTAAAGTCTGCACGTTTCAAAGCTGAGCAAAAAATTTCAACAAAACCGAAATTGAGGGAAAATAATACTTTTTTTAAATGGGCGGAAAAACAATGATACAAAAAAGTAAGAGAGCTAAAGTCGGTTAGGCTCGACTTTGATTTATTCAGGTTCTTGACTAGATTGACGCACTAAGTCCTGTGCTAGTTTTAAGTATTTTTCATTTTCCCATGTAAAATTTAATAAGTGTCTATTTTTTGCTATACGAAAAATCTCTATTTTTGGGGCGTGGCGGTTTCTGGGATATACCTCTCGTAGTGTGTGCCAGTGTGCCAAATTTTAATGAAACCTATTTAAAGTGCACCGAGAGAAAAAGGTAGTTATATTAACTGAAAAAGCAGGTTAAAATAACCGAGTTCACCGTAAATTGTTAACTTATGTACAGTAGCGGTCAACTCAACAGAACAAACACAGTCAATAAGGATATAACTACCTGATGGTTGATATAACTGTCTCGCGGTTAAATCAACTGTCACCAGCGACAGGGAAAACAAAATTTATTTTTTGCTTTGACTTTTTTTTTATCTTCTTTTATTAATATTTTTTTAAATTAAATTATTATATTTTTTCTTTATTTATTTGTTTCTATTTAAATCTTTTTCTCTTTCATCTCTTTAAATTTTCTCGCCTCGGCCGAACCTTGAACCGCTGACCTCCACTGGGCGAACGTCTTAACCATTACGCTAAACGAATGAATTTAATTTGTTGGTCAAAATGCTCACTTGAGTTTATGGTTGCTCAAGTTTTGGAGAACGTGCTTAAGGAATTGTTTCACTCCCAAAACTTTTTGCTTGAAAATGAACCATTATAAAAAAATTAAATAAATTAAAACCTTAAAAATTTAGGAGAACATTTATGTCTTCCAAAACAACTACACTCTGAACAAAAAAAAAACTGTAATTTAAAAAAAAATTCAGAAAAATTCCCGCCGCCAGCAGGGATAGAACCCCGAAGCTCACGACTGTCGAGTCACAGCTTAAACAACTGAGCTATCGAATACTCCGGAGACGGTTGATCAGAAGGCGAACTTATACGTGTAAGTGAACGAAAGCGAATTTGAACATAAAAAGTAACTGTTTTTCAACTATTCATTTGACTGCCTTTTTCAGTGCATTTAACGCGGAATACAGTTTATTTGACCACTCTTACTTTAACTGTTCTAAGTAGTTGATTTAACTGTTGTTATTTCTCTCGGTGTGGTTTCTGGTTCAAAAAGAAAATCGAAAAAATTCCTCAAAATGGGAAAAATCCCTCAACCTGGCATCACTGATTCAAATTATGAGCATTTATCCTCTATATTCATTCGCTGCAGTAATGAAGAGGTCATTTTACCAAAACGGAATACTTTGAGGTTACCCCAAAT
The DNA here is from genome assembly GCA_020466095.1 of Chlorops oryzae. Lineage (NCBI taxonomy): Eukaryota > Metazoa > Arthropoda > Insecta > Diptera > Chloropidae > Chlorops > Chlorops oryzae. The sequence goes on along the minus strand of CM035806.1, from coordinate 22,064,496 downwards.
ATTTATGTCTAATCATAATGTTCTGTATTTTATATATGAAAGTTGACAAGACCCTGATTTGCGACAAGTGGTCTAGAAGAAGTTTACTTTAAAACATAGACCAATAAGTACAAATAGGACAATTAACCTCTAATTTACCATAGGAGCACCTAAATGTGGGAAAGTTTTTTTTTTGGGAATGAAAGTTCAATATTAAAAATGGCAATTTTAAACATTGGTTGGCAAATTAAAAGGAAGTAGTCTTGGAATTTCTGCTGGGCTTATTTAGTTTGTTGGCGAGGCTGTAAGTGGAACGGCTAATTCACCTTTCGAACTTGGTCAAGAATATATAGATATACATTGTATATACTGTGTTTGGGTTTCCCAGCACCATTTTCTAAAAACTACTAGTTCAAGCCTTAAAGTATGCATTTTTTTTTTTTTTATAATTCCTATATTAACAAAATGGGACATATCTTTACGACTACAAGAGTAAAATGCTAATTTATTGTTGTGAATGAATAAAGACTTCAATACCTTTGAAACTGCATCATTAATTTTCCCGCATTTTCATATAAGGTTTTGATTATATCATCCGTCCTTTTCAATACTTCTGAAAACTGTCCAAAAAAGTGTAATTCATAATGCCTAAGCGACCAATAAAATAAGTGAAATTTGTGGTTTAAGCTCAAGAATAATTTTTTATTGTATATTCTTCTTTCAATCTAATTCTTCAATATCTTGAAAAATGTTGCTTATGAACCAACCTTCAATTAAAAATAAAAATATCAAGCATTTTTGGGAAATCCCCGTAGCGCAACCCCTTAACATTTTCCAAAAAATCTGAAAAAATTCGGACAAATACATTAACCCATACGCTTTCAAAAAAATACTTGCAAAAATATGTATTTCTTGAAACACCTTAATATACATAACATACATATGTCTTTAACTGCGGCAGAATGTTCTGTATGTTACAAGATGCGCCTAAATTGAATATACCTACATATTGTATGTATAATGCTGAAGCTGGATACAAAAAAAAAGAAGCTGAAAAATATCAAAACCATTACCTTTGTTAAAAAAAATTCGTGTAAATTTTATCTGACCATTATTTCATTCTAATGGACATTTATTGACTCTCCAAACGAATTTCCATTAAAACTTTACAGACTGCAATAGACGATAAAGGATCGAGTACGCTCTATTGCGTCCATCCATATTTTTACAATTATATAATATATTATTTATGTTTAGCACATATTTGCACTGTGAGAAGCAGCCTCTGTCTTCGGTAAGAGTAATATTTTGTGGTAAGCCTTTAAGCTACTTAAACTTGCGTGCTCAAATTGGATACTCATGCTTTTGTCATGTTTACCAAGCAATATTAATTTTGTTGCATGTATTTAGTTTCTCATGCATTTTCGCGAAGTTTCAATTTTCACCTTCATAGAACAAAATTCATCCCCTAAGCATACTCAGGTTCTTTATGAACTTATTATAATTTATTATTGCCCTAAAGCAATCGTAATTAAATTCTGAATGAAACTTGTTGTTCTGGTCATCCTCAAATAATAATCATCATCATCGTTATCATTATCATTATCATCGTTTCGATTTGAAAGGAAATCGATTTGGGACGCACAATCACTGAACGCCATTCTCATCATCCTTTCTTCTCATATTTATCATTGTAACTCGATAGTACTACTCTCCGGATAATAGTGCAGCTCAAACTTGTCTTCATCGTGGTCGCATTGGCTTACTTATTTAAGCTTCTTAGTTTGAATTTCATAGTGCCTTGAGGAATCCACTCCACTCCACTCCACTCCATTCAGCGCGTAAAGATGGATTCCCAATACCTTGAAATGTTCAGCGTTATATTGTGATGCAGCAATATATTGTTGACTTTCTGCTAGGTACCCGAAAACGCATCGAACGAATCGAGTTTTCTCAACATTTGCATTCTGTGTGAATATTTCCGATATGTGCGCTGGCAGGATAATTTTATTTGCAAATACCTACTTCGATAGTCTCCGTTCATGTTGGAGCCGTCGAGTCCTTTTGAACGATCGCATGCATTCGCATTTAATTCATTGAAAGCGATGATTTACTTTATATTTTGTAATCTCTTCATCAGCTAACATTTCAAAGCAACAATCTTTTGAATCCTGCATCCCCTGTGCATTGCCAGAAGATTTTCCAAAAGGAATCGGACTTGATTATGCACTAAGCCAATTAGCAGTAGCATCGAGATACGCCATTAGTATTCCATTTAAATTGCTTTGCCAACAAATCGTAGGAAATCGACCGATTTCCTGTTCGTAATAGAATTAGGATTCGATTGCGATTCGGGATGTGACAGTCAACAAACAAAGCAACACTTATCGAAGCGTCAAATAAATAACAGTAAAAATAACAAATGCAACCTACCTAGAAAGCATTCAATTTGATGGGCTATTTTCGAAATCTCGAGATATTTGCTCTGTTTGTTTTTTGTTTGTTCTTTTTTCTGTTTTAAAGGACATTGCAATTGATAAAATATTTAAATAACACGATGCAACACGTAAAATAAAAATTCGAATTTGGACTTGAAAAATGCAACAACAAAAAATCCCTATATTTAGATTTCATAGATTGCGTACAACGATTGTGTAAATCGATTTTGAAAATGGTGGCCGAGAAGTAAATTGCGCGTTCTTTAAATTGAACTTATGGCTATACCCCGTTAGCAGTCTAATATTTTACTTTCCTGTTTATAACAAATCTTTAGCCTTAGGCATGGAGAAAAGAGCTGTAGTAACAATTGATCCGAAAAAAACTCCATTTAGCAGCTACAAAAGGCAAAAGTCACAGAAAATTAAAATTTTGTTCACCTCTTTTAACCGTTCTTGGACCATAACTCCCAAACCGATACGAGTTTATTGATTATTCTTTGAATGAAATAAAGAAAAACGAACACTGAACAACTCCTTCCAGCACACTTATTGCATCCGAGTGCTCCTTGATACCGTTGTGGCACAGGAAAACGGAAAATTGTTACCCGAAATCAGAAGGAAAAACTTGAAATTACCCTTAAAATATGCTCGGATTTTTTTTCATTGGATTAATTATAAAATCATTATGATCCTTCCGTTGTGTGAACAATTAAAATGTTCAGTTAAATACAATCATGTACAGCCCCATGTATATGTTAGCATCAAAAATTTCTCACAGTGTAATTAGCAATTTTTTTTTTTTTTTTTTTAAGAAATTCTGTACAATCGATCATCCATCGATGAGTTGACCTTAAGGACGTTTTCCATGCAATCCTTTTACAACTAACTCCTTCAAAGTTTTATAGAAAATTGAAATTTTAATAGGATTCGTACCTATATGTGTATGCAATAAGGAAAATCTATCGATTATCCCATTATTATTTTTTTTTTCCTGACCATCAAATCCAATTATCTAATTTTCTTGATGTTTGCAAACACAAAGTGATTCGTTGACCGCTCTCAATTGACTTTTCTACTTGATGTGGTTTTTGGGCATAATTAAATAAGGCAGCCTCAGTGGCTTCTATTTTTTTTTTTTTTTTTTTTTTTTCGTCAGAAACAAAGGCTAACAATTCGAGCAATTTTCTGTCGTTCAAAAAGGACCCACTTGTTTTCGAACTTGTTTTTGAAAAGGAGACCGAAACCGATAACGAGAAGAAGAACTAGGACGAGGACAAGAGGTCGTGCTGTGCTGTGCTGTGATTTTAGCCACAAATAGGCAAATTTTCATTGAGAGATTCCCAACATATGGAAAATGGCGACGGGGGCGAAGCCAATTTGAATTCCAAGCCGGAAAAGTAAGACACAAAATAATCTCAGAGTACAAACCACATACAAAATGGACTTTTATCAAAATATGGTAGGTACAAGTACAATTGTAGAGACCAGGCGCGCACGCGGAACATTTTTCGGGAGCGATGGTCATAGGACACAACAGAACTTCAGGAGGTTCGGATCCTCCAAAACTCACCCTATGCATACGGCCATGGCTAAGACCCTCGTGAAAGTGCCACATGCTGGCGAAGGCACATGCATGACAACCATACATACACTCATATATGTATCTATTCTCGGAGTTATATAAAACTTGTTGGAAAAAGTTTTACTCGTCGCCGTCGGAACATATCTTAAATTGTACGAAATGAGACCATTGCCATTTGGTTTTGATTATCATGTCGCAATGATACCCTCGACTGGCTCTGCTGGTCTTTTAGTTCTGCTCAAAGCAAAACTTTCAATAGTAGCAAACTATCAAAAGTGCATATTTGAGTAGCGGATACAAAGTTTCGCCTTTTGTCAAAAGACCACGCTTAGCACACGACCACAATTTCATGCGTGCTTTGCAATTGCCTTTTGCCATAGCATAGCACAGCCAACCGGACCCAGCGCCCTTGTGCCCAGCGCCTTTATCATGTTCAACTTTGGTCCTGGAAATAACACATTTTCACATTTTTGAATTTTTGAATTTTTGAATTTACGAATTTCCTCATTCTCCCATTTCCATATATCTACTTATTCGCATCGTTTTGCATGTTTGACAAGGTTTTAGCTACTCAGCCATAAACAAAAAACTCCATAAGAGCAGCGAAAGTTTTTCCACACAATTCCCGAACTACATACATACATAGGTATTTCGGCTTCGGCTGACACAGCAGCATTCCGGTGCGCGTTTGAACTTGTGCAGGTACGTTCAATAATCTTTCGGACGCACGCATGCAACCAGCACAAAGTTTTTTTTTTTGTTTATTCCTTTGTTTTTTAGTGTATATAAAAACTTTTTTCGCTTTTGGGGGAAATTCTCATGAATCTTTTCATGCAAAGGATAATTTGCATAAATTAACGTTAGTAAATGATTTGATTATTATTATTATTTTGTTTTGCCTATCCTACGGTTATGATGATGATGATGATGACGACGACGTCGGATTGACTTGTTTTTATGCTACTATTGATCATATTTACATAGCTTATTTTCGCTTCGTTTTTCTCCCCCCTTATGGACATCTTGTAGAAAAATAATTTCCTCAATTCTACTTCATATTTGATATATTATTGTAAAATGTTTAAATATTCGTACACTTCATGCCGTTCAACATACACAATGACCCACAAAATCCATGAAAAATTCTTATTTTTATGTTTGTTTCTTCTTCCTTTCCTAAATTAACACGACGCTCCTCCTTCGGAATCTATCTGCCTCTTACTTTTTCTAAATTTCCTTATTGCTCATCCAGGACCAATAAACATCCTTTTAATTTTATAAACACACTCTTAAAAGATCGTGTTAACAACGCTATTTAGGCAGTAGTTTGTGTAACATTTGGCAGCACCACCCGCGATGTAGTTAACCCTTGAATTGTGCAGTTAGAGTTAGTTAAAAGCTTATCTTTAATTGTCATACTTTTAGGGCCGTTTTCTCATCCTACTTTTAAGCTCTATCTGCCAGTTAAATTTTATTTTCTTTGATTTATTAATCAAATTTGTATGAAATTATCATCAGGATAATTTACAGATTTACAGATAAAACAAGTAAGGGTGTTACAGTCAGGCGAGCCTGACAATAGAATACCCGACACAGACACACATCTTCAAATAATTTTTAATATCAGGAGTTGTTTAAGGCCATAGGGGCCCCATATACCGCATTTTGTTTAATTTCTTTATGCAAACCGCCCCTTTGCCACGCCCATTTTTCCAATTTTTTGGAATTATAATCGGAGGCTTAAATATACGCGCAAATTCTAAGTTTCATTGAAATATTTGGAAAAAGTCAGATTTTGGGGCAGTTTTGAGATTTTTGTGACAGACCCTAGTACTGGAGGTACCCTTAATAATGTAAATCACATTAATTGGCCTAAAATATGTTCAAATGCCAAATTTCATCAAAATATCTTGTAAAACATCGGTTTTAGAGCAGTTTTTGTGATTTTCATAACAGACCCTAGTACTGGAGGTACCCCTAAAAATGGTCCGATCGGGTCCATTCTCGAACTTGTTCTTACTCATGTCCCCGTGAGTACGCATACCAAATTTCGTCAAGATAGCTCAACTCTTTCGATAAGAAAACTGTATACAAACAGACGGACAGACGGACGGACTGACGGACAGACAGACGGACAGACAGACGGACAGACAGACGGACATGTCTAAATCGAATCTCCTAGTGACGTTGATCATTTTTATATATTTATATTTTGTATGGTCTATCTTGACTGGTTCTGGGTATTACACACAACCACACAAACGCAATATACCCTCGAGACAGTGTGTGTCGGGTATAAAAAGATGAGAAAACGGCCCTAACTGAATAAAATTAAAGAAAATAAAATTAAAATTAACTAACGATTTTTTCTCTTTACCCCTTTTTTTTACCTCCACCGAATTTCTTTATCTTCCCAAATAGACAAAATACAACATATTCGCATCATCTTGACATAATGCATGACTCAAACGATGCTGAAAGTATGTGTTGCTTATGAGGGACAAAATGTGCTCAACTTGAGAGCAAATTATGATTTCAGTATATGGTTACATATTGACCTCATACTCATATTATTCATTATTCATGTCATGATATGAGATCGTGCAATGAAGTCAATTTGATGTAGTTTTGAAAACATATTTTGAGGATTAGGATTGTTATCAAATTGTCGACAATTTTCATGCATTCCTTGAAATCATTGTATGAATATCATAGCTGTCTATTTGGGTTTTTTCTAAAAATTCTCTGATCACTTTATGTATTCATATAAGTATATGCGAGTCCTATTGAAATTTGAATTTTCTATAAAACTTCGAAGGAGTTAGTTGTAAAAGGATTGCATGGAAAACATCCTTAAGGTCAACTCATCGATGGATGATCGATTGACAGAATTTCTTTAAAAAAACAAAAATTAATAATTACACTGAGAAATTTTTGATGCTAACCGTTGAACGTGATTCTATTTAACGGAACATTTTAATAGTTCACACAACGGAAGGATCATAATGATTTTATAATTAATACAATGCAGAAAAATCCGAGCATATTTTAAGGGTAATTTCAAGTTTTTCCTTCTGATTTCGGGTAACAATTTTCCGTTTTCCTGTGCCACAACGGTATCAAGGAGCACTCGGATGCAATAAGTGTGCTGCAAGGAGTTGTTCAGTATTGTTTTTTCTTTATTTCAATCAAAAAATAATCAATAAACTCGTATCGGTTTGGGAGTTATGGTCCATGAACGGTTAAAAGAGGTGAACAAAATTTAAATTTTCTGTGACTTTTGCCTTTTGTAGCTGCGAAATGGAGTTTTTTTCAGATCAATTGTTACTTTAGCTCTTTTTTCCATGCTTAAGGCTAAAAATTTGTTATAAACAGGAAAGCAAAACATTAAACGGGTTACGAAATATAGCCATAAAAATGCAAAATATGCCGTAACTTATTTCTCGGCCATAATTTTCGAGATTAATCAAAAATTAATCAGCAGACAATCTATCAAAACTAAATACAAGGATTTTTTGCATTTATCAAAAAAACTCATTAACTGCGATCAAAATTTCCATCACGTTCGATGACCTCGAAAAAGTATCACGGGATTATATGCTTTTACCTTTAATTGAAAGGGAAAAAATCTTCAAGACTTTTTCAAAATTCAATTCGATCGATTTGACCAAATGGAATAGAATCCAATGTTGTGTAAATCATTAAGGAAATCAAGTTGAACTTTTGTGGCTACAATTCATTAGTGGGTATTCCTTCCTCTTCGCCCATCCAGCCTCTTGACGCATGACTGCAAATGAAGTGGAAAGCTTCGTTCATTTAGCTTCAGCGGCAATAAAACGCTAATGCCGCTTCGAAATTAGAAAAGCAATTTTTCGTTTTTCGAGTCCAAATCGATTATTGCTGCCTTCCATAGCAGAGCACTATTTAGCTTTATTTCCTTCAAAATTTCACATTCATGGCTCTTGAATTGAGTTGAGTCCAAGCTGTTTTCATGTAAATTCATGTAAAAGAAAATTTTGCAATAATTGCTTTCCCAACATAAATGAGTCGGCCTGTGTTAGGGGGAATTGGATAGCCTTCAACACGCATACACGCATAGACGCACACATATGTGTAAACATACATATATTGCTGTACGTGTGTACTTTACGAAACACGCAAACTAATAAACCGTAATGCATTCGAACATAAAATGAAGACAGACTATCCATAAAGCAACGAGAATGAGCAGCCAAATGAGTAGCCGAACAGAAATTGAAGTTTTCCACCAAAATTTTGCATTGCATGTCTAAGTGTGCCGTAGGACGACGAGGATCCATGGCGTCGAAATTTGTTGCCTTTTGTTCAGTTATGATATTTTTGACGATGTATTGTTGTGTGCCGAAGCATTGTGACATTTGTTGCATCTATGCCATCATCCTTCCTCTTTCTTTCTTTTTTTCTTTTTTTTTTTTTTTTTTTTTTTTACAGCGACATGTGTATTAAGCGCGTTATCTTGTTCTCTTATGATTTAATATTGTTTCCTCACCAACCTTATTTGTCTCCAATTGATATACCGCAACCCAGCTACAAACTCTATTTAATTTAATTTAGTTTACATTCGCACGCATCTTCGTATGAGTTTCATCATTCCATCAATGTCGAAATTCATATATAATAGCAGAAATGACAAAATGATTTCGATTCTATTTAAGCATTTAGCATTCCAGATTTTATCTACGTCCGTTTGCTTAAAAAACCTCTTTGTTAACTTATAAGTCCATTTTCAAATTCTTCCGATTAACGTTTGGATGCTTAGTTCTTATTCTTTCAACCAAGCACGTCGAGGAGACATGAAAAGACTTACATTCTAATGCGCAGTGCTTATCTTAGATGTTGACATCTTATGAATTTAAATATTGTTTCCGTCACGCAAACACATTAATACATATGTACATGCAGACAATTCCAAAGTAATGCATGCATATAATCACGATTGAAATGATGTCAAATTCGCACGAATAATCAAAATCTAATATATCGATTCATATCGATATATGATAATTCGAATATCATATCGCGAATCTAAATATATAATATATATATTTATATATATATATATGGTAGACGCGTTCTTTCAAAGTCAGTAAGTCACTAAGTCAAGCCGTCTTCCTTGTCTGATGCCTTGAATCTCCTTCAGTAATCTTGACTCCTCCTGTGTGACATTTTCCGAGTCGTCGTTCGGTGCTGAGAATCAAAAGCAATTCACAAAAAATTGCTCATCCCATAAGCACGTTTGTTTTCACACATATTTTTTATGTTGTATATGTATGTATGCATATTATTTGTGTGTTTGTTTGTTCGCTGATATGATGGTGAACACGTGTATTCGCACTTGAAAGTTCACTTCACATTCGTTTGGAATGCTTAGAAACTGTAATTATGTGTGTAAAATTAGCTTTTTATGTTTCTCCATTTAAAGCAACAGGAGGCAACATCCTTGAGGAAGCAAAGTGAAAGGAATTGAGAGGGAGAAGAAAAAAAAATAATGCACAGAAAGTTGAATAAAGCTAATTTTCTTAATATTTTAATTTGGGAACTTTTTCCTTTTGAGTCCACTCGTATTAATAAGTACAACCGCCAACAGACGGCAGACGAACTATTGACATTGGATGAAGAGTAGTCATTTCAGTATAGATATTATACTTACATTCGCTTGAAATGTTTTTTTGGCAAACATATACAATGTTACAGATAGAAAGTTCAGATTTTTCAGAATCTGTTTGCTTAAGCATTCTTGCTGGATTAGTTTTTTAAGGTATTTAATTTTGAAAAATGGCTTTACCAAAAAACGACTTTTCAAGGACATTTCAAAATTTAATTAGAAAAAAAGAATCTGAGGTAATACTTGGGCAATTCCACGAGCTACTGTCCCACCCGTGACACCTGCGACAGCCACTCTGAGCAAAAATTGTGTAATTTCAGTGCCTAACGATTGTTGAAGGTTTTAAAAATTTTAGATCCTTGAGAATCACGTCCTTTTTTTTTAATTATCATGAACTTAAAACTCAAAAATGTGTGTCACGGGTGGGACCGTATTCATCGAATTGCCCGCTTATTGAAAAGTTAGGCAAACTTTAAAAATCCTTTCATAGAATTCCGCACGCCTCTCTGTAACCGGCATATTGTATTTGAGATTGAAAACGTCAAACTTTTCTCGAAAGTGTATAGAGTAAAATCTCTCCTAAGCGGACACCTACGGGACGGAAAAATATGTCCACTTAACAGAGGCGTCCGCTTAATAGCAGCCTCTGCAAGGAGAGAGTGCACTGTAACTAAAAAAATATCCTTCACTTTGTGAACTAACCAAATTCTCAAATGTTTCAAATCAAAAATGTGTCTTAAATTGAATTTGTTTTTTTTTTTGCCTCACTCTACTATTCAGAGTTATTTCATCGAAGCCCTAATATAACATAACACAAAAGAGTTTTCATTGAAAAATGAAATGAGTTTTATAGTACAATGGCGAAAGCTTCAAAGGTACCAAAAATAAAAAGGAAAACATAAAACTTAATTAAAAGTAAGGGTCTTTGAGATATCCGGCGGAGAAAAGGTATTTCGATAAGATAATTGTATGTTTTGTCATATGTTTCCGGTTTCCGGTTTCCGCTTCCGTTCGCTTTGTAAATAGGTACATATATATATTTTTTTTTTTTTTTGTATGTAGTAAAAACACATATTGATGAGAGCATACTGTTCAATTTTTTAAATTTTATCGGGAAACCAAATGAATGTGAATGTGTTAGTGTGTCCCACACAGGTGTGTGAACACCGAATGAACTCAATAAATTATTTAAAACGTTCTTTCTGCTTGTTGACCTTAGGTTATTATGATTCAATTACATCGATTTTTATTCGCTTTTAATGAGCTCGTTCGTTTCACACAGCAAGCCAAGAGGAAGATAGAGAGAGAGAGAGCAGAATATACAACCGAGTCGTGTTATGCCATGCGGTGTCATGTCTGAAATCGTTTAGCAAAGACTGTTCCTGCCCATCTGAAGCGATTGGAAATTTTATGAAGGACTCTCTATTAATAGAATGTACATTGATCTCTTCTGTCAATTTGTTTTTGGTGTTGCTCTTTTTTAAATTTTTTAAAAATATTTTTTGAACTCGTATGAAGCTTAAAAGCATTGAAGTAGGTACTTACCAGGCAGGTTGCCAGACGTCCCTGCTTAACCTCAAATTTGAGTTTATAAAAAGACTTTTTTTTTCTTTTTTTTTTACTCATCAATGTATTTTTTTTTTTTTTTTTTTTAATATATCATGTCTTAAGTTTTTTCTCCTAATAAGATCTATAAGATCTTCCATTTGTGAATAGCGCTTTTAAAAAACGAGAACAAAAAAATCATCAATCCTGGTGTGATCATGGTTTAGTAATATGAAAGAAGTCAGTTCAATAAAACGATCAATAAGGCCCTTAAAAGAAAAATAAATGGCAAGAATATAAGTATTTGGTAAGAGAGTAGAAGATTTTGGGAGCAAAGCCTTCATTCAAGTTTTTCACGCATATTCTAAAGAACCCCTCATATTTGAGGCAAATCAAAAAAAAAAAAAAAAAAAACAAACAAAAAATACTACTCTGCAAGACAAATGATCTGGCAACGCTGGTACTTATGTACAAACACGGATAAACACAAAAAACAAAACAAATTTTTGCGGTTTCAACTTGAAACTTTTATCAAGCGTGAATGTGTGAGCGAAAATTTTCTCGTCCAACTCTCAAAGGACTCTTCAAGTTTCCTTCAACCGACAAAGCATAGAACCACTCGCTGTCTCCTGCTGACTTCATCATAATTAATGAAATGATTTTCAAAATAAAAAGTGTCAAAGAAAAGTAGTAAATCTTTTAATTTACTATCGTACTTGTGCTACAGTTTCTTATGGACTAAACTTAAATGAATTGTGGAGAGGATGTCCGGAAGAAAGCGCAAAAAAGGGGGGAAAGGCGAACAAGTACAGCAAGAATTGTTGAGCGTTATAAAACAGGTCGAGACAATTAAAAAAGTTAAGCTACTTTTGTGAGAGGAAAAAAAGAAAAATAAAAAAAAATAAATAAAAAACAGGACCATATACTTTGTACTTTCGTTCGCTGTTCGCTTAAGTAATTTCTTCTCTACACTCGCGTAAAACTCTCCGCTTTCAATACACTTTGAACAGTTAGTTGACAAAGAAAAATGGCGAGATTGAGCGCTGAAAAGTTTCACAAAATGAAAGTCACTTGTCGTCTTCCATTTTCCCTCTATTTTCCTCACTTCTGCTTACATTCTTTCTTGTGTCTGTTTATTATTATTATTATTTTTTTTTTCTGCTACTACTTTTTTATAATATGTATATTTTGCAGTCCTTTTGACAGCAACTACTTAATTGCTATGAATTAATGTACAAAAAGTTTCTTCAAACTTTAGCTTCGTATTAGTTTTTTATTGCAAGATAAATCCATAAAATGAAAATCAGTTGAATACTTAAATCAAAAGCTTCTTTAACCCCTTAGTGCATAAAAACCAGATTCTTTCCCACGTAATTTTGATGATTTATCGCATTTATTATTTAGGTTTCGAATTTTTCTGTCCCTTATGCCTTAAAGCGTTAAACGATCGTGTTTGAAAAAAGGCGATATTTGTCCTTACAGTCTTTCTCGAGACAAGATCTGTGTCCAGATTCCCAATGTTGGCAAATATTACTTCTACTAGCCCTAACTAAGTCTGACGTTTTTTCAAAAGTATTTTTATTATCCAAAAAGAATTGTACCCAATTGAGTATTTTTTTTTTTTTTAGAACGAAGTTCTTTATGAAACGATAGCGACAGGGGACCTAGTCGAGAAAAAGTGAAAAACCGCTATAAAATCCGCGTTACCTAAATTGAAGTTCGCAAAAAAGGGTGTAATAACCTTTGCAAAAAGAAAGTAATATACATATATTTACGTAAAATGACTTGCTGATGCGGCCGAGATATTATACTTTTTTACGCGACACTTATTTCCGACGATATCCCGAAAAAAGAATTAATTATTAAATTCAGAAACTACACAGACAAATACAAGCATAAATGCATTCAAACAAAACAAAACAATATGTGGTGCTGCCAGACTGAACGTTTTCAGAATAACTCCGATTAGTAGGTTGTTGCAAATATATAAGGGCATTTTAGGTAGCTTATAATTTTTTTGCGCTATCAAAGTATACGTCAATTCGTACATAATTAAAACATATTTAAAATCATCGTCTGTACTCCGGGGGCTGCGGATGTAATATCGGTGTGAAAAATATCGATACTTCAAAACATCTTTATGTATGAAAATTCGCATTTTCGAGACTATCTCATTTGCGATGGAAAACCCTTTACACGTATGCTTTTTCAGTTCCAGTATATTCTGCTTATCTAACTTAGCACTTTGAGTGCTCAACGCTGTTAAAGTAAATTGAAAGGAAGTAACGAACTCACTACTTTGAAGAAAGGAAATCAGAGTTGAAATTTCGATGACAGGTTGACAGAAATATAGGAAATGTGTGACTTAAATGCAACCCTGTGAGTCCGATTACTTGTAATAAGCGTATGCGTTCAAGTAGCGAAAGTAAGTCAAAGTTCTTATTTGTTTTTATACCCAGCGTAAGCAGGGTATATTAGGGTATCTTGTAACAGCCAGAAGTACGCTCCGTAGATATAGACATATATATATATATATATATATTCTTGATCAGGATCAAAAATTCGATTTAGACATGTCCGTCTGTCCGTCCGTCCGTGTCCGGATCTCCTCCAAAACGGCTGGACCAATGAAGCCGAAATGTGGCACACAGGTATATCGGGGTCCGAGTATGATCCCAACTAAAAATGGAAGACATCCGCTCACTGCCACGCCCACAAATGGAGAATTTTCGTAACTTCCGAAGTAAAAAGCGTAGAAGCTTCAAATTCGCAACATAGGTTCACCAAGGCGAAGGAAAGGTGTAGGAAAAATTTTGTGGCTCGCCCACTGCCACGCCCACAAATGAAGGTTTTTCGTAACTTCCGAGGTTAAAGGCGTAGAAGCTTCAAAATCGCAACATAGGTTGACAAAGGCAAATGAAAGGTGTAGGAACAAAAATTTATGTGGCCCGCCCACTGCCACGCCCACAAATGGAGAATTTTCGTAACTTCCGAAGTAAAAGGCATAGAAGCTTCAAATTCGCAACATAGGTTCACCAAGGCGAATGAAAGGTGTAGGAAAAAGTTTTATTTGGCCCGCCCACTGCCACGCCCACAAATGAAGATTTTTCGTAACTTCCGAAGTAAAAGGCGTAGAAGCTTCAAATTCGCAACATATGTTCACCAAGGCGAATGAAAGGTGTAGGGAAATAATTTATGTGGCCGTCCCACTGCCACGCCCATAAATAGAGAAGCAAAACATAGTGCGCTCATAACGTCGGGACGCTGGGTATTTCAAAGTCGGGCTTGACCGACTTTAGCTTTCTTACTTGTTTGTTAATAAAATTAATATTTGGACGGCGTTCTTTTAAGAATTCAAGTGTTGTTAAAGACATTCTGATATGTTACTCAAAAATACAGCAAAAAATTTCGGGTAGGTGCGTTTTTCGCGTAAGTGCATAAAATTGTCTGGAAAATAATTGAATGCAGCTAAGCAGAATATACTGTATCGCATTTTCGCTTGTTAAAAACAGTTGAAAACAACAAACAGCCGTCTTGTATACATATATTTTTCGATTAATAAAAACAATTGAGTTTTGCGAAAAACCTTGCTGCGAATTATATTTACTAACATTTATAAATACCATAATGAACTTCGTTTTTATCTGGTGTCCTATGACACAACTCAACTTGTTTTACTTTTTTTTTGTTACGCTTCATATTTCCGAAAAACTTAAGTAGGCTCTCAGGTGGTCTGAACCACTTTCTTTTCGTTTCTTACATTCTAAATTGGTCCGACATAGCTCGAAAAAGGACTGACCTGGCATAACGGATTACAACAGCCAATTCTCATAGTTATATAATTTAATTTAAAGTACCTGTTACAACTGAAAATTTGTGTTCTCCCGATAGCTTCATAAGGGGAAAAAAGATATGATGAAAAATCAGTAAAATTTTGCCTGAACTGAATTTCTAGTACAGTGTGCTCTCTCCTTGCGGACACTCCTCTTAAGCGGACACTTTTGGGAATGATCAAATATTTCTTATTCTAAAATAGTTTCCTCTTAAGCAGACATATTTTTTGGTCCCGTAGGTGTCCGCTTAAGAAAGCGTACACTGTATACAAGTTCTTAGCGGAGTGAAAAAGGGTGGAAAGTGGTACGATTGTACCACTTATAAAATCCATCTTTACTACACATTTAACTCATGTAAATATTCCTATCTATATGTCCTTTCTTTCATTCTCAACATTCCTCACGCTTTTACTCTGTTTCTCTCTCTCTCTCTCTCTCACTCTCTCTCTCTCACTCTCTCTCTCTCACTCTCTCTCTCTCACTCTCTCTCTCTAACTGCCACTCGCATTCCATTCAAATAGGTGTTCCCCAAAGTGCATTCTTTTCACGCTCAACTTAAGCTCTTTTATGAGAAAAATATCATCGGCAACATGCCGATGAAAATCCTAGGAAGAATCGAACAACAAAATCCCAACAATAAGAATCGAAATCATCGAAGTAGCGAAAAAATTTGTACATAAAACTTTCAAAAGGATTTTATATTATTTTTTATTTTTTGTTATATATTTTTTATCTTTTTTTTAAATTTACTACAAAATGCAACAGAGCATTTTTCGATATTCGATTCGATTATTGAAATTTTGCTTCTTCTTTTCTTTGACTTTTGTGCATGCAAAAATTGATAAAGGAATGAATGCTCAATGAAAAGACAATTTCGAGAGCAAAATACTTTAACTGAACCGTGCCCGGAGCTCAAGGATTCCGGCGAACAAAAAAAAAAAAAAAAAAAAAAACAAACAGGAACATTTTATGAAAATGTGATTTCATCTGCAAAATACTCGTATACCCTTTGTTTCCGTCTGCGTCGTCGTTGCGCATCGTCCGCATCTTTCAAATTCCAGCCTTTCAATGAACTCAATGCTCTTCACTGGATGCATTTCACGCAGTGACGTCATGCTCGCGACATTTGCGTAATTGAATTTTATATGCAATAGAATGGAATCGACTTTTGCTTTTATCATTGTTATTTTGTACTTTTTTTTATTTTATTATCATCTTTTTTTTTTTCTTTCTTTGAGCATCAGTTCATAATAAAAATTTGCGAAAGAGATCAACGGAATCATTTTTTTATTATTCCTCCAGAGACTCCATGAGCGTGTCACTTAGGCGAAATGAAGACATTTTTGGGCTCCGCTCGTAAAATCATCTTAAGTAACGCTTATTTGCATAAATTTATGATGGCATAAAATTGCTATTTCCATTTTCTGTGTTTCATTCTAGTCGCGTCATTATCGTGTCGATTCGTGTTCACATAATTTTTTTCCTTTTTTCAGTTTTTTTTTTTTTTTTTGTCATTTTTATTTAAGCAATTTCATTCGGCCTTCTTCCATAAAAAACATACATACCTAGTCCCATTTTCAATCTTTTGAATGGCCGCCCATCAATATTGCATGGACAGAAGACTATAAGAAATAAGATTCATTGAATTTCATGAATCGTTTACGGCAGAACATGAAAATTCTCGCCGGGAGTTTCCACTGCAATAAGCATAAAAAATTTTTAAAAAAATGAAATGAGCACCCAATGTCACACCTCATGTCCTTTTGTCCTGCTCGAATAGTAAAAGCATGTGAAAAGCATTGTGAAAATTTTCCATTCTCTCATATTTGCAGCAGCACGAACGAATGCTCCCTACCCCGCATTGTCATGTCATACACTTAAGTGTGACTGTTTATAAATGAGCATGAGTTGAAGCACTTGTTCGAGGGTCATAAGTATGTGCGCTTTTTATTGATGGGCTAAGGTGTGAAAGTCGTTAAGGTTATATTCCTTATTCCTTGGAATTGCCATCGTCAGCAAATTGTAAACGAGCTTTGCGGCAATCCCCCACAATCTGCCCACACTCCTTCGAATGACATAAGATCAAATGAATGACGTAAAGAGATATTGTATGTACGCTTTGAAATAAATTAAAATCGTATTTCATGAAATTCATAACGACCTTCGGGTCGACAGGCACGTTCGATCTACAAAAGGATCTCCCTTTATGGCGAACTGCAGTGCGCTTTAGCTTTTATTGGAATCAAATTAACACAGATTCCTCGGGGAGAATTGAATGGCAATACTGTGGACCAAACACCGTTTAATGTCGCTATAATTTATACGACAGCCAAGCGTGACGACGAACTCTGGCCATAAGTGAAGCACTCTATATCTAGATACATCATAAATATATACATATTAGGTGTAGTAAAAAGAAATCCATTATTTTTGCATTAAATTGAGGGCTTTATTTAAGATAGTTAGAATGACCCGATTTAGGTCAAATATGCGCCGTTTTGTTCGATAACTTGTTGCCATTTTAAAGGTAATTTCATTATGCCTCTCTCATAGAAGCCCTCGTTCCTATTAGCAAAAAATTGAGACAGTCGAATTTCAGAAGCCTCTCTTGAAGCGAATGTTTCACCAGCAAAATTGTTCGCCATGGACAGGAACAGATGGTAATCACTTGGTGCCAGGTCCGGACTATAAGGTGGATGCAGAAGAACCTCCCAACCAAACTCCCGGAGCTTCTGGCGAGTCACTATCGATGTGTGTGGCCTGGCGTTGTCCTGATGGAACACAATTCCTCTCCTATTGGCCAAAGCTGGCCGCTTATGGGCGATTGCTTCCTTCAGACGGTCCAATTGTTGACAGTAGAGTTCCGAGTTAAGAGTTTTGCCGTATGGGAGCAGCTCTTAGTAGATAATTCCCTGCCAATCCCACCAAACACACAGCAAAACCTTCCTGGCCGTCAATCCTGGCTTGGCCACCGTTTCCGCCGGTTCACCGTGTTTCGACCACGACCGTTTTCGCTTGACGTTGTCGTAAGTGACCCACTTTTCATCACCAGTCACCAACCGCTTCAGAAATGGGTCGATTTTGTTGCGGTTCAGCAGCGATTCGCAGATGGAAATTCGGTCTGTGAGGTTTTTTTGCGTTAACTCGTGTGGCACCCATACATCGAGCTTCTTTGTGTATCCAGCCTTATTCAAATGGTTCCAAACGGGTTTTTGTGCAATTTTTAGCTCTTTTGCAATCGAAACAGTGCTAACATGACGGTCGGACTCGATAATTTCCATGATTTTATCGACATTTTCGACAATTGGCCTTCCAGTGCGTGGTGAATCCTTGACATCGAAGTTACCGGAACGGAATCGACGAAACCAAAATTGCGCATGATTGGCTGTTACAGTATCAGGTCCATAAACGCTATTCACATTTTCAGCCGCCTGGCTTGCGTTTTCTCCCTTATCGAAGAAAAACTGTAAAATGTAGCGAATTTTCTCTTTGCTGATGTCCATCTTTGACAAGCTCTCAAACAAAACTGAATCAATCAATCAAAAAAGTGTCAAAAAAGCTTTTTTAGTAGGAACTGTCATCTTTCTAATGCCCCCTAGCGGAACACGATCGGACTTATACAACGCGAGATGCAGATAAATAACGCCATCTATTGGAAAAATAATGGATTTCTTTTTACTACACCTAATATATTTATATCGTGTATATGTGTTCATATGGATATTTATCTATAAAACTAGAGTGGAACGTGCTGACTGAAAGCATGTACCCACGCGACGTGATAGGGACGCGTTAGACTCATCTTATAACTACTTAGAAGGTAATATCCAACAATATTAATCCCTTGGAAGCTATCGTTTTACTTTACTGTCGCTAAAATCATCTTTCAATGCTCTTTTAAAAAAAAAAGCTTACACTAAACGAAATTAAAAAAAAAAAATGTTCACACACGCACACACACGGACATTAAATCCTCGGATACTATAATTTCCTATTTAAGTGTGTAAAAACATTTGGACTGTTTCGAAAGTGCGAAGTACAAACTTCTGACATAAATACCAATAGAAAAAGCTTTTACTCGCATGCGACTGATATATTGAATTCCCTCGGCTATCCTTTCGCACAAGTGTGCGCATATCGTGTATTAATATTGCCGCACACATCTGGGCATTAATTTACCGTTAAAAGCACCGATAGGGATCATAAGAAATGATAATCGCGCAAAAACTTTGTATGCGGAAAAGTTTTTTCGTTTTTTTTTTCAGCTTCATTTTTCGATTAAAAGGAGTGAAAAAATAATGCCCTTTTCCTTTTTTTTTTTTTTTTTTTTGTGCGTTGCGTAAAAAATTGGTTACTCAAACCCTTACATAAATGCGCTCGTAAGCAGCTCAGAGGAGCGTACGCAATTCGAGAAAGCTGGAAGTGCAATGGGGCTTCACACAAAATATGATGGGAACCGCACAACCGAGAAACGCTCACAAATCACATCGTCCTTGTAAATAAAGGTTAACAAAATAGACAGCAATTTACGAATGATGCTAAAAGCTGATAACTCTTCCTCTCTCACTCTCTCTCTCTCTCTCTCTCTCTCTCTCTCTCTCTCTTCTCTCTCTCTCTCTCTCTCTTTCTCTCTCTTCTCTCTCTCTTTCTCTCTCTTTCTCTCTCTCTCTCTCTCTCTCTCTCTCTCTCTCTCTGTCGGGCTTTGTTCCTCGGAACCCACACATATGCAAACGTACTTCCTTATGTGGTGCTTTTTATTGAGTTGCTATGAAATTTTCCATAATTTTGTTAGCGCTGCTCTCATATGTACATATGTATGTTGTGTATTGGATGAGTAGGAACAAATTCGTGTTTTTCCTTTTAAGTAATTTCATTTCCTTGTGAGTAAAAGTCTACGTAGATGTGGAAGGAAAGCCTATAAATATTAATTTACTGTTACGCACAATATCTTCGCATCTCTGGTTCACCTTGGCTGGAAAAACGTGTTTAGGCATTACGTGAACATGGGTTAACACGCAACCTTATTTAATAAAAAGTCTTTTTTTTACATACATACATACGTCGTGACTTTTTGCCAATTTCTATCACCTTATCATTATTTATGTTATCTCTCTGGGTGCTACCTTTTTCGAGTGTTTATGACAACAAAATTGTATAATTAAAAGCTTTAAACCCGACTCTGGAGGCTGGTACCAGTGCTGTATTACTCATTGCAACAGAAGCAGGGGACTATAGACCAATAACGATCTTGCCGTGCCTCTCAAAAGTATGCGAAATGTTGATGGCCCAACAAATTCAAGACCATTTTTTCAATTTCAATTTACTCTTGAGAGCTTTGTGCGTAGGGTAAAAAATTTAGGATTCATTATGAATACGTCCCTAAGCTGTAGTGATCAAATTAATGGAACAGTCAGTAGGATTTATTCTGCAATTGAAAATCTCAGAGAAACATCAAGTTTCACGCCCTGTGCAACTAAGAAATATTTAGTAAAGCAATTGATTGTGCCTCTTATAACATATAGTGAAGCGGTATACTCAAGACTCGATTCGGCTTCCATGCACAAGCTGCTAACTGCCATTAACTCTGTCACTCAATATGTGTTTAATATCCGAAAATACGACCACCTCAGTAATTGGAAAAAAGAAATTCTTGGATGCACATTAGGCAATTACCTACAATTCAGAAACTGTTTATATCTCCACAAACTAATTATTTCCAAAACTCCTCAATATCTTTATGAAAAGTTGGTTTTTAGTAAATCCAGTAGAAACCTAAATTTAATAATACTCAAATACAACTACCTGAACTCGGAGCGCTGCTTTTTTGTTAATGCTGCCCGCTTTTGGAACTAAATTCCAACTATTTAGTATTAGAAGACTGAAAGAGAGCAGCAAATTTAGGGATAGTGTATACGGATACGTTTGCCATAGTCATCTATAAATAGCCATAACCTTCCTGAAATCTTGAATTGTAAATTATATATAATCTAGAATCTATGCATAAATTTAAACCCACAGTTGATTATCTCCTCTTCAATTGTACGTAAAAAGATCTAATCTTATGTACTAATATCAATAAAGCAATAATAATAATAATCTTTTGCAGAATTCCATAAATCAATTGTCGAGATTTCAACAACGCCATATTCAAATTTGTAGCTCCATATTAGTTTCCAAGAGTTATCTATCGCAAGATTTCGACTTCAAAGCTTCATTTAATTAGCATAATTCGGCAGTCAGGACTAATATTTTTTCTAGTTATGAAATATTTTAGTATATGTTATGCACATCAAGCATTATTGTCTCAGCTGCTTTGCCATACAAAATTAATCAGAATTTATTTGCATTCCTAATTCAATGGAATAAATTCTCGATGAGAACGCTGAAAGCCTTTTTCCTTCAAAATTACCCAAAAAGCCAATCTGACAATGTCCTGAGCAACAGACTCCCAACATAAAGATGATCGAAAAGCCGTTAATAACCAAAAATTTGAACTAAGAAAAAAAAAAACAAAAATGAAAATGCTTTGATTCAAACGTAAAATATGATGGTAAAAAAAACCCCAAATCTTTTCAAATCCGCTTACAGTTGGCGGGCGTGGGGGGTGGGCCTGTCACATCAGTTCGACAGTTGGCATATTCAACATATTCGATAATGGCCGCCAACGAAACAGTTTAACTATTGTCAGCAAATAGCATCATCATCAACATCATCATCATCGTCATTCCTATTTGCTCCGCCATACCGAATGCTGGCACAGTCGCGGTGGGATGTACGAGGGATACGCCTTTGAGTCAAAAATAAAAATGAAGAATAAAAAAGAGAAAATAAAGTTTCGTGAAACACATCAATGTTGTTTACACATCCAAAAACTACGGGTCAGTCAGTTAATAAAGGCAAAAATATATATGTATATTTGGGTATATATAAAAAATCAAAAAAGAAAAAAAAAACTTTTCTACAAATTTATTGAGCAGAATGGCATGAACGCAAAAGTATAAATAAAACTGTAAAAAGTTTTTTAACAAACTCTGAAGCCCTTTGACTTCCATTCGATGTGTCAGTTTGTGTCGGTATGTTGTGCGCGTGTTTGTGTGGGTGACAGTGTGACGCAAGCAAAATCGTGCTGTGGACTGCGTTATTTACAAGGAGCACATTAGCAACTTGTATGTGGTTTCTGGCAAAAAAAAAAAAGAAGAAAAAAAAGATGAGAAAAAAGGTAGAGAAAAAAAAATTATAGCCAACGCATGAAAGGGAAGAATGGGTCATTGCGGGATGTCCATACATACATTTGTATGTATGTATGTATCTATTACACTAGCTTACAAATAATAATTTTTGGCGTGTTCAAGAGATCTCAATGCACTTTTCCCATAGACTTTGGCCTTCTTAACACGAAAATAATATCAAAAAATTTTTTCATGAAGCATTTATTTTATATTAATTTTTAAAAAAAGAAATGTTTTTTTTTTCGGAGATATTATAGATTTATTGAGCAGAACTCAGGCATACATCGACCAATTCAAATAAGGTACCACTCAAACTAAAGAAAACTAACGCCTCTAAGACTCTTTCCTACATAGTTTTAAGATTGGTAAGGAAACTAAGATTCTGTAGACCTATAAACCTAAAAAAAAATATTTTTGTAGCAAAAATACATGTTTCTTTTTCATTTATCGGCATCTAAAAAATAGATTCCAAAAAGACATTTTTTTTAACATTTTTGATTTAAAGGTGGGTCCTTCCCAACAAAACAGTATATTAGTTTTAAAAATCCATGGATAAATGGCGAAGTTATAACTTTATAAATGAGGGGATAAAGCCAATATAAGCAATGAGAATGACAAATTTAGCCTCAGAGTATGCAATGTATTTTTGCGATACGGTTTAAATTTTTTATTTTCATTGCTTATATTGGCTTTATCCCCTCACTTGTAAAGTTATATCTTCGCCATTTATTCATAGATTTTGAAAAGTAATATACTGTTTTGTGAGGTAAGGACCCACCTTTAAATCAAAAATGTAAAAAAAATTTTCTTTTTGGAATCTATTTTTTAGATGCCGATAAATGAAAAAGAAACATGTATTTTTGCTACAAAAATATTTTTTTTTAGGTTTATAGGTCTACAGAATCTTAGTTTCCTTACCAATCTTAAAACTATGTAGGAAAGAGTCTTAGAGGCGTTAGTTTTCTTTAGTTTGAGTGGTACTTTATTTGAATTGGTCGATGCATGGCCGAGTTCTGCTCAAAAAATCTACAATATCTCCGAAAAAAACCTTTGTTTTTTTAAAAATTAATATAAAAAAAACGCTTCCATGAAAATTTTTTTCAATAATTTTTTCATGTTTAGAAGGCCAAAGTCTATGGGAAAAGTGCATTGAGATCTCCTGAACAAAATGGCTGTAAACTAGTGTTATCAGATGTAAGATAGATGCTTCATTTATCTGATGGCTTTGTGCGTTTTCAATATTGGACTTTTGATTTTAATTAGCCACGAGATGCTGAAACGAATGCGAGTGGTCTCGATAAGTGCATTCGTAATTGAAAATCGAAAAAGCTTTAACCCTTTAACTTATATTCGCAGAAAGACGAGTTTTCCCCATATAATTTTAACGGTTTTTTAACATTTACTTTCTTATAAAACATTTTAATTTACAAAAAAAAAAATTTTGAAAAGAAAATGTTTAACCCTTTAACGCACACGGGCAAAATTTTCATCACATAAGTTCAAAAATGTAAAGCACTACCCTAAATTTTACACAACATTTCTATTCTCAAAATAAGTATGAAAAAAATTGTTAACCCTTTGACGCAGTTGAAGACAAACTTTTCCCCAAATAAGTTTGATGATTTTTATAATTTTAATGACTTTTCAACGTTTAATAAGTATTTATACAACATTTTTTTTTTTTAATTACTTTGAAACTATTGTTTAACCCTTTAACGCACAATGTGTACATTGTTCCTCCCATAAGTTAAACAATTTAAAGCGCATACGTACTTTTTACACAACATTTCTATTCCTAAAAGAAACATTTAAAAAAATTATTAACCCTTTAACGAGTTTGTCCCTGGATGAGTTTAACCATTTATAGACTTTGATATTAACACAACATTGCTATAAACCGTTAAACTTATGATGGAGAGAAATTGTTCCCTTAATTGTTCGTTAAAGGGTTAAAAAAAAAATTTCCTCTCTTTAAATTATAAAATGAGCTTTTCTCTTACACCATAACGCAATTGTATTCATCGTTTGAAATGAATCTGAGCACTTCATTTACAAGGTAGGTACCTACTTGTATGTGCTCGGAAAATCATCTGTATTCATGTGCCGAGAAACCATTTATCTTGCTTAATTGGATTTAATTTCAAAAGGAAAAAAAAAAGTAAAAATGAAACCACAAAACAAAGCCTGGCTCATTTTGCAGGATATTTGCAAAAGCACTCATGCAGCATCAATAAAACTTTAAAGAATTGTGTCTGTTTTGACCTGAAAGTGTTTCATAGCCTTAGAGTCATTTTCAAAAATTAATAAAAACAGATTCGTTTTGCGCGTCACAGTACCATACAATTAATTTGATTTTTAGCCTAGAAGAGGCGTAGCCTTCACGCCCAGTGAGACAAATTGAAAATGCCGTGATAAATTTATATGAAAAAATCATTTAAGAAATCGGACAGACGTATGTATATACATTAGGCCGGGTCGATTTGTATGGGTAAAAAAAAACTAAGAAATCGTACCCCCGGAAATGAAACTTCAGACAATTCTAAGCATTTTTTCCCAAGAAACCATGGGTATAAAATGAAACGTAGATCCGCGCTGAACGATGGGAAGTTTTTACCATACATACATATGTTATTAACAGGGATTGGATTTTACATATTTGAAAATATATTTTACATATTTTTTAATACTTTCAAATATGTTAAATCCGATCCCTGTTAATAACACTGTGGTAGTCGAAAAATTGTTCATCGTGCAAACCGGCGCAGTCGGGTCCGGCTCGGTCCCCCGAGTACAACAGTACCAAGCACTAGTACTTTATACTCGGGGGATCGAGCCGGACCCGACTGCGCCGGTTTGCACGATGAACAAATTTTTTTGTCCTAAAAACTAGCACAGTGTAACATATGTATGTATGGTAAAAACTTCCTATCGTTCAGCGCGGATCTACGTTTCATTTTATACCCATGGTTTCTTGGGAAAAAATGCTTAGAATTGTCTGAAGTTTCATTTCCGGGGGTACGATTTTTTATCCAAAAAATCGACCCGGCCTAATATACATATTTCGCATATTTCACACGCACTCACACGCAGGCGATATTTAGACTTGACACAAAGTTTATTTGTTGTCAAAAAAAAATTGATTTTTTATTTTTGATGTATATTTTATGTATATTTGAGGTACCACATTCTCGTCTTTGCAAACATGACATACCGCCATACATTGTTATATCGAAAATTTATTTTTCACCTCAATTGAGTTCATGCGCTGACCTGTGCACTTGTAACTTTTGTGTTTGCAGTTCACACGAAAGCGCTTCAACTCGCTTAAATGCAGCCAAATGAGCCAGAATTTCTGTGAAAGTTCTGTACCTATTGCCATTTTGAATTTAAAATGCAACGTCCACATACAAAATCCGGTGGAATCAATGGCGAACATTTCGAAGAGAATATTTTTTCTGGCATTTTTTCAATTCCGAAAAATCTCACGATTCTTCGAAATTCGAAGCCTTGATGCAATTCTTAAGCTTAAGCCCATTCAAAATATTTTCTCTCCTTCTGTGTCATAACAATCTCCGTATGAATTCCTAAGGAAACTTTTCCCGTTCCAATTAGAATTTAAACAGTCTGCTAATGACAACAACGGGGATTTTTTCTTTTTTATTTTCTTCTCTCCTCGATATTTTAAGAATTGCTTGAGGGTAAATTTATGCAATTAAAATTGCTCAAACAGTCGAGACCACAACACCCAACACACCATCAAATCGCAGTCAAACAAAGGCGGATTATTATTTCAAAGAACAACAAAGAAGTTTTTAAGATCCCATTAATTATTTCGCTTTAAGTCAATGGAAAAATAAGTGCATTAAGCTGTTTTGCTTCAATTATTCATACCAATTACGAGAGAGCAAAGAAGAGGGATAGAGAGAGAGAGAGAGAGAGAGAGAGAGAGAGAGGGAGAAATTTTTAAGCAGCTTTCTAGAGGTTTTAGTTTTCCAGAAAGATGGCATTGAGTTCACTTTTCTTTCAATTAGCAAAATGAATGATAAATACACTGCACAACAAAATCGAACTTTTTGCGTGCCTTTGACTTGAAACCAATTTTTTTTTGTAGTATTTGTTTCGCTGAATCTCAATATATGCGTAAAATTTGAAAGTTAGCTCGCGTTTTTTAAATATCCGCTGAGAAAGGTTTTGCGAATTTTTGTCAATATTTTTTAGTCGTAGCCCCATTATCGTTCGACCGTTTCAAAAAAACTTTAATTTATATGAAAGAAGAGTAAAAATACAATATATTCTTCATACATATGGATGAAATCGGTTCAACAGTTTAGGCGCTATAGGTCGATAAAGGCGAGAATTTTATGAAATTTTTAACAATTTTGTACAAAAACTTGATTTCAAACCCATATAGTTTCCGAAAAAGGTCCGGTATTTAAGTTCAGGCTATCTTAAGTAAAAGAGTGGATTTCTAAGAGCATTTCAAGACCAAGACAAAAAATATCCGATGAATGGTTCATATTTTAATTGGGTTTTTAGAAAAAATGAGACGACTTTTTTTACGCCGGAAAATATGCCACATATTTTTTTTATATATTAATATAACTTAAAGACAGAAATAAAAAATATGTGGCATATTTTCCGGCGTAAAAAAAGTCGTCTCATTTTTTCTAAAAACCCAATTAAAATATGAACCATTCATCGGATATTTTTTGTCTTGGTCTTGAAATGCTCTTAGAAATCCACTCTTTTACTTAAGATAGCCTGAACTTAAATACCGGACCTTTTTCGGAAACTATATGGGTTTGAAATCAAGTTTTTGTACAAAATTGTTAAAAATTTCATAAAATTCTCGCCTTTATCGACCTATAGCGCCTAAACTGTTGAACCGATTTCATCCATATGTATGAAGAATATGTTGTATTTTTACTCTTCTTTCATATAAATTAAAGTTTTTTTGAAACGGTCGAACGATAATGGGGCTACGACTAAAAAATATTGACAAAAATTCGCAAAACCTTTCTTAGCGGATATTTAAAAAACGCGAGCTAACTTTCAAATTTTACGCATATATTGAGATTCAGCGAAACAAATACTACAAAAAAAAATTGGTTTCAAGTCAAAGGCATTTTTATTGTTGAGCAGTGATATCAGCGTTGCCAGATCGCCTTTTCGCCTCAAATTAGAATGCCATGCCGGAACGATTTTCTAATTTCGATTTTTATTTTTCGAAAATTTTAGAAAGTGCTTTCTCGCAAAATAAGGTAACTCTTTTTTTCTTAAATATCATGCCTTAATAAAATCGCACATTTTTGGGCAGCCTTTTTCAAAGATTCAAAAGAAATCAGAAAGCAACCCTAATTATTATATAATCGGGCATGCTCTAGAAATCGAATGCGATTAGAAAAGTTCGATTTCGCTTCAATTTATATCGAAATTACAGTTTTTAATCGTACTCGATTTCTAAGGCATGCCCAAATAATATAATTTACGTATGTATGTATATCAAAAAATTAATTTTTTAAAAATCTGTGGGCAGCGAGCAATAAAGGCATGTAGGTATGTATCCATGTTGGACTGGCTGCCACTTACACTCTTAAAAATATTTCCTTCTATTATAGTAGGAAACAAGTTACCTTCTATTATAAACGTAAGTTTACACACCAATTTAATTTCAACCTCAAATGTGTAAAATTATGCATTAGATGTGAATTAAAGGAAACCTTCCCTGTGTATTTTAAACATACATTATGTAAAATTAGGCCTTTTTCCCGCAAAATTAAACATTCATAATAATAAAATTACTAAAGGTGTGTAAAATTAGTATTTTTATAGTAAACCGAAACATTAATTGATTAAATGTACGCATTTTATGTAAATATGCATTACGCATGTGCAAAATTACACAAAAACTATATTTAACACATTTTTGGCACAAAAGTAAACATATTTTCGGGTAAATTTACAATATTTAAAAACGTAATTTTACTTCCATTTTTTAGAGTGCAGGCTGTATACCACGGGGGGTTTTTCTTTTGTTTATGTGAGTGTATGTCTTTTTATTTAGTGTGCCCTTAACATGCGTTTTTTTTTTTTTGGAAAACCAGTGCTACGCTTGGAACAGTACACTCGGTTTCGCCTGTGCCGTGAATCGAACTTCGAACCCTGGGATCAAGAGCATAGCACGCATCCCATAAGCTATGCCCAGAGCCACCAATAAAGACATAGAAACGAACAAATGATTATAAATATAGTCAGTAATGAGCGGGGCAAGTTTTTGGAGAGAATTTGAATTTTTGGACTCGCAAAAATGTACTTAACTTTGTCCCGCACTTTTTGTGAAATCCCAAATATTTTGTGTAGATTTTAAAATGGTCTAACTACGCAAGGAAATTCATCTGTGGCAACGTTGATATTAAGGGTACTCAGAATTATAGATAGACAAATAAGGAGATGAATAAACCGATGGATAGATAGATAATTAGACAGAAAATGGAGAAGATAGACATGTGGAGACGGGCAGATAGATAGATACAAAAATTTCTGACTGAATAAAATAAATATTGCCGCTTGTATTGCTGGCAAGCCAATTTTAATTACTTACTGCTTGCCCCTCTTCTTACACTATTTCCATCAAAGCTCAGCCTTTTTACATAAATTTCGGGTAAAAGTTTTCTTTAATCTGACCGAAGCCTTCCGATCTAGTGCGTGTCTCAGTGAACTTTGATTAAATTCAGTCGATTCAAAGAAGAGAAATCGACAAAAGAACTTCGAGTAAAACCTTCTTTCAAAAAATCAAAACCCGCAAAGATTCGACATCACTAAAACTAGATAATCGTTTTATTTATTGCCGTTACTTTGAAAAATGCTCGAATTTCAATTTTGTAATATAATATAATCGTATCAATGTAGTTTTCATAAGCTTCGAAACCACTTTCTGCACAAAGTTTTGGACACAAAAAAAAAAAAACCTAATTTGAATTTATTATTCATCGAACATTCCACAGACCATTTGTCTTTAAAAAATCAAAATTTTAGCGAAAAAGTTTAGTCAACCGATAAGAGGCCGACATGACGACAAGTCGTCCAACTCGTGGGAGCAACAATGTGAATGATTCGAGTCGAAATTTATTTTATGGATTTTAAGGAGCAAATTTTTTCAGGAAATAAAATAATGAATTCAGCCCGATTGAAGAAAGGTTTGTGAAATTCCACTTCCCAAAGAGCGCCAAACATTTTTTTATTTTATTTTTATCATGATTTATAATGACTTTTTTTTTACTGTTCTCCATTCTTCATTCGACTATCAAATGTCAAGCTTCTTGGAGATTTTTTCGCCGCGCAAGCAGTTAATGACAAACATTTGCCAACATACCCATGTCATCATTGGACTACCGCCAAACCAACATATTAACAAAGTAAAACGAAAACAGAACCGAACCGAACCGAACCAGGCAATTGACTAGGCCAATGCGAGAGACAAATAACTAATAAAAAGGAAATTTTATTGAGTTCATTTTATCGTTTATCAAACATACATACATCGTCTGAGAAATACATACAGACAGAGGAACATTTATTGCGTCATTATCATATGCTTGCGTCGTATTGTCTCTCTTATTTAAATATCTGGCCAATGAAGAGTAGCGTGTGAATTTGTTAAGTTTTCATTGTGAGCTAACTAGAGGAGACGCCACCAACGTCCATCCAAATCCACTCACGATGCTATTCAAAACGTTTATCGTCACATTTTCTTTAGTCATTTATGTGAAATAATGACAACTTTCATAGATAATGGAGGATGAATATTTTCTACTCTGAGCCTCTTTTATAAAATACGAGCATAAAAAGACTGATAGAAAGACAGACAGACAGACAGACAGACAGACAGACCTCCCGCGATCGAAATCGTTGGGCAACTGGCACGTTCCGCGTGCGTTCAACAAACATCAATTAACATAGATTTAGCCCATCTAAGTAATTCGCATCCTTGCATAATTTTCCGCGAATATTTCTCATTTCAAATGCGAATATTCAAACGAACTTCGATGGATTATATTAAGACCTTTTAGTGATATTAGTGGTTGATATAATCTCCGCCTGAGGCTTTTTCATTTGATCCATCAAAAGTTGCTTCAACTACGAAATGAGATTATTTAATGGACGAGTACAAAGTGGTTTTTCATTTATTTTTGCTATATATGTTTTTTTTTTTTAATATTTCTAAGCTCTTCTTCTTTTTTTTTTTTTTACTTGGGTCACAAATGTTTTGCTTATAGAAGTGAGTGATGTTTCTGAGCTTAAAACGTCAGAAATAAAAGCACACAGGTTTTAAAATCGGTTTTAGCTTTTTTTGGTTTTTTGTTGTCTGATGAAAAAGGCAACCCCACTCCCGTTGAGGTAAAAGAAACCAATCAAATTATCTCACAAAATTGCATTCCTGGCAAAAAAGACCGAGCTTCGTCGTGCACAGTTTGCTTAACTCGTTTGGTCGGATGAGATTAATAGCACCAGGAAATGACAAATATGATGCCAAACAATGTCAACAACCACGAAAGATACATGCATGTTTTTAACCGCGCAGCACTACTGCGATGCTTTCGAAAAAAGGGACGTATCGGAAGGTTGAATGAGCGCCTGAATGAAAAACAAAGTCTCGTACCAGAAGCAATAGACTTTTTCTCCGCGCTGATGTTGTTTGAAAAAAAAAAAACGCTCCCTAAATTCTACACTCTCCTTTGAAGACCCTAATTTTTTTTTTTTTTTTTTAGTGTAAAGTGAGCCTGTTTATCAGTCACGAACACAGGCAGGCCGTCAGTCAGAAGTCGACATAAGCTTCCTACATACCAACTATAGATGTATGTACCTTTGAAACGGATTCTTTCAACAACATACTCGTAGAGTCGTTGCTTGACATTTATGAGATTATTCTGATAGTAGCGACTATACCGCGCTTATATGAAAGTTGTGAAAAATAACAACAACAACAAAAAAGGAAATGAAAAAGAAAGGAGCATTTAATACTAGAAGTACTTCGTGGAATTAATTTCATTGTTCAGTGTATGTGCTGCAGACTCAAAATAATATTGTAATGGGCTTATACTACAAAGTGTAACGTTCACGTGCACGTAAATCTGCTTACAGATAAAAGCAATTTTTTGTTGTTGTTCTTTTTGAAAGCTGTTTAAAGCTTTTAAAGTAATTATTAACGCATTTTTACATTCACATCGAATAAGCGTATTGAAAGTGAAATTTTGTAAGATATAATGACTTAAGCTGTTCTATTCAATCGCCTGTTAATGATAAAGTAAGCATCAAGGCGAGAGACTGTTCGCTGTAATTAGCTTTTGGGTAGCTGTAGAGAGCAGCTACTTCGTTCAAATATCAAGAGAGAGAAATTCAAAACGTTCACTAATTCGGGGTGAAACAATGGAATTTTAAATCGGTTTAAACGATAACAGGAAAAAGGATTTTATTATTTTTATCCCCACTTTTGCATAAGTATAAAAGAGCTTGTACTTCATCGGTTCAGCAGTGCGTATGAGCAACGTAAACTCTATAAACCCAGTTGTAAAAATATTCATGAAAGATGCATGATTCATGCCTCTTAAGGGTGCTTTGCATGCATGCCAAACTTCCATGCCTATTCATTTCTTTTTCTTAAGGCTTGTCATAGGAAATCATGCATAGACGAAAAATGTTTTATCAATGCTTGGGAACCCATGAAATATGTGTTCCCTACTATGCATGATTCAACAATGCTTGAGAACACATGAAACATGTGTTCCCACGAATGGTTCAACAATGTTATTTTGTTTTTTAAAAATAAAATAAAATTATAAAAAAAATTTTATTTTTAATGTTTTTTTTTTTTCTTATTTTGCTTTTTTTCTTTATTTATAAACTTTTTACTTTTCTAACTTTTTTTATTTTTTTCGTCTCGTCCGAGAATCGAACCACTGACCGCTCGGTTGGTAAGTCGGCGTCTTTACCATTACACTGTATAGGCAAATTGAATCTCCTTGTCAAAACGCTAACTTGAGTTTTTTGTTGATCAAGTTTGCTTTGAAACGCGCGCATAGAATTTTCAAAGAAAAAAATTTATTCTCAGCAAATATTTAAAAAAACATTTTAATATGGGAAAAATTTAGGAAAAAAATATTTTTTTGCAAGATTTTCTATTAAAAAAAATTAATTAAAATGAAAAAATAAAAAAAAAACTTAGATAATTAAAAAAAATTTTTTTTCTCAACAGAGCCAGGGCTCGAAACCCTCAGTCGGCTGGAAGACCTAGCATTTAAGCACTAGGCTAGCTTCCCTTCGGCGGCGCGGCGATCAGAATGTGAACATGAAATCCACGCATCATGCATGATTATCAACGCATGAATCATGAATGCTACGGGCATGCATGATTTTTTGCAGCAAAGGAACACATGAATCATGAATACTACGAGCATGCATGCTTTTTGCAGCAGGGGAACGCATGAATCATGAAAACTACGGGCATGCATGCTTTTTTGCAGCAAAGGAATGCATGAACCATGAATACTATGGGCATGCATGCTTAATTTTACAACTGGGAAATTTCGTGAGGAAATTGCGTTAAGTATACGCATGGCTTGTTTATATTTTAGAATATCAATTTGAGGTTGAAAATGATTTAAGCACTTACAAGCTACGGATGATTCTGATTAAGATTGATTGATTTCGAAAGCGTTTAAATTAGAGTATTTAAGCATACGATTGGATGAGATAAATCAAATATTTTACAATCGATCTGACTATGAGAATTATTCAAAATATAGATAATACCGGCAGCTAATTAGAAAATCATAATTAATATAATTTGAAGAGTTAAAAAGCAGGAACGCAGAATCCCTTTCAGCTTAATTCTTTATTATTCCGTATAAATTGGAATCCGAAAAGTTCTGTCTCTTTGATTTAACACTTAGTAAGTATTTTTATACCCGACACACTCTGTGTCGAGGGTATATTGCGTTTGTGTGATTGTGTCTAACACCCAGAACCAATCGAGATAGACCATACAAAATGTATATAGAAATGATCGGCGCCATCAGGAGATTCGATTTAGACATGTCCGTCCGTCTGTCCGACTGTCTGTATACAGTTATCTTATCGAAGGAGTTGAGCTATCTTGACGAATTTTTGATATGCCAACTCACAGGCACATGAGTAAAAACAAGTTCGAGAATGGAGCCGATCGGACCATTTTTAAGTGTACCTCCAGTACTAGGGTCTGTCACAAAAATCCCAAAGCTGCTCAAAATGACTTTCGATATTATGACTAGAATTTGATCGTATATCAAGCTCCATTATATTTAAAAAATTGAAGTGGCGTGCAAGGATTTCATAAAGAAATTTAACAAGTCGGTATATGGCTTATGCCTAAACTCTTGTTTAAAATTTTGAACATGTGTCTGTGTGATTCATTGCATCGTTGACTATTCAAGCCTCCGATTTTTATAATTTTCTTTAAAAATAAATTGCAGACTTAAAAGTATCGGATTGACGTTTGGCAAACTCGGGATTGCAGTCTTCTTCAATAAAGAAAATCTGTAAAAGACTAAAATTGTCAAAAGTGCTTTGATTACTATGGTGTCCGCCGCCATTATTGTTGCAATTTCTGTTCTAAACTACCTACATATGAATATATTAATAAATTTTTATGAAGACTTATTGTTTTGATGTACTGTGTTCTAAAATGTGGTATTCTATTGTCAGGCTCGCCTGACTATAACACCCTTACTTGTTTTTACCTAAATTTTGGACTTTCGCTTTCAATAATTCTCAAGACCTTTAAGCTATCCCACAAATATTGTTATTTTGGTCAACTCTTGGACATTTCTCAATACTTACTTCGGAACTTTAAAGAACCGAAGTGGCCTTGTAGGTAAGTACAACTGAAGAGCATGGAAAATTTGCAAAAATGTGAAATTTGTCATTTACAGCGTTATTCGCGGCTCCGCTTCAATTGTTGTTCAACTTTTTAAAAACTGTTTCGAAATACCAGCAGTGTGAATATTTATTTTCAAAAGAATTAAATTCTATGTTTGAAAATTCGAATTTAAAAGGATACATATTAATTGTCATCATTTGATACTTATGTCTATGACCATCGTGTTGCTCAATTATGACTGAGTATTCGACTTTGGTATTTGCCAAAGGAAAATTGGATTTATAGTGTCTGCTTGACAGTAGGATATCTTTGTGTGTGTGTGTGTGTGTGTGTGTTTGTCAATGTGTTGAGTGCCTGTTGTGTTTTTCATATTCAATTTCAATTAGTATAAGCAGCTATCAATCATCTCGATGCCCTCCAGTGTAATAACACAAGCAATTATATTTTAATTAATTTATACCAGTAAACTGTACTACTACCGGTCCAAGTGGCCAAACAATGTGCTTGGTTTAATTTGCATAAAATTGAAATATGTGTTGTCTTTTAACATTTTGTTGGTTTTTGCTGTTATCTCTTTCTTTTGTGGTAAAAAGTAGAAGTAATTAAAATCTTTTGAGCCGCAGGCAGTGGCCAAAAGTCTTTAATAAGAAGAAAAAAGAAAAAAAAACATTAAAAATATTTTCATTTAAGAAAAAAATAAATAAAAATCTTAATTTTGAATAAAATATCTTTTGAAGCTTGAAACTTTTCAGAACTTCCTTAAAGCTTTGCTTTTTTGTGCAATTTGTCATGGAATTAGCTCTATTTCAAGAAACAACAACAAGGTAAAACACTTGAAATACTGAAAGAAAATTCATATTAATTTTTTCACCGGTGATGTGCCAGTACGTATCGCTCATTTACTTCAAGAACGTCATATCTCAAAACAATCGATTGTGAGAAAAACGCGTTTAAAGTTTTCAATTCACTTCCATTTTGATGAAAAACCCAGACAATATTCTCTTCTCATAAAGAGAGTGCGCTAAGTATTGATACGAAAATTTTAACACAATGTGAGCCATAATACACCGAATATTTTCGCATCATTAACTCGAGAATCGTGTTTTTTGATATATGACATATTCTTGAAGTAAATGAGCCATATTTGTTCTGCATTTTATGAGTAAATTCCTTCATAAAATCAGCACCGAGAGACTAATAATAGAAAATATGTAGTAAACACAGTGCTGCCAGTAATTTGGTGGCCGCCGTTCACTAAAAAAGTATCATAATATTTTAGTGCTTTTTTGCCTGAAAATGCACATCGAAACCCAGGCGTTTTCAGCAGAAATAATTGAAGTGGAATTGTTTCTCGCAGAAACGTGACAATTGATGTCAAAATAGTTTGAAAGTGATTTAATACTACTTACAAATAAGTTTCCATTTCGAAATTCAAACTCAAATCAAAAATTTAAATCAGCTGTTTATGCCGTCAGGGCCGTTTCGAATATTTTTATGATACGTTTTTAGCTCGGCGAATTAGCCTAGGAATTTTCGCGGCGAAGCCTTAAAAATTAAATCGAAAAAGTCCCTCAAAATGGGGGAAAATCCCTCGATCTGGCATCACTGAGTAAACTCACTGAGTTCTCCTGTGTCTAAACCTTAATCGATTGAACAAGCTGTTGCCTCGTGTGCATGTGGCAAATGTATTAGCTTTTTGCCACAAAGATAATTCCTATTTAATTAATAATTTCGTTTTCATTTACACAAATACTCTCACTCTCACTCTCTCTCTCTCTCTCTCTCTTTGTTTTTTTCATATAATTACGACCTTTTTTTCACTGAAACTCACAGCTTCAAAGAAAACTCACTCACTCACTCGCCCGCCATCCCGCAATACTCACTATTCGCTCTTATCTTTTCTAGTTGTGATTACTTAAAAAGTTTTATAAAAACTGTTAAAGGAAAAAAATGTTTAAAAAAAATACTTTAAGAAAACAATGAAAAAGCATAAATAGTGATGAATATAGTTCGAAACTCACAAAAAGTGACAATAAACAAACGAATGAGATAGCACAATTAAATAAATAATAAACCAAAAAAAGAGCATTAAATTGGAAATTAAGAACAACAAAAACAATACGAGCAAACAACAACAACAACATCATCATCAACAAAAACAACAACAATGAATACATATGCACATTTGCACAACAATTAAAAACAACAACAACAGCAACAACAAAAATAATAAATAAATAGAGAAAAGAAACAAAGGCACGAAATCGTCGACTTTTTGGTTACGCACCCCCGGACTAAGCCGCACAGCATCCAACGCATCCAACGCACCTGCAATCGAAATCGCCTGCAAAGAAATGTGTGTATATCTGTCTCACTCGATTGCATTAGTTTTGAGCATAAAGCACTTAAATATATCAATCACGTTTTTTTTTCTTTTTTTCTTTCTTTCTTATTTCTTTGTCGTTTTCTCTCTTTTTGCTAATTATTCTCTGCAAAAAAAAAAAATTTTTTTTTTTTTTGAATAATTTGTGTCCTTAGTAAGAAAAAGCAAACACCCTGTAGCGCACCCTGCAAAAAAAAAAAAACCCCCCGCTTATTTGAACGCTGACGTCAAAACGGTGCAAACCGTCGTCGCAATTGTCGCATTCGCAACACCCGTCGCACCCACACGCAGTCGCACCCTTCCTTCAGTTTGTAAAATTCCCACACCAGCATCACAATTGCACATTACCATCACAATAGATACCCGCACCACTACTACTACTACCGTATGGAGCGCGGCGCCGGCGGTGGTGGTCACTATCATCAACATGCTGCTGCTGCCGCTGCCGCTGCCGCCAGTCATAGCTACATGACATCCTCCGTAGAAGATCAGCAATACAGCGGTAAATCCTCCTTCGACAATCCCGCCACAAAGAAGAAGCCGCCCAAATTGAAGGCGATCAATCGTTCGCTCTCGATGGCAA
This sequence comes from Chlorops oryzae, assembly GCA_020466095.1. Taxonomy (NCBI): domain Eukaryota; kingdom Metazoa; phylum Arthropoda; class Insecta; order Diptera; family Chloropidae; genus Chlorops; species Chlorops oryzae. Next base: position 22,027,366 of record CM035806.1, on the reverse strand, counting down.
TTGATAATTACGATTTACCCGGGGGCAGTGGCAGCGGCGGCTTTGGCGGCCTTGGCGGACTTGGCGGCAGTATTTCGCCATCGCGTCACATGACCTTCGGTTCGGACGATCTGATCGTGGAGCAGCCGCTCATACATCGGTCCGCATCGCCGATCGCCGTGCGCTCTGCACCGCCACCGCAAACGTTAGCGATACCGACAGGTGCGCACCACGGCAGTGGTGGTGGCAGTGGTTCCGTTTCCCCAGCACTATCCGTACGCCAGCAACAGTATTTACGCACTTTTCAGCATATGGCAGCGCAGGCACGCCAACACCACTCTAGCTCAGCGAGCTCGCCCACATCGCACGCGATAAGCCCGGTGCCGGGTGCCGGCGGCGGCGGCGGTGGCGGCAGCATCGGTTCATCATCGTCGCCGCACCAGCAGCTGCAGCAACTGCAGCAGTTGCAGCAGCAGCACCAGCAACAACAGCAGCAATTGCAGCACCAGCATCAGCCTGATATCTATCTGCTAAGCAGTGGCAGCCTGGGCGATGGATTGGGCGGCCTGGGGCATGGCATTGGTGTTGGTGTTGGCTCACGCGGCAGCGGCGTCGGCGGCGTCGGCGGCAGCAGCTCGCCGATACAATTTATCGACGATTACATGCTGCCGCCGGTCGCCGCCACACATCGGACTCACATGGACACTCATGCCACGCATCCGCTGAAGAAAAACATGTTCCGACGCTCCGATACTATTGATGTTCATCCAGCTTCCACTTTCCAGATGAAGAAGACGCATTCCTTTCACGTTCAGCAGGACCCAGCGACGATGGATCAACTATTGATATCTTCGGGTGCACAAATCCCCTCGGCGGCATCGAGCCGACGCACCAGCTCGGTGCGCGGTAATTTCCTAATGCCCGGCCATCATCCAACTGGCAAGGATATCAGTCGTTCGCCGTCGCCCAGCAGGCGTGGCTGCCGATCACATCGTTCGTTCAATGATCCGGCACGTCGACCGAGCATGAAGCCAGACTCGGTAGTCGAATCACAGATACGGCATCCCTCGCTAAATGACGATCTGGTCGAACCGGCAACGCTCTACAATCCAGGAAACCTTTCGCTCGAAAATGATCTCTTCGTTGAGTCGCGGTCGCGCAGCAATAGCCACACGAAAATGGAAGATGTTGGCGCTGAAATAACAGCAGCACAACGTGCAGCCGTAGCGCTATTACGAAAAAGTTCCAGTTCCTTTGAAGATCAAGGCACTGCGGCGGCGACGGCGGCGGCTATGAGCACGCACGTGCCAGTGCCACCATCATCGAGCAGCTTAAAGAAACGTGATCATCCACATACGCGCCAGCACAGTACACACAGCCTTGAATTAGATGGCCGGCCATCGACTTCAGCAGCCGCTGCAGCAGCAGCAGCAGCCGCAGCAGCTGCAGCTGCAGGAGGAGGAGGAGGAGCAGGAGGAGCTGTACACACACATCCGCCACATACGCTTCAATTACATAGTGCGGCAGCAGCTGCAACTGCAGCATATCACTTTAAACGCGGCGCGCAGCAGGGCCGCTCTCTATACCTCTCACCGAATAATCTCGAAGAGCTTCAAGTTCACCATCGTCCAACCGTGCTCGCAGCTGCAGCCGCATTCCAGGGCACCAACGCCAGCGCGAAACAAGCAAAGGCACTGCACAGCGCCAGCGTCCGCCTGCGCACGTACCGCGAAGCGCTAGCGACAAAGAAATCGAAGAGCTTCATCGGCGATGGCACCTATCCGCCACTGCCATCGGCGGCTGGCAACGAATTCGAGCTTACTTCACCCCACCGACGCAACAGTCGTCCTTTGTCGAGCGCGGGCGCCGGCGGCAGCGCCGCAACGATCGACGATATCAAACGGAGTCCACGGCCAATGGCGTTAGCGTCGACCTCGAGCGCTGCGGCAGCATTTATTGAAGAAAAACGTCCATCCTTCGAACGGAAACCATCGTTGACCTACGAGCTAAGCGATGCGGCATTCGAGCAAGTGCTGCGTCCATTCCATCATAAAGTGGCCGGTCGCAAATCCTCAATGAGCGGTTCGCATAAAGCACTGAAAAAGAAATCCCTCAGCGATGAGACCGACGAGAACGAACAGGCCGATCGGAAACGGAAACGCATCGTTTGCCTTGTCATGACCGTCTTCCTGTGTCTCGTCTGTGCGAGTGTGTGCGTTGTCATTCTAACGCTAACCCACTCATCGAGCAGCTCGTCCCATCATCATCAACATCCGAAAAAACTCAACACATACACCAGAGAGACGCCAGTACACTATAACGGTAAAATTGATTTAAAAACAAAAAAAAATTCACATTTTCTTCTCTCCTCTTAGCATATTCTCTTGTTTTACTCTCCTTCATTTCATTTTCTATTTTCCCGCTTCTTCATTACATAACGGTGCACAAAAGCGATAGTTACGCAATTGGCGATTGGAAGCAGTGCTGTCGGTATTTTGAGGCGCCCATTTTCCCTCAGATATTGACACAACAAAAAAAAAAAAATCATTTTTTTTGCGATTTCCATAGAAATGGGTTAAATAAATCCATTTAAAGCGAAAAATATACTTTTCCCCAATTATTAAACATACCATACAGTATAGGGTTAAGGATAAGGAATAGTTAGTGACCAAAAATCAAACCAAAAAAGAACCGACAGAATGGGGAAAACCCCCCCTTCACATGGACTAGAAGTAGATGACAGCTTTTTTTTTCGGAGCCCATTTTATCTCAACAACTGAGCGCAGGCTCACCTGACAATCAAGCGCTTTAAGAGATTTTCTTTCGGAAACAATAAACCAAAAGAAAACAGGACAAAACAGAGCAAGTGATAATCCTGTAATACGTGAATAATCACGCTCGCAGTGAGCCAAATGGCTGCTTAATGTCATGTTCCCATGGGAGCCATATACCATGATGATGGTACTCGTATGCTACGTGCACTTAAATATACTCAGAATATGGTTTTCATTGCCCAAATATTTTGAAAAAAATAATTATTCAAATAATATGCAGCGTTGCCAGATTTGCCACATATTGCGGGGCGTTTGCTCGATAATCTTCCAAAATAAAAAATAAATAAAATTTTTTTCCTTTCAATCAAATCTCTCCGGGGACTTTAAAAGACTTCGAACAACAAAACAAAAACACATCATATGGCAACTCTGATGTGAGCATATGTACATATTGGTAACGTTACACCTACGTCCGTTTTTTTTTTTTTTTTTTTAATGAACGCACTAATTTTTTAGAACCCTTGTGTTAGAAATAACTAGACCTACAATCGTTCCTTAAAATATTTTTGATTGCACTTATGGCTATGGAGCTATAAGCGGTTAAATATTGCTGGTAACGTTACAAAAATTGAGCTTTTGTGAAATTTGGCCATATGAACATAATTTTCGAATGCATATTACAAAATAAAGTGTGGTTAAAATCTCGGCAAGCGAACAATAAGGTCCTTAACCCTCTATTGCGTGATATATTAAGCGGAAAAAGTTTCTATTTTCGGGTTAAATAGTTTTATAAATCCTTTTCTGCATAAAATATTAAATAATTGCAAATATGTTTTTCGCTATAAATTGTTTTTACTAACCCTTTACTACCATGATACATCAAGAATGCGGCAAAAAAAAAATTGTTTTTCGCACTTAATTTTTTTATTTGGTAAGGCACAAAGAAGGGGCTCTTTTGGGGGAATTCTGAATTTTATCTCCCTCGCAACAATGCATTCAAGTTTTTCCCGAATCTCTGGAAAAAACTTTTTTTTTTTTTTTAAATCCCACCTTGCCAGAAAAGTCATCTGGCAACGCTACGTGTTATGTAGAATGATAGAAAAGAAAACCATTCAAAAACATTTTGTCCAAAACATTTGCTTCTTGCAACCACAGTGCGAGTGCCATTTTAGTCAAGTATTTATTCATTATATGCTTCAATGTTTTATTTGTCAAACAGAGCAATCAAATATTTGACTACATGTGAGACATCTCGCAAATATTCTTCCTTCCCAAAATAAGCATTTGCCTAATAAGTATCAATGGGTCTATGCTATCTGGTCAAAAAGTGAGTGAGTAGAATGACCATTTACCATGAAGACTCTTATTGGAAAGAGCTTAAAAAGTCTTTTTAAATTCTTTTTCCAGAGAATTTCTACCTGGAAATCTGTAAGCATTCTCTCATCTCTTTATGGATGTTCAAAAAAATTGCACTTTAGCCATTTTTCATTCGGACAAAAAACTAAAAAAAAAAAAAATAACAAAAAACGAAAAACTGAGTCCTTTAATCAGAATACCTTTAGGGAAACTTAAAGCATTTTACTTTGAAATGTATTCGTTTAAAAGCGATCCTTTCAGCTGAAGTACCTCTAATCGCCTTTTCTCTTCCATTGCAACCTTGTGTATTATCATCGTGCACTGACAGCAGCCAAGAGCAACAGTAAAAGCAGTGAAAGACAATGAAAAAATAATCAAAAAATACATATTTATATATATATATGTGTGTGCCGATTCGCTGTACGGCTACGATAAATACGGCAACAATGGACGAACATGCAGTAGAGCGAGAGGACGGATGCTTAAAACAGGCCAACAGTACAGCTTAACGATGTGTTATTTTATTTTGAGTAGTAACTGTAATGTAGGTTATCACAACTCGAGCAGAAATTTGCTCATAACTATGCCGAGTCCCGTGTGCTATGATGCGGCGTTGTGTCTTTGCCATATCATTTGCAATGAGAAAGCCTTTGAAAAAGAGATGTCTGCTTTTACTGTTGCCACAGAATTCCACCAGCCAGCCTTCCCGCCATTATGCTCTTGGTTAAGCCATCCATACCGTTTTAGAAAATTTTTAGTTTCACTCATGTGCTTATGCGATACTTTATAAAATACGACCACGCATACATACATACATACATACATACATATGTTTGTATGCACATACAAGTTTAAATGCTATGATGATTCTATGTATAGACGTACTGGGAGTATTGCCTGCTCGGCTGGTTTCAACGTGTGCATTCGGTTTTGAAATCGCTTTGCCAGCGCAATGCCAACAAGACCAGCAATCTATTTACCATATTAACGTGAATATATTTAAAAAAAGAAAAAAAAAAAATATATATATATATACGTACCTATATAAGGTATAAGATTGTTTATATATGACTAAATGTACATATTTAAAAATATTCAGTCTTTAAACCTTCTATAAGTGAGTGTGCTAGTGCGCCAGAGTGTTAGTGTAACGTCTGACGTTGCCATAGCAGCGATGTGTGGTCGACTGAAAGTGTAATAATCATAGTACAAAGTGGCAGCACTGATTTACGTTATGAACTTGAAAAGATTCATTTGACGAGGGGAAATTCCGTCACGCATGGGTTAAGTAGTCAAGTACATACCTACTACATAAATATATGAAAAATCTTTGACACAAGCAATTTTCAAAGGCTCTCTTCAGCTTTCACTTTCCATTTCTATTTATATGCAAGTATATTTATTTTTATTTTTATACCCGACACACTCTGTGTCGAGGGTATATTGCGTTTGTTGGGTTGTGTGTAACACCCCAGAACCAGTCGAGATAGACCATACAAAATGTATATAGAAATGATCAGCGTCACCACGAGATTCGATTTAGACATGTCCCGTCCGTCTGTCCGTCCGTCTGTCCGTCTGTCCGTCTGTCCGTCTGTTTGTATACAGTTATCTTATCGAAGGAGTTGAGCTATCTTGACAAAATTTGGTATGCGTGCTCACGGGGACATGAGTAAGAACAAGTTCGAGAATGGACCCGATCGGACCATTTTTAGGGGTACCTCTAGTACTAGGGTCTGTTACGAAAATCACAAAAACTGCTCTAAACTCGAAGTTTTTCAACATATTTTGATGAAATTTGATATTTGAACATGTTTCAAGGCAAGTAATACGATTTTCAAAAATTTTAAAAGTGGGCGTGGCAGAAGGGCGGTTTTCGAAAATTGTCCCCTACACCCGAACTTCAAATGGGACTTGAACGAAAGTTGGCACTTATGCTTATTTTGTAGCCATAAACATTCTCCCAAATTTCCTAGATCGGTCCATTATTAAGGGTACCTCCAGTACTAGGGTCTATCACAAAAATCTCAAAACTGCCTCAAAATCGGACTTTTTCCAAATATTTCAATGAAACTTAGGATTTGAGCGAATATTAAGGCCTCCGATTAGAATTCCAATAAATTGGAAAAGTGGGCGTGGCAGAGGGGCAGTTTTCATAAAGAAATATAACAAAAGTCGGTGTATTGGGCCCCCATATGGCCTTAAACACCTCTTGATATTAAAAATTATTTGAACACGTGTGTCTGTGTCGGGTATTCTATTGTCAGGCTCGCCTGACTATAACACCCTTACTTGTTATCCTTATTTTTCTTTACTATTTTTTTGGTCCAACAAAATTCCTCCTAGGCGAACGAGATATATAGAATCTGGACACTGAACACTGAAATATATATTATTCGATTCTTTTTCAAAAGATTAAATCCGATCATACATTAGCTGTGAGTGCAGCTATGATGCATGTCCATGTTCCAAGTCCTTTTGTTCATGCACGTTCTGGATTTAGTCCTCACTACTTTGAATTGGTAAGAAAATTCATGTGAAAGCTTTCTAATCATAATTCGTTTGCAGTGCTTTCCTTGAATTTTTTTTGGTTTGATTAAAATTCAAGGAAATGTGCAAAGGCAATATCAAATAGTTTCCCTCAGTGCAGCAGCACCTTTCTTTTTGGCTTTTTCAAATAATTATCTGCCATGTTGGCAACGTTCTCTCTTTTTTTTTTTTGTCGAAATGCATAAGTACATGCTTTTATTCTTAAAATACAAAACGTATTATATATGTATATACATAAGGGTGTCCCAAATAAGTTCTTTTTGGCGCAAACTAATTTCGAACTCTTATGGGTTAAAGTATTTTTTTGAGAATTTTTTTCGATATTTCGGTAACGGCTTAGATACATTTCTCAAGACACTGAGAGGCACTAAGTTAGAAGAATTATACCCAAAATTTGTTTTTTTTTTATTTTTGAATTAAAATGGAGAAACGTAATAATGCAGTGGCATTCCAAGGCATTCAAGTCTTTATTCGTTTGTTACCAGCAGGGCTTGGATTTTGTTGCTTTTATAAATTTAAAGCATACTTTATGGAGTAAAAATTTTGTTCAACTCACATAAAGTTAAGATTCAAATCGATTTTAACTTCAATATGAATTTTTTTCAAGTTAGAAAAGCGGTTTGAAGTTCAACCTCGCTTAACTTATTCGCAAAATGTTGGTAAGGATAATATTTGCCCCATAAAGTATGCTTTTAACTTATAAAAGCAACAAAATCCGAGTCCTGGTTATCAGAGATTATAAGCCTTATCTCTGTTGATTCTTAAGCTTTGTCGTTTTATGTACCTACCAAAAAAAAAAACACAAAAAATACGTTGCATACTTCAAGACTTACGTTTGTAATTTTTTCTTTGCTTTTGTTTGCGACACCCTAATGAAAATGTACATGCATACATACATTCATAAGAACGTTTGCTTGTATTCGATAACTTCTTACCGTCGAATTTTCGGCCATTGTTCTAAAAATTCTTTCAGACATGCATACAACTGCTTTTGACTTTCTCTTTCCTAGCTTTTAACCAAAGTCAGCGCAATAAAAGCTAATGGATTGGTAAAATGTTCAAAAGAACTCCACAATGCAAGTGCCAAAAGCGACCGAAAGAGTGCGGGAGCGATAGAGAGTGAGAAGAGAGAGAGAGAGAGAGAGAGAGAGAGAGAGAGAGAGCGAGAGAGATGGCGAGAGATCGAGAAGGGGAGACCGAGAAGGGAAGAGCGAAAAATTACAAGAATTGCATTTCAGAAAAAAAGGAAGATGAAATAAAAATTTCTTCTTGCCTGCCAAAGGGCATTTATGAGCAACATTGAAAGTTTTCTCGAATATTTTTCACGTTGCATTTTCCCCCATTTTATTTTGCAAAAACAAAAACAAACAAAAATTCTTGGACAAAGTTTCCTTCGACTGATATTTTCTTTGTTAGAAAATTATTTCCACATTCTGCAAGTTAAACTGACAATCTACGAGAGATTCAAAGTTGCGAAACGAAGCGAAAGTTTGAAGTGGGAATTTTTCTGTTTATTTATTTTTCCTCCTTTCTTTTTTGAGCTCTTCTGCCAGCCAAAAAAAAAAAAAAAACTAAATGAAAGTGGAAGAGTTAAAAAGAAAAACTAATTTCAAATTTTTCTTCACTCAGAAAAATCGCAGCTTGAAATTTGAACCCAATTTTGCGGCGTGGTTTGCGGTTGTCCAAATCCAACTGCTGCAAACTATTTTCCGACATGATTCCTTTTGTATCCTTTCTCACCTGAGCGTTTAAGTCCTTTTCGAAGTCGTGAGCAAAAACTTTTCGTTTTCATTTAATTAAATTAGAATTAATTATTATGCTCAAATTGCAGCACAATCGTGCTTGCTTGTGGGCGCGCTGCATTCTTTGTGTGAGCGCGTGTGTGTGAGTGCCAGCGAAGGGAGAACTTTTTTTAGGCAAACGATGACCATTTGCAACGTTTAGCGCTTTACCATCCCCATTTCTCTTTCCTTCTCTCTCTCTCTCTCTCTCTCTCTCTCTCTCTCTCTCTCTCTCTCTCTCTCTCGATCTCCATCTCTCTGCCTCTAAACATTCATGCTCTCTCTTAAACTTGAAAAATAAACGCCGACGGCATGAGGTCCAACAAAAAACGCCATCAAACAATTTAAAATGTTTGCTTAAAGGCAAAGTTATAATTGGTCTTTAAATTAGCAAACAACTGCGCACATACATACATAAATGCATACAATGAAAATAATACTTACAGCCCGAGCATATTACTACGGGTACGTATCTGAGGACATGAGCGAACGCTTGCTTGCATGATGGGCATGGGCTTTGCGCCTGTATGTGGTTAATTTGTAGCTAATTATGCACTTGCCGAGCGCACTTTACGCGTATAAACGGAAAGTGTAGCAAGCATAAAGGCGCGCAGCACAGGTAGTACACATGGAGGCGTATCCTCGAGTCAACAGTAAGACCCACGAGCACACACTCGCCCACACACACACACACACACACACACATTCATTTCTCTTGAGGTAAGGTTTTAATACGACTCCAGCGTGCGAGTCCAACTTTTGCCCATTGAAAAAATGACGACATTAATAGCTTTCGCCTTAAGGCAAGCCATTTCGACGAGTCGCAACGAGTTGCAACTATTTAGCACGCTCGTATTGAAAGCGTGGAGATGCAAAGCAAAAACACCAAAAATGAAAAATAAAACAAATCGCCTCTCGCCTCTCGCTTGGTGCATAATCAAATGACGGCATGAGCTAAACGAAAAGCTCACTTAGATTTTTGTGAACAATGGCCGGGTGCATGAATGAAGTGTTCCGCCTTTTTGGCAGCTCATGAAAGAGGTGCTGCCTGGAAGACTTAAAAGAGTTAAATGGGAAGAGACTTTTTTTTCTAAATGGATTTTTTTGGTTTTTTTTAATGATTTAAAAGGGATTTCTTTTTAGACTTAACACTTTTATTCCCAGTGTCACTTGCAGGTGCTTTCAGAGGCTTAATATTTTTTTTTTTTTGTGCCATACGACAATTTTTTTCGAATTCTCATTAAATTTTTAATACTGTAGCTAAGCACATTGGCATCACTGCTTTTTTTTATTTCTGGCAACACCGCAATCAATTTCAGTATGCAATTTCCATTTTCGGTTGCCGCAAGAGTAAAATATTATATTCAAGTTGCTTGTGCTTATTTTAAAAATAAGCCGTTTAACCTGTGGCGATTGCCCCCATGAAAATAAAATGGGTTAAATATTTTTTATCACAAAAAACCATTCCATGTCATATTAGTAAAAAAAAAAAAATATAATTATATATAAGAGATAAATTTTCATTAGCTTAGACATGGCAATTGAAGGGTTAATTGCCATGTGTTAAATTGTTTTTTATAAGATATCTTTTTGCCATCAAAAAATCCTTCTTTGTCATTTAAGTGAAAAATAATATTCGAATTTGTAAGTATTTGCTTAGGCATGGGAATAGAAGGGTTAAGGTAAAATTATTTAAATTTATTTTTGTCACTAAAAAATCATTCTATGTTTCTTTAGTAAAGAAAAATGAGAGCCAAATTGAAAATTAGCTTAGACATGGCAATTAAAGGGTTAATTACCATGGGTTAAATATTTTTAAATATTTTTTTTTTTTTTGTCATCAAGAAATCCTTCTACGTTATTTAGTGAAAAATGATGTTTGAATTCGGATAAACAGGGGAATTGAAGGGTTAAATTAATTGCATTTAATAAAAGCGTATGAGGTACGGAAAAAGGTGAACCTTTAATGAACGCGAATGAATGGCGAAAAATATTTAATTTTTTTTCAGCAACTCCGTAGACCATATTGTACCACTGTGATTAAAGTAAATAGTCTGGATTGATGAAATTTTATGCTGAACTCATCAACAGACATTTACTTCAACTTCAGTTATGTACAAGAGCAGCAGCAGCAGCATCAACGGGTAAAAAGATTTTTTTTTTTAAATATATATAGTATGTATATTTTGTAATACTTATAATAATAATTTAAATGATGAAAGAAAAACGTTCCATTTCAGTAGGTATCAATTCATATCTACATATATAATTATTAAAATGATCAATTTGAAATGAGAAAAAATATATACCTAAACATACATACATATGTATATAAAAAATAACAACAATATTTAAAATAATATTTTCTTTTGTTTCCTTTTTCCTGCAAACGTCGTCCTGGCAGTTCGACAAGAGAATGAACGGATCATGAAGGAGACAATGGAACGCGCGAAATTCGGTAAGAATTTTACAGATTCAGCATCATTAATTGGTAGCAATAGTATCGGAAATGCCGGCGGTCTCGCTGGTATCAGCAACAGTGCCAGCGGCAGCGGCAGCGGCAATAGTATATCGGCAATGGCGCATTTGAATGCAAACTTAAATGCGGCCGCACATGCACAACAGATTCCATAACAGTTAAACAGCATCGGGCTTGAACGGCGCAAAAAGAGGAGCAGCAGCAATTACCATATTCCATGCCGTAATCTTACGCGCGCAATCGAAGAGCAAAAACGTATAGAGGCGGCTTACATAAGCGAGTATGATGTATTGAACAAATGGAAGAATGCCTTAAATCGTTTAATGCAACGCAAAAGCAACGCAACAGCATCCGCAATGGAAGACAATAGCAGCACTACAATGACGATGGCGATGGCAATGGCGATGACGATAACAACAACGATTACGACGACGACTAGCGGTGGCGGTGGCGGTGGCGGTAGACGGTGGCCGCAGCCTCGATTTTGCCAATAGCATTAGCAGAAGCAGTAACAGCAGCAGCACAAGGATTGTCAGTAATGAAGCCACTACGGAAGTACTAACGAAACGAAATGCACAACCGAAGTGATCAGCGCTTATGGCATGAGAAGTATGCAGCACGATTTGCTTACCTCACGTCAGCTCTTCCTATAAATACACACACCCACACACACACATACTAACACACGCCTATTTACTCTTGCATAAAATCAATCGCCAAGCCCGATGGTTCGAAACTGTGTGCTGCAGCAATAACAACAACCAAAATATCCACAACAACAACAATCATCGCCGTACTTTGACGGCTGAACTGAATCTTTGCTTTTGAAGAGAGCACCTCGAGTTCGTACTTTGCTCGCCCAAATCGCTTCTGCTCAACGAAACTCGTCCTTTAACTGTGAGGGCGCGCTGCCTTTACGAATGAAAAACCAACAAAAAAAAAAAAAAAAAAAGCAAAAAATTGTTTTGAGTTTCGCAATCCTAATTCGACATGATTGCGTTTCGGATTTCCCATTTCCCATTTCTCATTTTCCATTCAGATTCACATTTCACTTTCTCGTAGTTGTGTACCGACGTGTGTTTCTTAATTGACTTAGCCATAAGATCGTTAATGAGTTCCTTCGAAATTCTTGTTAATCCATCCAATCGCTATGTCCGTATTCATGTCCGTGCTCGTGCCAATGGAGTTTTTGTTTTTGTCGTTCGGGGGGACGTTTTTTATGCCAACGAAATTCAAATTTTTCTTGTGCTCCTTTTTGTGAAGGAAATTTTTTTTTTTTTTTTTGGGCAGTGTTGGAAGTGTCGGATCAACCATATAGGCAACATAGGCAGCTGCCTCGGGCCGTTTACACTAGATAATGTACAAATGCGAAAATTAGGCTGCTGTCTGAGGCGGCAAAATCGCAACTGCCTAGGGCTGCAAATTGTCTTAATCCGCCACTGAGTGTTGTGTTATGTTTTCATGAGTGAATTTCTGTCAGAATGTCCGAAAACTATTCTTTTTATCCTTTTGTTCTCAATAGAATTCCCACAAATCGCAAAATTCAATGTCAAACATCGGTACTTGTGCCATTGTCATCCTGCAATCTACTGAATTCATTTGGGTACAGGCTTGCCTCGCTAACACCGACAGTTTCGCTTGCACTTTTGTTGCTCCTGATATCCGGGGAATACTATCAGCCCGATTCTAAATATTCCGGGGGAAATTTTCTCAGCGGATTTGAATAAAATGCTCCCGTTCTAAACACACTGGAAAGAGGGAATATGAAGGGAGCAAGAATTTCGAAGAGTTTTAAGCAAAATACGCTTTTTACGCGAAGAAAATTTTCTAGGAAAAATTCCCAGAAATATTCATTCAGAATAACTCTGTATATATATATAGTACATATATATTTTTCCAAAAAAAAAAAAGGATAAAAGCCTCAAATCAGCGTCGTCATGAGATAAGATTTCAATGATATTTTTGGACAATTAAAAATTTCCCACAAAAAAAAAAGGGAAATTCCCACAAAATCCCAACACAGTTTTCACGTGGGTTTGGACCCCCAAAATCTACCCTATGCGTACGGCACCGCGTTGGAATTGAACTTGTGATTGAAATTCGATTTCTAAGTAGTCGAGTACTCAATTCTTTGTTACCATTGAATTTGCCAACGGCTCAAAACGTTAAACCATTTATCCATATGAGTTCTTGGGAATTGTCTGCTGATATTGGCAAATAATAAAAAAGGAATTTCTTCTCCTTTCACATCATCGCATTCGAGTCGAAAAAGCACTTTAAAAGCTCTTAAAGACCAGCCCTTCGTCTCTCTTCCTCGCTCTTTTTAATTCAATCAAAGTTTTGTAATTAACTTTTTCTTTTCCTTTTTGTTTTTTATATCGTTAAAGTCACAATTTTCCATTCTTAAAATTTATCGACATTATTTCGAAACAAAAAAAAAAAAACAAGGACCCCGCCGCGATTCTTTTCATTTAACATACCATAAATCTTTTAAACTAGCCCTTACTATTCAACTCTTACCATTCAGATGCACTCTCTTCAATTAGCAGTTAAATCTGAGAATATTTACCCCCTTCCCTCTCGGTTTTCTTTCTTTTCCTCTTTAGTTTTGTTTTTATTTTTTGTTTGAACATTTTCCAGATTTCCGTTCCGCACAAACGTCCTGTTATTATGAAGAACAATAAAGACGGAAGGAGTCAAGCTACGTGAGACATTCATGCTGAAATAATGGTTGAACAAAATATAAAATCCTTCCTCGTTTGAACGGGGCTACTTACTTATTTACTTACCCATTTCATTCGATGTACCCGAGTGTACAATGGTCACCTTCGATTCGAGTAGCTCTACTGTCGTAAAATGCACACACATGCACACAGGCATTAACGTGTAATCGTGTGTGCGTGAGCCACAGTTGTGGCTCTACTTACGTCTTTGACGCCATGCTTTGGTTTCCGTTTCCGTTATTGGCTCCGCTGCGTATGGGGGAAAGTAGTAATTGCGATTGTTTGTTGCGCTCCATGAACCTACATTCAAACAGGTGAAAATTCCATTCGAACGAGTCTCTGTGTGTGTGTGGGTGTGTGGGTGAGTTTTCGTGCGCTGTGTCAGTCTAAGACTTCTGTGGACAAATAAATGATTGCAATAAAAAGGAAAGAGCGAAAGACGGAAGTCTGGAAACATTCGAATCAAATGCATTTATGTTTGCTTGTGTGTGTGTTTGTGTGCCTGTGTGTGCATGTGTGTATTAGTGTATGCGTTCACGTCCCAGTGTAGAGCATTTGAAATCGTTCAAAATCAATGCCTTCAATTGGCTTGATTTTTATACCCAGCGTAAGCGGGGTATATTAGTTTTGTGCAAATCTTGTAACAGGGAGAATTAAGCTCCGGAGATATAGAAAAATGTATATAGAAATGATCAGGATCAAAAACTGAATCGATTTAGACATGTCCGTCTGTCCGTCTGTCCGTCTGTCCGTCTGTCCGTCTGTCCGTCTGTCCGTCCGTCCGTCTGTCCGTCTGTCCGTCCGTCCGTGGTCGGATCTCCTCCGAAACGGCTGGACCCATCAAGTCGAAATTTGGCACACAGGTATATCGGAATCCAAGTATGATCCTAAGTAAAAATGGGAGACATCCGCCCACTGCCACGCCCACAAATGAATATAATGTGTTTTCAGTAAAATGCTTGTAACTTGCGAACCACTCAACACATTCCATTGATATTTGGTGTACTGGTAAACTACGAAAAGGGACATATCCTGGCAAAAAATGGACGCCGCCCACCTCGAGCCACGCCCACAAATAAGCCCAAAAATAAGGGCTTATCGTAACTTGTGAAGTAAAAGGCGTAGAAGCTTCAAATTCGCAGCATAGGTTGTCCAAGGCAAATAAAAGGTGTAGGAACAAAAATTTGTATAGCCCGCCCACTGCCACGCCCACAAATAGAGAATTTTCATAACTTCCGAAGTAAAAGGCGTAGAAGCTTCAAATTCGCATCATAGGTTCACCAAGGCGGATGAAAGGTGTAGGAAAAATTTTTTTATGGCCCGCCCACTGCCACGCCCACAAATGAAGAGTTTTCGTAACTTCCGAAGTAAAAGGCGTAGAAGCTTCGAATTCGCAACATAGGTTCACCAAGGCGAATGAAAGGTGTACGAAAAAATTTTTTGTGGCCCGCCCACTGCCACGCCCACAAATAAAGATTTTTCGTAACTTCAGAAGTAAAAGGCGTAGAAGCTTCAAATTCGCAACATAGGTTCACCAAGGCGAATGAAAGGTGTGCGGAAAAAATTTATGTTGCCCTCCCACTGCCACGCCCACAAATAGAGAAGCAAAACATAGTGCGCTTAAATGTCGGGACGCTGGGTATTTCAAAGTCGGGCTTGACCGACTTTAGCTTTCTTACTTGTTATTATTGCAACCGTCATTACAACAGACTGTAAAGCAAACGTTTAAAATTTGTTAAATCACAGAATCGCAGATTTCTCAAACTATTGTACGTATGGGCATGATTGGAGGTAGAACGAAGACCGTTAACCGTAGAGTGTGGACGGCAGACATGCTAACATGCATGTATGTTCGTACATTTCCGTTCCAGCGTCGTCCCTGGTCCCAGGCAGAAAATTTCATTTAAACCAATTCTCGGAAATGAATCATGTTTCTCTTTGGTCGTGGAAACCATAAAGCACACACACACAATAACACACACTCACTGCATGCATTCACAGGAGGTTTCGTTACTTAAATTTTGCGAGATTGTTTGAGCACAGGACACGATTTTACTTCGAGGCATATTATTTCTGGAAAATAATTAAACGAACGCCCTCGACCACGACCGTTAAGTTCCATTGATCACCATTTTGCCATCTTAAAAAATCATTTTTCATATTCTACTTCAATCGAATGCGTTGTCATTTATTACATGAATTCCTTGTTCGATTCGAATGGTAAAAGAACGCTAAAGGCTATATATAAGTAGACTTGTTTAACACTGTCGGTCATCATATTCTTCAATATTACTTTTTTCTCTGGCAATCGCAATCGCCTGTTCCTTTATTGAGCTATTCAGCGAATACCCATTGATTGTCATGCCACACTTCACACCACAGATGATTTGAAAGTTTTCCAAACTACCCTAATCATCCCGAAAATTGTACATCTCAAAAAAAAAAAAAAAAATACTAAATTGAGCCGAAAAAATGGCTGTCTTAGCATCACTGCACTGAACGAACGTAACCATGATTTTTTTAAAAGGGCGCATTGTTATTCACTTGTCTTTTTGGTTTTCGAGCAGAACAAAAATTTCAAAAGAAAATTTATGGATTCAACAACATTTTTGGTTGATTTAAAGGAAATATTTTTCATTACATTTCTTTTCGTTCGGTATAATTCTCATTTGGTTTATAAAATAGGACATATAAGACATTTATTCATCTTAGAACTTTTTAAGCATTGCGAAAGCAGTCACGACAACGGAGTGACGAAATTGGATGAAGTCCATCCGATGGCTATTTTTGGGGTTATGTTCAGCAGAGGGCCATTTTCTTTGAACGTTAATTACATTTTTTTTTTTATATTTTTTCCTTTAAAGGTATTTTAGTAAATTTTTTTTTATTTTAAAAATTATCTTGTCATTTCATTTATGTCCGTAGTTAGTTCAACAATTTAAACTTAAATTCATTTTTGAAAATTATCATGTCAATTCAACCTGAAATATAGTTGATTCAAAGGGAAAAAGAAAAAATCTTTATTTTTCCCAACAAGAAAAATTGTTAAAATTAAAAAATTCCTTATTGAAGTCGTTTTCGGATGTTTTCCCTTTTGAATTAACCAATTTTCTGGTTGATTTTTTCTCTGTGTGATAATATGTATACAGTATACTCTCTTCTTGCGGGCAGTCCTCTTAAGCGGACATCTCTCTTAAACGGACCCTATTTGGGAATGCTGTAGTGTTTCTGCTTCTCAAATAGTTTCCTCTTAAGCGGGCACATTTTTCGGTCCCGTAGGTGTCCGGCTACGAGAGGCTACACTATATAAATATATGGGTAATTCCACGAGAAACCGTTCCCAACCGTTGACGTTGACACCCGCCATTTTGAGCAAAAATTGCGTAATTTCAGTGCTTAACTACTGGGACTGTATTTATGGAATTGCCCATATATGAACATGTATAGGCGCGTACGTTGTAGGTAGTTTTCGGGACTCAAACCGCCTCCGAAGTTGAAGAATTGAAACCAATGAAACCAATGAAAGACGAAAGAAAATAGTCACGATTTTAAGTTTTAAAATAAAATAAAATAATGTAGCTAAAGATAAAACTCCTTCCTAAGTAATTTTCTATATTTTCCAACTGTGTACATACAATTTTTTTTTTTTTTTTTGCTTTGGGCATTCGAAGAAGGCAGTCGCACATCTTACAATGCAGAAGCGTACAAATCAATCTATAGGGCATATCCGAGCATCGGGAATAGCTCAATTTATATAATAACCAAAAGCAAAAAAAGAATCTAAAGAAATTAATTGTAAATAATTTTTGTAAAATTATTTAAACAATATATTGAAACTGAGACGAATTTTTCCAAAAGTCAAACAAGCAAACAAAGCAAAACAAAATCAAATACGAGTAATTCAATCAAATTAAATGGAATATAAGAACAAAAACTGACATTTAAATTAAGAGAAATATAAATTTTACGAGAGAAGAATAAAATAAATAAATCAAAATAAATAAATTAACTATGTGTAGCATTAGGAGAGCGCAATTAACGGAAGAACTTGTTGTAGTTAATTAAACGAAATGAACATTTTGACTTTTCTAGAGAGAAACCAAAGCGTTATTACATGCAAAAGCCAGAATTTTAAAATGCAAACAATTTTAATTTAAAAAAATATATATGTACATATATACATACTCGTATATATGTAAAATCTGGAAATTAATATGAAGAACAAATAAATTAAAAGATAAGAGAGAAAACTTCAAACGTGAAATTGCTTAAAAATCTAAAATAAAAATTTGTAAATAAAAACGGACAACAACAAAAAAACCAGGAAATCCCATAAACTAAGCCCAAACAATTATGAATAACTCAAACAAACAAACAAAATATATGTTTCTCAAAAATAAAAACTAACTAACATTAAAAATAAAATCAAAACTAAAATTAAAATGAAAATATGAAATATTAAAAAAAAAAAAATTTGTTAAAAGGCTTAGAGAGGCAAAGGAGGTGTCAAAAGAAGGAATGCAAAAACTTTTCCAACGAAAAAAAAAAAAAACAAATATTTATGCGAAATTTTATTGTGAATGTGAAAAATTGTAATTTTTGCAAAAACGTGTTGAAAGGTTGAAATGCGAAAAGCTATTTATACATGTTTCCATTTATATGTCTATATATATACATACATATATATGAACGCATAAGCGATTCTATAAGGGTGTTATAGTCAATCAAGATTGAGAATCCCATACCAGTTGCTGTTCCAATCGATTTACTCGTACGAAGAGGCAGTGCCATGCCTACCTATTAACCATTTCGGTACCACTTTTAGCGAAACATGTCACATCAATTTAAAAATATTTCTGCAAAAATCGGTTTTTTTTTTTCTTTTTTTTTTGTATTCTTTCATAAAACATTCCATTCTCACACGCTTTTTGATAAAGTAAGTACAATTAAAAATTACAATTGTACATGTTTGTGAGATTGCTAAAAAAAAAAAAACTTGTGCAAATTTAATCCTTATTTGTGATGAAAAAAAAAGCAGCTTTTGGGGAATTTATTTTTTAGTTGGACTCCAATTTTAGGGAATCTTTTGGTAACTAAAGGGTTAATCGGCATACACATTTCCCTTCTCCATCTCGAATTTCTTTATCTTTCAAAAGATATCGAAATTTGAACGAGAGTTAACTCTTTGACGCATGTCTTAACCCTTTAAAGCATATTGGGAAAATTTTTTCCTCATAGAATATTTAATGACTTACAGCAATATTGTAAAAGGCACTGCTATAAATCGTTAAAATTATAACATTAAGAATTTTCCACTCTTTAAATTAAAATGCAAAATATCGAAATATTAAAAAAAAATATTTTCAACCTTAGAGAGGAAAGGGTTAAAAGATATGAATTTCACATATTTCCAATCGAAAAAAAAAATTCAAATATTAGCCGAAATTTTATTGTAAGTAAAAATGTAATTTTTGTCAAAACGTTGTGTTGAAAGTTGAAAATCAGAGAAAACTTTATACATATTAAAATTTATATGCGATATGAATACATTTCCGATAAATCTAACTACTGCTGTTTAGATGTGTTAGCAATAATAAATTGAGAATGCCATACCAGTTCAGTTCAATGTATTTTGTAAATGAGGCAGCATGCCTCCTATTAACCATCTAACTTTTAGCGAAACATGCACATCAATTTCAAAAATATTTCGAACAAATTCGGCATTTGAAAATTTTCTTTTTAATTTTTTTCTCATAAAATTCGCATTTCAGCTTTGATAAGTATACAATTAAAATTAAATTACATGTTTGTGAATCTAAAAAAAAAATTTGTGCAAATTTTCTTATTTTTGTTGATAAAAAAAGCATTTTGAATATTAGTTTTTTGTTGGTCAATTTTAAATCTTTTGAAACTAAAGGGTTAATCGGCATACACATTCCTTCTCCATTCGTTCATCTTTTAAAAGTATATCGAAATTTGACGAAGAGTTACTACTTTGACGCATGTCTTAACCTTGTCATGTGAAATGCACAATAGTGAAAACTTTATCATAAATTATTAAGTTCTTAAGAAATTGATACTAGGACTATATAAATTTTTTTAAAATTAAAAATTTTCTCCTCTTTTAAATTAAGAACTTATCGATTGAAATTTCTTTTTGCATCGGGATTGCTTAACTTTCAAAGGTTAAGAGACTTAACATTAAATTGAATCGTTTATTTTGAACGGGATTGAGAACTTTTAAGCATATTCAAAGCTAACTTAACATTAAATTGAATAGTTTACAGGGCCGGATTTACAGATGACCAATAAGTAATAACTAGGGTCCCTCTGTAAACTGTGACCTTAAAATTAATATTAAATTGAATTTTTTTCGAAATATTTGCATAGTATTTTGGCGAATAGTGGCTATTGTCCCATTAGTAAAGTGTCTTTCGATGAGGTTTTGTTTTGCATCTCTTCCGATGCTAGTGGGGATTACTTGTAGGTACTTCTAAATAAAATCGAAATATTTCCTTCTTTTCATACTACATATATTTTTTTCGAATAAAAAATCGATTATTTTCCACAATTTTTCGAGGAAATTTCGACAAAAAAAAATATATATCACGACCCACTTCAAAAATACGCAAATGAAAATGAAAATGAAAATGAAAATCTAAATTCGTTCTATTCAGCCTCCTTTCCGGCACACACTCTGAAAATCGGTTTCAAAATTCCCTTCCCCCTTGCGATTCCCTCTTCACAAAGCGAACGCAGAAAACGCCGAAGAACGCGTCCGGACGAACACACGCTTTTGCAAATCGGTTTCGTTGATCAATTTACTCGAGATGAGATCAATTTATTTGTTAGTTATTATAAATCGGATCGAGCAAAAGAGCTGGAGAAAAAATAAATTCTTAAATTATTCAAGTATAAGCTTGAGTAATTGCGCGAGATTATTGTGCCTCATTAAAACCGATTAAATTCGAATTAAAAGGCAAAAATGGAAAAAGATTAAAAAAAAAAAAATAATTAATTTGAATTGAATTGACGAAGGAAACACTCAGAATTCGAGAGGGCGAGAGAGGAAATTTTTATTTGTAAAAAATCATTGCATTCATACATACGAATATATGCGTGATCAATTCATAATTCTGTTGAATGTAAATTGAAAGCTTTAATAAAAAACAAAAAATCAAATATTGATTTGAGTAAAGTAAAAATGAAGTTATTTTTAAGAGAAAAAAAAATAAGAATAAATGTTTTAAAACTAAAAAAAAAAAAAAATTTATATATATAGTTATATGTATGTTCAATTAAATCGCAAAAGGCGAATGCAAATGAAACAAATTCGATGGGCTTATGAAGGAGCGCCAGGTTTTTTTTTAGACTTCATACAAGAATGTATGGTATATACAATATATGTATGTAAAATATATGAGTGGCTCAATATTTTACTTTGCGATTTTATAAAAGTTATCGAATGAGCAAACACAGTAGGTAACTCATAAACGCTAAGTTTTCACCTCGAAGAGTCGAATGGAGATTTTCAAAGAAAATTCATAGGAAGATGATGATGACAGTGAAGTATTAGACCCTTTAACAGCACAAAAAGTTCTTCGAAACTTTACCTCCTCTCGGGACTTCACTGTTAACTCATTAAGCTAAATGTTTTGTTAAACAGCAACGATGAGTTTCTCTAACGCAGGCCTACAAAAGATCAGGCGGAACTTATGTTAAGTTCGGGACTTCTGATCCCTATACCAAATACCAGAGTCACGTGGTCAATTCTATCATCTTCCTTTTGAAGAGATCTGGAGTGTGTCTTTAACGCTCAAAATCGCATGCATAAGAAGCTTAAAATAGATATATATATAAAGATATATGTATCCAGCGGTCAAAATGCTGCCTACAGAAGCGATAAACCATAACACAATTCGTAGAGCGTAGGCGGTAATGCATACGACCTCATATACCATCCTAGTATACTTTTGTTCAAGCGTGACCGTTTTTTAAGAGTGAACGCCTACCACTACCACATAAAGTAAACTATTGGCAGGCAGTTCGCCTACAATCTTGTATACTTTGTAAGCTATTGGCAGGCAGTTCACCTTTGTAATATTCAGGTCGCTTACAGTCTCATGTACCATCATACGTCATAAGGGGAAATTCTTTTTTTTTAAATTTGTACATTGGTGAAATGAAAGTGCAGAATTGATGCCTGGTCTCCAATAGTGCGCAATAATTCAAACACATGGAACTAATAATAATCAACCGGTGATTCGATTGAAGAACTTATGCCATAAGTTAATGCTACGGTTCCACTTATTCATTATCGACCCTTAATTATTCGGTAATAAAAGGTTAATGAGAAATGGTTCCACTATCAATTAAGTGATTAAATCATTAGCTAAACAGCTGATTTTAATTGCTCTAATCGAGATTTGACAGCTTGCATATGTATATGCAAGATAATCAAAAGGCGAAGATAAAAACTGATAGAGTTGGTCAGAGAATTCCCATCCGATTGTGAGCTGTTTTCTCGACTACTGACAGTTTGCAAAAGCAGGATTTATTTCAAAAAACTTTTTTTTTAAATCCATTTCTTTTGAAAATCTTTGATTTTCGAAAGTAGAGTTGCATTTTTACTTGCTAGAGATGGCAATATGCTCCATATGTGGAAGAATACTGAATGCATTCATGCTCATTAAATCTAATTAAAAGTGAATGTGTCATTACCGTCTCATTATCGAATAGCGTTTTGTATAGGTAATGACAACTTAATGGCTTCATTAGCGCGGTAATGAGAAAATCCACTAATTAGCCTTAGTGGAACCGTAGCATTACATTTGTTAAATTAATGGGGCATGAATTCCTGCGCTATGAGAAATCAGGAAATCAATCCTACAATGAGGTATTAAGCACTGTTGCCAGTTTTTCATCGGAATATTCCCCTGAGTGTCTCAAAACAAGGCCAAAATTTCATAAAATTTCATTTTGAAATATTCTACAAACAAAAACTTGGTCCCATAAGGTCCCATAAAATTTACCCTGACCACTTTTTTGCCCCAAAACTCCACTAAGATCATAAATGTCTTTTAATTTAGGGGAGATTCCTTTTAACTGACAACAGTGGTATTAAGTATGAACTGTCTCTCGCGACGTACCTTGGCCGGGACCCTCAAGACGTTTTCTTTTCCAAATTGCAAATTTTTAGCCGTATATAGAGATTGAATACGATCGGTTATTGCTCCTGAGAGGGCGATCTATTTTTTTTTTTTTAAACCATTTTCTTTTTGTTTTTGCATTGAAATTGCTCAAGAAGAATCCTCGAAAGTTGTGTGAACAGAATTTAGCTCATTCTATAAGCAAAGTAAATTGTAGTTAGTATGACTTAAACAAATTAAACATAGCATAATAAGGCCAAAAAGGAAGGCGAAGAAGATGGTGTGAAGCAAAGCGAACATTGCAAATGTTTGCCTTGGCTGAGTTTAAAACGAGCTGAAGTAAAAATAAATAAAAAATTGAAACGAAACGAAAAGAAAAAAAAAAAAAAACGAAGGCTCAAGCGCAAAATAGTCCTTATCTCAACTATCTTTGTTAAAACTGAATGAAAAAATGCAGGAAAACAATTGGAGTAAAATTGTTTTAAAAAAAAAATTAATTAATAAATTTCAAATGAGACGAAAAAAAAAATTCGAAATTGAAAAATAATTTTAAAAAGAATAATAAATGAAATTAACGCAAAGAATTCAATGCAAAGATCACAAACTCTCACACAAAAAAAGAGCAACTGAACAAGACAAAAAGAAAATAAAACCAATTTCAATTTTTTTTTTTTTATTTTTTTTTTTTTTTTTTTTGAAATTGAAAGCTCAAAGGAAAATCAACTCAAAGTAAATAGAATAGTTTATAATTTATAAAAAAAAAAATATGATAAAATTCAAAGGAAGAAGAAAAGCAGTGGAGATGGAAAAAAACAAAATGGAAGTAAAATTATTACGCATAAATATATTTATGTTAGTTTAGTAACGACAACAGAAATCAATTCTAAATGTTAATTGTTACTCAAAAAAAAAAAATAAATAAAAATAAAAAAGATTATAAGAGAAACTAAAAAACTTAAAAGTCAAATTGACAAAATTTGTGTAATTAATAATTACGAAATTAAATGTTAATAAAAAAAAGAGAAATATAAAAAATAAATATTTCACCTGCGTAGAATCAGTAACGATTTGTAACTGGTTTAATTGAAAAAGGAAAATGATTTTCTTTATTGCCCCGTTTCAATGGCGGAGCGGAACATTTTGATAAAGAGAGGGTGTCAGGATGAGAGGGGTCTGCCAGGTGTTCTCAATGCTGTGCAACGACATTTTTTTTTGCCTTCGAGTTGTCTTCAATAGATACGGACTTACTTGAGCCAGAGTTTAATTGAATCGTCAATTTTACAGTGCCCTTGTCTTAGGACTCTACGCTCTAAAGCAGCAAGTAAATTTGCTATACCAAACACAAGTAGAAACAAGTAAGAAAGCTAAAGTCGGTCAAGCCCGACTTTGAAATACCCAGCGTCCCGACATTATAAGCGCACTATGTTTTGCTTCTCTATTTGTGGGCGTGGCAGTGGGCTGGCTATATAAATTATTTTCCTACACCTTTCATTCGCCTTGATGAACCTATGTTGCGAATTTGAAGCTTCTACGCCTTTTACTTCGGAAGTTAAAAAAATTATACATTTGTGGGCGTGGCAGTGGGCGGGCTGCATAAATTTTTGTTCCTACACCTTTCATTTGCCTTGGTCAACCTATGTTGTGATTTTGAAGTTTCTACGCCTTTTACCTCGGAAGTTACGAAAAATCTTCATTTGTGGGCGTGGCAGTGGGCGGGCCACATAAAATATTTTCCTACACCTTTCATTCGCCTTGGTCAACCTATGTTGCGAATTTGAAGCTTCCACGTCTTTTACTTCACAAGTTACGATAAGCCCTTAATTGTGTGCGTGGCTCGAGGAGGGCGGCGTCCATTTTTTCCAGGATATGTCCCTTTTTGTAGTTTACCAGTACACCAAATATCAATGGAATGTGTTGGGTGGTTCGCAAGTTACAAGCATTTTACTGAAAACACAATAAATTCATTTGTGGGCGTGGCAGTGGGCGGATGTCTCCCATTTTTAATTAGGATCATACTCGGACCCCGATATACATGTGTGCCAAATTTCGACTTCATTGGTTCAGCCGTTTCGGAGGAGATCCGACCACGGACGGACGGACAGACGGACAGACGGAGAGACGGACAGACGGACGGACGGACAGACGGACGGACGGACAGACGGACATGTCTAAATCGATTCAGTTTTTGATCCTGATCATTTCTATATATATTTGTCTACATCTCCGGAGCTTAATTCTCCCTGTTACAAGATTCGCACAAAACTAATATACCCCGCTTACGCTGAGTATAAAACCAATGAAGTACTTTGACTTACTTTCGCTACTTGAAGGCATACGCTAATTACAAGTAATCAAAGTCACATGGTTGCATTTCAAATAGGACCAAGAACTCATTTTACTTCACGATATTAATGAGCAATGGTCATTTTTTGACCGAAGTAGGTCACCGAGGTAGGTGTGGATGGTAGATGGATTTCAAAACTAGGTAAGTCACACTCCTGCTCGAAAATGAATGCTATGGATGCCATTAAATGTAGAATTTAAATATTTATACGATTAAATGTCCTACATTAACGTTAACTGCTTTAAAAATCCCAAAAATCATTTTTAAAAACTGGACTTTTTTCAAATCCAGGTATGTCGATGGACAATTTTTTATCAAATTCAGGCAAGTCCGTAACAACCAATCAGAGCAAAGTATTGCTAACCAGATTATTGTCAATTCAATTCTAAACTAAACCTAGTAATAACATTTCAAAATCAGACAAGTCTTCCGTGAGTTGTTTCAAAATTTACTAGAATTCATCAAGCACAGGTATGTCCAAACCTTAATCGTTTTTTCTAGACTAATCTAAAATTTATGTACATATTTTTTGTGTGCTAATACAAATAAACCGCCATACGAGTAGCTTTTCAACAATCGACCCGACCTGTCATCGAAGACTCACCTCTGATTCACTATCTTCAAAAGAATGAGCTCTTTACTTCCCTCGCATTCACTTCACCAGCGTACAGCCCTTTATTATTGAATTTTTTTTTCTTCCCTCGTCAATTCGTCGCCAGCAAATTACTTGTTTGTAAATGTCGCGCAGTGTAAAACGAGACTAACCAGTCGCGGCACAAACCTTTTACCGAAGCTGTAGTAATGGAAGCTTTTGTTCGGTAAAAGCTCTGCAGCTTTGAACAATCGAAAAGCCCATTGCGGAATTAAGTTTGTGAAAAATTAGTTTTTATTTTACCATTATTCGTAACGCTGCCACGCCTACTTTTTGTGCTACGCCAACTCAAAGCCCTCTATGAGAAAATGATGACGTACAAACCTAGTTCAGACACAAACTGGCATAGCGAATACGCAAGCTTTTCACAAGCGTTCGCGTCTTAAGTCTTTGATCTATTTCTTACGC
Organism: Chlorops oryzae; assembly: GCA_020466095.1. NCBI lineage: Eukaryota > Metazoa > Arthropoda > Insecta > Diptera > Chloropidae > Chlorops > Chlorops oryzae. The sequence continues at coordinate 22,001,171 of CM035806.1, read as the reverse complement.
TATTTCAGGTGTGTCTCAACTAGATCTCTATACCAAAAGTTTGCGTCTGGACTAGATCTCTATACCAAAAGTTTGCGTCTGAACTAGATCTCTATACCAAAAAGTTCGTGTCTGGACCAGATCTCTATACCAAAAGTTTTCTTTTTTACTTGTGCTTGACCTCCATACATTTCTTGGTAAATCATACAAGGAGTTGCCCTAGAGCCATGAAATTTGGCATGAACGTTCCATTGTAAATATCTTTGAAAATAAAACAAAAATTTTGGAAATCAAACCACCCCAACCCCCTCAACGGGGTGGACCCAAAATCCACAATTTTGTACCCACTGAGTTAAAATTCGGAACATAGCTTACTGTTGTGCTTCAAAGTTTGAAAAGCTTAACTTCGTAGCTCTACCACGCCTACTTTTTGTGCTACGCCCACTCAAAAGAGTTTTCACGTTCGCGTCTTAAGCCTTTGATCTACATATGTCTTTCGGAGAGTGCTTGACCTCCATACATTTTTTGGTAAATGATAGAAGGTGTTGTCCTAGAGCAATGAAATTTGGCATGGACGTTTCTTTGCAAATATCTATGAAATTCCAAAAACAAAATTTCTACATAAAACCACCCCAACCCCCCAAACACAAAAGTTTCGATACGAACGAAGAGAAGCAATCGGTTTGCGAGATTATGAAAGCCTCATTCCATGCCGAAGCGAATGCGGTCAATGCGGTGAGTTCTATCTCTCGTCGTGAGTAAATGATTTCGTCGTGATTTCGAATAATGCAGGAATTCCTGCAAACATTCAACACATCCAAATGTATGGAAATAATTCTAATCAACTGCGGATTCGATTGTAAGCGATTCCATACGTTTGGATTTGTTGAACATTTGGACTATTGGAAACCAGCTATGTATGTATCATTCTTATCAATCCCTTCGTTTGTCCTACACAGACCTGCAGCACTTCGATCAATCCTCAGATGTACATTGATTTTTCGATATGGTCATTTCCACAGAAAAGTCTACCGGAAATGAAAATGCCCCAGTTCCTTAAAACAATTTTTGGGTATGTACTATCATAGTAACACATCTGAATTCCACTATTTAAGAAGATTGGTGGTTATAGTCAGCCCTCATTTCTGTAAAACATAGGTAAAGGCTTATTTTGTTGTATTTGTATTTCTTAAATTACCTTTAAAAGTGCTTTATCTATGAAATTTGGGCCATTTTAGTAACCTGATCAATGGAAGTTATCATCCTTAATAATTCCATTCAGAAGAATCAACCAAAACAACAACAACAAAAATTCTTTAACGAATAAGTTGATAATTATCTTCTAATTACGCAAGCTCAATTAAATATTGTTTTTGATAAAATTTATTATTGTCCCTTCTATTTATAATACCAGAATTTATGAATTAAAAGGAAAAAAGGTTAAAATAAAAAACTATTTTCATGACTAAGACCCTTTTGAAATTTTAGTAACGTAACGCCAGGTAACGTAACGCCAGGTAATTAAGGCCAATAAAAAACGAACGACAAACGATTTTACAATTTTAAAACTTGGAAAATGAACTCTTATATTTTCCAATCTTATTGCTATAAGTTTAATACGAAAAGTTTTGCGAAATTAGCAGAGTTTTGCGATCTTGTAATCTAAGTCAAAAACCCACTTCTGTTTTTCGTAACGTAACGCTAGGACACTTTTTTGCTTCAATACTCAAATCCTTTTGGTCTATTGGTCTAATTTTTTTACTGAACATAGTGCTACTTTATTAGTATGCAAATATTAAAAAACTTTTTTTAAATTTGCAATTCTTCATTTAAAAAAAATTTTGTTTTTCGTTCGAATGTCACGTCACGTCAAAATGGAAATGCCCATATTTGGAACGATATGTTTGTTTGGCTATTTCTTCTTGGGCGCAATTATCAATCGATTCAAGCGAAAGAATATTCTGACCGTCTTTCTGATAATTGGCGGTATCTGCGGAATTTGTGCTCTCTTGTTTTTGGACTCTTTTGTTATATTTACTTTTAAGCTTTTCCCTGTTTTTGGTCCTGACCGAATTGGCTGCATCATTGGTGAATGGAATTGTTGTTGACCTGGTGCCAACGTACTTGCGGTCAAGTAATAATTCATTATTATTCTCTTGTTGGATGAATTTAAATTACAATATTATTGTTTTTAATTAACTAATAGAGGTCAAGCTGTTTGCTTTTGCATCATGACCGGCCGTTTGTCTGCGGTTGTGGCCACAAATTTTATTGGACTTCTCATCGAGATTGAATGCTCGGCGACGTTCATTTTCTTTTCGGCATTTTCGTTGCGTACGTTTCATATATGCATATTATGATGGGTTATTGAATTAATTAATTTTCTTTTTTTTATTTATTTTCATTTTTCAGTTTGTGCTGTCCTGACGTTCTTTTTGCCATCAAAATATTTCCACAACAAGAAATAAATATGAAGACTGATGTATGGAAGTGATTTCATTCATGAAAAAATGTTCTTTTATTTTCATAAAATAAAATGCAGCTATTTTGAATTGATTCAGTTCATTTTACAAATGAAATTTTTCCGAAAGTACGTACCTCCTGTTTTCGTCGGCCTCCGTGGCGTAGTTGGTTGAGATGCCAACTTACAATGCGAGAGCCTCCGGGTTCAAATCCCTGCGCGGGCGTGTATGTTAGTTTGTCATTTTTTCTGTTTCTGTTCTTCTTTGGTTTCCCATTTTTCGTGGTATCACAACGGGATCATGTGAGGCTCATGTGTAACATCTTTGGTGGTAGACACACTAACAAAACAACCTCCTGTTTTTTTTTTTTTTTTTTTTTTTTTTTTTTTTTTTTATTAAACTCTAATAGAAAAAAAAGCCTGATAGTAGATTCACTACGTCTCATATGTCATTACGACCTTTAATCCCAAAAAGTATTTGTGCATGCAGGATTTTGTTGGCAGATTCGATGAAGATAATATTTAAAATTATATATACCATAAGTATTTTTGTTTCTGTAAGGTTTTTCTTTACGAGGAGGTTTTATTTCTTGAGCTCAGGCAAAACAATGGCCTCCGCTGTCTGACCTTGGGTTATGTGAGTGTTTTGGGCCCCTTTTCGAAGCCGTCGCCTTTCTTGACGAAAAAGAAAATACGAACTATGCCTTTAATGGTATCTGAAATCTTTCAGTCTTGGTCGAATACATTCTCCGCCATAAGATTTTGCAAGGTCGTCGATTGAGGGTTTGACGAAAGGATTCATCGTGACCGATCATGGATTGGAGGATATCAACAAATATTGGCATTTTCATTGAACTCATCTCGAATGGGTTATAGTCGCCGTTCGTATTAGGCGACAAAGTTGGTTTGTGTGTGTGGGACGTTCGGGGATGTGGTATGGGAGCGGTTTTCTCCCTTCCCCGTGCGTCAATCGCCATCAAACCAATGAATACGATGATGCAATGACTCATGATATACTTTCATTCATAATTCTGATCGATTCATTTGAGACTCCCTAATTAAATCAGCACACGTTGAATAAATTACAATTTTTTAAATTATTTTCCTTTTATCACCTTCAGTATTTAATTTCTCTGAAATGATTACTTTGCCGATACGATACAAAAAATTTTAAAAACAATTATCTTTTCATATTAATGATCACTATTGCTTGAAAGAAAATTTCCTAGCGTAGAAAATTAAGAAAGCTAAATCGGATATTTTACTTGAAGTAAATTTCAAGCTAAAAAAAAAAAGCTAAAAGCCTAACGACTTATTTCGCGGGCAACTATAGAAATAAATGCCCAAATAGACAGCTATGATATTCATACAATGATTTCAAGGGATGCATGAAAATTGTCGACAATTTGATAACAATTCTAGTCCTCAAAATATGTTTTCAAAACTACATCAAATTGACTTCATTGCACGATCTCATATCATGACATGAATAATGAATAATATGAGTATGAGGTCAATATGTAACCATATACTGAAATCATAATTTGGTCTCAAGTTGAGCACATTTTGTCCCTCATAAGCAACACATACTTTCAGCATCGTTTGAGTCATGCATAGTGTCAAGATGATGCGAATATGTTGTATTTTGTCTATTTGGGTGGTTAAATCTGCAATGAAAAGGCTCAGCTGGCAGCAGAAATTCTATACACAAAACCAATAGTCCAAAAATAACAATATCAAGTAGTTAATATCGATAATCACGATGTTCATTCATTGCCTCAAAAACCTCTGTGAACGATTTTAAATTGAAATTTTGCCGCCTGCTTTTTTTTTTTTAAATACACTAAGCGCCCGCCGCACATTTGAACTTGCCGGCCGGACTTTTGAATTCTCGCATTCCACTCTTTCTTAGGAGCCATTAGGAGCCCAACATCGATGGCAAAGCAATCGATAGCGGCAATCGTATACCGATGCAATCGATTCTGCGTTCGATAGTTTTCCAGCGCAACAACAGCCACAAGACATTTGCCTTTAAAGAAAATACAATAAAATAAAATAAAAGGGGGACAGGTGGATCTGAGCAAAAAACAAAGCGAACAAATTCCGTCAGTAGGGCACTGGAATTCTAATTTCACTTTTATTTGTTTATAAAGCCGCATAAAATATGGAGAAGAGAATAGAATTGGAGAAACGTGCACGCAAGCCGAATCAGGTAAGTTAATCAAAAAGAGAAAAAAATCAAGAAATGAAATACATAATTTGGAATTGTGCCTCAAGCGGTCAATTTGCCGCATTGGTTGCCGATTGTACACGAACATAATGGAGCTTTGTCTAATTCTGATGATCTTTTGCGTTCTTGGCGCCCAAAGCGTCTCTCACGAAACGCTTGCTTCTGCTCTCCATTTGTAGAATGTAAATCGTAAATCGTAAATCGTTTTTCGCTTTCGTTTTCCGTTATTCGAGACATTTGATTTTGATGTGGCACAATCTCACAAATGTTCTCTGCGTAACAAATCTTCTCGGTGTACCTATAATAGAACGAACGCGTATGCCCAAGTTGAGCGGATATGTAAGAAGCTGCACAACGTCATCAATGCATTAGTCCAAATCAACGCTTCACAATTTTCAAAAGAAGCCGATTAAATAGCGAACTCTGACAGTTCACACGCATTGGACTGGGAGGTAGGCGGGCAGGCTGTCCATGTGGCTTGCCAGAAACCTCAATGCAGCGACGATTAGAAAAATTAAATGGAAAGAATTCTTCTCTTTCTTTTTTTCTCTATCTTATTATCTGCTTTGTGTACATTCTTTTCGATTCCATCTTAATCAATGAGATACTTAAACGTTTGCTTATAATTCATTGAAACGGAGCCTCGAATAACGTTAAAGTGACAAAATTGAAGATAATTTTTGGACTTTCACATTCAATAATCCTCAAGCCCTTTAAGCTATCTAGTGATGTAACGAATGTCAAATTTTAGCATTCGCGAATGCGAATGCGAATGCCTACTCATATTCGCGAATGCGAATGCGAATATTCAGTTTTTGAATCTATATCTCAAATTTAGCACACATCACCAAATCAATTCATTTATTTATATAGCGCACCAGCTTTGGAAAAAAATAATTCATTCATAAGTAAAAGAAATTACACATTTCGATGTTAAATTTCAAAGTGTTAAAAAAAACAAGTAAGAAAGCTAAAGTCGGTCAAGCCCGACTTTAAAATACCCAGCGTCCCGACATTATGAGCGCACTATGATTTGCTTCTCTATTTGTGGGCGTGGCAGTGGGAGGGCAACATATATTATTTCCCTACACCTTTCATTCGCCTTGGTGAACCCATGTTGCGAATTTGACGCTTCTACGCCTTTTACTTCGGAAGTTACGAAAAATCTTCATTTGTGGGCGTGGCAGTGGGCGGGCCACATAAAATTTTTCCCTACACCTTTCATTCGCCTTGGTGAACCTATGTTGCGAATTTGAAGCTTCTACGCCTTTTACTTCGGAAGTTACGAAAAATCTTCATTTGTGGGCGTGGCAGTGGGCGGGCCATAAAACAAATTTTCCTTCACCTTTCATTCGCCTTGGTGAACCTATGCTGCGAATTTGAAGCTTCTACGCCTTTTACTTCACAAGTTACGATAAGCCCTTATTTTTCGGCTTATTTGTGGGCGTGGCTCAAGGAGGGCGGCGTCCATTATTTGCCAGGATATGTCCCTTTTCGTAGTTTACCAGCACACCAAATATCAATGGAATGTGTTGAGTGGTTCGCAAGTTACAAGCATTTTACTGAAAACACATTGTATTCATTTGTGGGCGTGGCAGTGGGCGGATGTCTTCCGTTTTTACTTAGGATCATACTTGGATCCCGATATACCTGAGTGCCAAATTTAGACTTGATTGGTCCAGCCGTTTCGGAGGAGATCCGACCACGGACGGACGGACAGACGGACGGACAGACGGACATGTCTAAATCGATTCAGTTTTTGATCCTGATCATTTCTATATATATATGTCTATATCTCCGGAGCTTATTTCTCCCTGTTACAAGATTCGCACAAAACTAATATACCCCGCTTACGCTGGGTATAAAAACAGTCACATGACAACAACAAAACTAATCTGACGATTTCGTGCAAGCATAACGCCCCTGCGCAATACGCAATGTTATTGTCGTTTTTCGTTTAGCAGCCCTCAGACGGTCGTTCTTGTATGAAAATTTATGTGAAGGAACTTAAAGGCATTCCAAATGCGTTTAATTCAGGGATCGGCAAAATTGAAAATGCAAGTGTGTGTGAGAGAGCAGATTTTAAGTGTAATATCTGTGTAACGGTAGCACATAAAAAATTCTTTAAATGCTAAAATATTGGCTTTTAAATTTAAATTTAAAAAATCAATTAAAGTTTACATTTTTGGTCAATTTTCTGCTAATTATATATTCGCAAAATATTCGCAACATTTTGCGAATGCGAATGCGAATGCGAATGTGAAAAAATATGCGAATATTCGCGAATGCGAATGCGAATATTCGTTACATCACTAAAGCTATCTCAAAAAAATTCTTATTTGATCAATTCTTAGGCATTATTCAATATTTCGGAACCTTAGAGAAGCGGAGTGACTTTGTTAGTACCAATTGGCTTTGCGGACTTTGCAAAAATGTGAAATTTGTCACAACGTTATTCGCGGCTCCGTCACAGCGCTTTGAGTCCATACAAAAGTGGAGCAAAAATAGGAGTTATCCAATCTTCATGAAATTTGGCAATCTAGCTAATTGTAATGTACTGTAAATATTGGGTCTGCTCCCGTACTGCACGAAACTGCCCAATTTCGCCAAATTTTCATACAGTTTTCAAAAAATTGGGCAGTTTCGTGCAGTACGGGAACGGACCTATTATATTTTTTTCTAAAATCACGATTGAATTGTCAATTTTCTCCTTTTTTGAATGTTTTTAAAAATATGGAATCTTCCAAACATACCAAAAACAAAAATTTTGTATGAGTATTTGAACTTATTTTTTGTTCAGAACTGTCGTTTTTTGAGGCGTGTTTACCCCTAAAAGATGCTACATTTTATATACATACATTTATACTCAGCCACTACATCAGCTAACTTTGTTTTTATAGTTCGTTATACTAACGTATGTAGAGAACTCCTTTTGAGGCCTTCCGCAACTATTGCTAGGTTTCTTCAAAACGCATTTATTTAAATATTTTTAAATATTGAATTATCAAAATTAAAAATTCTTTTTTCCACTTGTTTTTAAGCTTCAAATAAATGAATTTAAATTTTTCTTATACGTTTTTTTTTTTTTTTTTTTTTTCAAAAATAAGTCCGCACCAATTTTCTCTTCCATAAAAGCATATAAAACATTAGTTTTATCTCTTAGACCTGCATTTATCCACAAATTGGAAAGATCTTCGTTTATTAAAACAATTGACACTTAACGAAAATGTGAAAGCACGTGAAATTTTCCGCCAGTTTCAATACAAATTTCTATTTTTATATAATATGCCAGTAGCGTATTTTCATTTGAAAATTTTCAACCATGGCAAAAGAACTTGATTTCTTCCTGATTTCAGTCGAAAATACATATACTAAATTTGAATAGTGAAAACTAAAAATAGATTATATTAAAATTTTTCTTCAACTTGATGTTTCAAATCAGACGTAAAAACCCGAACATAACATAAATCGGAATACGAAAATAATTTTTAACTCTATTGGGATGAGGGGGCCGCACCGCTGGCTCTCCACGCATTTTTTTTTTCAAAATTTCAAACATAATCGAATGAAATTTACCAATTTTGTGATTTTTTTTTTTTTTTGGAACGTGTAGTTTGTGAGTTCTGTTTTCGTTATTTTAAATCGTTTATTTGCATTTCATAAAATTTTCAAATCTCGATAAATTCAAAAACGAAGCGCGACCGCCAAATTCTGACTACATATTTTGAATCAGGGACCATCCTAGTTGTGTGTACCAAATTAAGTTCGCCAACACGAATGGTCACATTAACCCAAGATATGTAATTTTTTATTGACTTCGACTCAGAAACTTCATGGTACATATTTTTGTTTATGCATATAAATGACAATATATTCATGCAGAATATCGATTCTCTTCTTCGTGGGCAATTTTTCTCGGTACATATTCTTCGCTCAGCAATTTGCTTGCAATAGGGATTCATACAGTGTGCGCTCAAAGTTTTCAACCACGTAAATTTCTTTTCCCTGCATTAGTTGAGCAGCAGACCGGACAAACAGTTTCGATAGTGTAAGAAGTCTAATGGACTAGAAAAATCGTGCACATGCACACACGCATCAAATATATTTGCGAATAGCAATTTTGTCCTTTCGCGTCCAATTCGAATTGTATGTACCTATTTTAAATATCTATGAATTTTATTTATTTTTTGCAAAGTCAATTGGAGAAAATTCAAGGCTTGGTGTATTCATTAACGAGTATATTTGAGGTCTTTAGCCTTCGAAATCAATCGAAGTTTAATGCACCTACCCAACCACCAGAGTCGTGCTTTGCATGTGATTTTAATAGGCGCCCAGCTCGTTGTTGCACACATCAAAATGAAACGACAGGGTTACACTGGGGCAAAAGATGTGTGAGGAACGCTCGCAAGTAGCTCATCTCCACACCCGCCCATCAAGAGCTTTGATATATTATGTGAATGCGTTTGTCTACCCAATTGGATGGTAGACACCCATGCGTCCCTTTCGATATACGACGATGCGTTCCGTCCTGGCGATGTTGTTGTATACACCAAGTTATCCGCTCTTTTTTCTTCGCTTCACACCACTTCGGTTCGGTTCTCTTCTCTTCGTTTGAGCACGAATTCGAAAGTTTCTCTGTTGCTGTTTCTATTCCTATTGCCGGTGCCAGTGCCAATGGTACCGCCGTTGTTGTTCTTCTCTGAAGCAGCATGGTTTCATGTGCTGACATTCTTCGCACCAATTTGTGTTTTCTCGTTTTCATTCTAGTTTTCGTTCTCATTCTCGTTTTCGTACTCATTCTCATGTTCAGAACTGTGTCTTTGTACCTACTCTTAGCCTTCAATGCTGCTGCCTCGATTCTCTGTGTATTGTATAACGTGAAATTACGTTCGGTTGCATTGGCATTCGCCCTTGGTGGAAGCGTTATTTCGAATATCAAAAACTGAACGTGACTCACCGGGTTGTGTTATTGGTGAACAGCGTTAGTGGTTGATTTTCTTATTCTTTTGTTGCAAATGCTCTTTTGTTTTTGCCATTTTCCCCTTTATTTTCTGTGCTCGGGATGGCCAAGATTGAACTTGGAGGTAATATAATCAGAGCTAGCGAGAGTTTAAGTTCACATGTCTGCGCTCCGGTGACGCTTCGGGACTACAAAATTATGCTTAGTATGTCAAACACACCCTTTGTTTAGGAAATTTACTCTGTAGAAAGAATTCTAAATCCTCTTCGCCATGGTTATATTATATAAGATTCAATATTGTGAGCTAGATATTCTAACAAGAGTGTATTTATTCGAAATTTCTTCTTGGCAAATGTTTCCCAATGTAAGAAAGGATGTGTGGTGTGTCTGTATGTCTGAGAGCAAAAATTCTTATGCAGAAAACTGGTTAAATCAAAAGGAAAAACATACAAAACGGCTTCAACAAGGAATATTTTTAATTTTAACAAATTTTCTTGTTGGAAAAAATAAAGATTTTCCTTTTGAATCAACTATGTTTCATGTTGAATTGACATGATAATTTTCAAAAATGGTGTTAAATTTAAATTGTTGAACTAACCACGGACGTAATTGAAATGACAAGATAATTTTTAAAATAAAAAAAAATTTCTAAAATATCTATAAAAGAAGAAATGTCAAAACAAATTTATTTAACGTTCAAAGCAAATGGCCACAGAGCCCTCTGCTGAACATAACCCCAAAAATAGCCATCGGATGGACTTCATCCGATTTTGTCACTCCGTTGTCGTGACTGCTTTCGAAATACTTAAAAAGTTCTAAGATGAATACATACCGTATATGTGCTATTTTATAAAACAAATGAGAATTATACCGAACGTAAAGAAATGTAACACTAGTTTACAGCCATTTTGTACAGGAAACACCACTCTACTTTTCTTATAGATTTTGGGTCCCTGAATCCGAAAACCTCATCGAAAATTTTTTGAATGGATTGGTTTTTGAGATATGACCATTTGAAATTTTGGCTCTTTTTTTTCAAAAGTAATTTCATTTGATAGATCATATCTCGAGATAGAAACAAACTACCAAATTAAATGCTGTACTAACTTAAAGAATTTAAAATTTTAAATCAAAATATGTCCCTTTTTTATGATATTATGGTACAGTGTCAATATAACATAAGCCAAAAGTTCAAAAAAATATTTTTTTCTATTCAAAATTAAGAAAAAAATATCATGTTTAAAAAACAAAAAATACAAATCCTAAGACTGTATATTTTTTTGAAAAACCACACGTATAAAATGAACCCTTGTGAAGAAAACGTGATACCAACGAATAAAATCTATGGGTTAATATTGAAGTTATGACCATTTATGTGCAACTTTCAAAGTGCTTCTTTCGTTTACACCAACGAGTATGCTTTAACTTTTTTAAAATTATGAAAATCTCTTTATTTATTTTACTCAATAAAGTATGCTTTACATTTTTTAAGCTATCAAAATCAATGAAGCAAACGAAAATTAGAAATAGTTTGATGTTTTCTTTTGTCTTTTGTTCTCTTCGGTATTTGATTCGCGTATAAGAAACCAAATATAATCTCCCATCATTCTCTCGTTCCAAAATACCTGGTAGCGAAAAAGGGGAAAAGTGGGTGAAAATAACGTCAAGAATTGGTCTCTAATTAAAAAAGAGGATGTGATTCTTCCTCCTTTGCACATCAAACTTGGACTAATCAAGAACTTTGTGAAGGCGTTAAAAAAAGAAAGTCAAGCGTTGATCTACCTTAAGACTCTGTTTAAACGTTTGTCTGAGGCAAAATTTAAGGAAGGGGTTTTTGGTGGTCCACAAATAAAGAAATTGCTTGAAGACAACATTTTCCATACATATTTGTCTCCAAATGAACTCGCGGCTTGGAACTCTTTTAAATTAGCCGTTTCTAATTTTCTTGGAAACCATAAAAGCCCGAATTTTAAGGCTATTGTAACGAATTTGTAAGAGAATTATGCATAAATTATCCTTTTTTTTTACGCTCCGACTTGGACTTTTTTCCTGAGAGTCTTGGTGATGTCAGTGACGAGCACGGTGAAAGATTCCATCAAGAAATGAAGACTATCGAAAGACGCTAACAGGTATTTTGGAACGAAAGAATGAGGGGAGATTATATTTGGTTTCTTATACGCGAATCAAATAGCGAAGAGAACAAAAGACAAAAGAGAACATCAAACTATTTCTCATTTTCTTTTGCTTCATTGATTTTGATAGCTTAAAAAATGTAAAGCATACTTTATTGAGTAAAATAAATAAAGAGACTTTCATAATTTTAAAAATGTTGAAGCATACTCTTTGGTGTAAACGAAAGAAGCACTTTGAAAGTTGCACATAAATGGTCATAACTTCAATATTAACCCATAGATTTTATTCGTTGGTATCACGTTTTCTTCACAAGGGTTCATTTTATACGTGTGGTTTTTCAAAAAAAAATACAGTCTTAGGATTTGTATTTTTTGTTTTTTAAACATGATATTTTTTTTCTTAATTTTGAATAGAAAAAAATATTTTTTTGAACTTTTGGCTTATGTTACATTGACACTGTACCATAATATCATAAAAAAGGGACATATTTTGATTTAAAATTTTATATTCTTTAAGTTAGTACATCATTTAACTAGGTAGTTTGTTTCTATCTCGAGATATGATCCATGAAATGAAAGTACTTTTGAAAAAAAAGAGCCAAAATTTCAAATGGTCATATCTCAAAAACCAAACCATTCAAAAAATTTTCGATGGGGTTTTCGGATTCAGGGACCCAAAATCTATGAAAAAAGTGGAGCGGGATCAACTGTACATTTATTTTTTTTAATTTTGTAAACTAGTGTAATTAAACATATTTCCTTTCAAATCAACCAAAAATGTTGTTGACTTAACCATTTTTCTTTTGAAATTTTTGTTCTGCTTGAAAACCAAAAGGACTGTTCGCATTAAAAAAAAAAAAAAAATCATGGTTAAGTTCGCTCAGTGTAGTAAGGGGTCAGACGTGCCAACAAAAGCTGTGAAGAAAATAAGACTTTGTTCGATATTTCTCTTAATCTGTGTGGCTCTTCATTTTTTCAATACAATCAAACTAGATGCTGTTGAAACATATTTTCTTCGTCTAGTCGAGGACTTCGATAAGCGATTTGTAAACTAGTGGTGGTAGCTTTCGATACTTTAAGGACTCGATCAGTATTTGTATTAAAATATTTTTTTATAAACTGTGCAAAAATGTCCCTTGAATAATGAGAACTAATTTCTATAAATATCATTTGAATTCGAAAATATTACCTAATCAGGCCTTTGACTCCTTTACTGCTTAATAAATATCAATAGCTGCTGCTTTCTCGAGTTTCTAGTGACAGTGAAAAGGGGAGACAGGTAATGGGAAATGTTTGAGTCGAATCGTGACTCACAATATACTCTTAAAAATGGTCCGATCTAGTCCATTCTCAAAATAATTCCTACTTATCTCCCCGTGAATGTGCATACCGAATTTCGTCAATCTCCTCTGGTTCTGAGTGTAACAAACAACCGTACAAACGCAGTTTACCCTCCACACAGAGTGTGTCGCGAATAAAAGTTAGAGCATTTAGAGACGTTATTCATACTATCGGTGTGACTTTTGCTGCCGAACTAGCCAGAATTGACCTCATGCGTGAAAAATAGCTCACTTTTTTTAGCAAAACATTTTACGAAATTTAAATTTTTTTTTTACCCATGTTTTTAAGCTCTTTTAAGGCTTTCAGAGTTTACAAAAAAAAAAATTTGTGCTTTAACAGGTTTGGAAAAAAATATGTTCTGCTGAAAATGTTCTGCTACCAAAATTTTTCTGTATAATTTGTTACCTGAATAGTCAGTTGTCATACTTCATACATAAAATAAAAGTGCTTTTCACCTGCTTTTCATAAAAGTGATCAAAAATGATCTAAACGTATTTTGTGTATTAAAATAGTAATAATTTAGTTTACATGGAAACTTCTCAAATTAACGCATACTTCAAACACGTCAGCCAATCAAAACGCTTATAGTTGAGTGAAAGGGGAACTGAGTCAGTGTTGAGGAAAATTTCCTACTGAGAGAATTTTTACTACAGATTTTGGTAAAAGGGGAAATGAAATCAAAACTGAGTCAGTGTTGCCGAGTTGAGAAATATTCCTCTTTTTGAGGGAGTTTTTACTACACATTTTGGTAAAACGAAAAAACAGATATTCTCTGCTCTGTTGAACCAAAAGGGAATTTTTTAAATAATCGATGCTCAAAGCAAGACTCAAATTACTTATTAAAATAAATGTAGCAGAATGCTACGCGTACTTAATTCCTACAAGATGGTATTTCTTCTCAGAATTCTCTTAGATCTTGTGTCATAACTCGAGCAACAGAATAGCATGGTTGCGACAAACTCTTTTTTGGTTTTATAGCCTATACTCAGATATGCAGTAAATACTTGCTCAATAAAATAAAGTAAGCAATCTTTCTGCATCTTCGTTATAAGAGGCACAGATGGCGCTATTGCTCTCTAAAAAAATTAACAAAGCGTGCGCTCTTTATGCGATTTGTAACTAAATGGAAGCATGAAATACAAGTAGTTTTGCGACGAAATCGGCCGCCCTGTCACTTACTTTGCATAAAGAATTAGTACATTCAATAATTTTCCGAAGTAAATCCATAAATTCAGATGCAACCCTGTGCACTCCCTACTTTTCGATTCCTTATCATCTGAGTATATGCAAAAGTAGCTAAATTACTTCGAAGTAAATTTTCGTTTTTTTTGCATGTGTTTCAAATGGGCACCTTACTTACGTAGTATCGGAGTATGGGCTATTAAGAGCAAATCCATTTTTCCCCAAAAAGGGGTTTTTAAGGGATGAATTAAATTTGAAAACTGACTGTCTGTTTTCTGTGCGCTTGGAATCAGCGCAAGCACGCACTAATCTCTGTACTAAATGAAATGATATTTTGTAGCACAATTCGCGCAAGAGAGGTTTAAGAGTACATAAAGTGGGGTGAGATAGTAGAAGTCTGATGAACCCTGGCACAATTGTTATTTATGTAATAGATTTTATTGGAAATATGACATCATTATCCTTATTTTTCCATAATTCATAATTCGAAAAGATGATTTTTGTTCCTATGGGGTTAACTGGAAAATTTTCAAACACAATTTTAAATATGAAACCAAATGTTGAACCCCAATAAGCAAATTGCGATGTTAAACGAATCACGTTTTTACGGCCTTAACCAAATAGCGATTTTAAACGAAGAAGATGTTAAGCGAAATATGCTGTTTTGAAGATACACGTTTGTATTTCTCCCATTTTAATTTCTCAGTGAGATTATTCTCTGATCTAAAATATTGAATTGCCAGTGCGCCTGACTATAACACCCTTACTTGTTATTAATGCACTCAAATATTTTTCACAAATGCCACAATTTTTCTACTTTGAGTACCATTTTGTACCATAAAAAGAAGTGATTTTTCAGTTGAAACATGTTGCAGATACAAACTAAAATCTACGATTTGAGTGCATTAATAAAAATGGTATTAACTTTCCAAAAAATTAATCTCACAGAGTAAGATTGGCAAAAAAGTACAAACAATTCATGAATCTTTGATCATATAAACCCACCTTGAAGATGACATGATTAACACTTAAGATAAGTCCACTGAAAGATAAAATTTTTTTTTTTTTTTTTGTGTAGAAAAAATCACAATTTTTCTACTTTGGCCAATAATTTCGACCAAAATCATTCCGAAATTTGTAGTAAAATTGCACTAGTACCTACGAATACTTGAAACTTCTAAAATCAGTAGAAACTAAAATTTTGTTTTATTGTTTGATTGTATTTGAGTTAACAAGAACTTAGATGGATAATATATGTACATATAAGTCGTACTTTCCTCCGAAAGGGGAGGTGTCCCTAAACATAATAAATCATCATCGATAAAAAGAAAGGAAAATTTTCTAATTTCCATTAATTAATAAATATATTTTGAGGAATGAAGAAAAAAAGAGTTTCGTATATTCTACAAAGTGTTTTAATGAAATTTCTATTAATATATATTTTTTGTAAAATGTGGAAGAATAAAGATTTTCGTATATTTTTTCTCAGAGGCGCGAATTAGTTTAGTTTCGCAAAAAGCAAGACCTCGACTTTAATTTTGGTAATGCTGGAACATCGCTTTTCCTTTTGATAAAATGTGATCCAATCATTCCCTCTAAGCGCGTAATGTACATATTGCCTACAGTTTAAACTCCTTGTGGATCGTAGTCCTTGGCAGCCCACTGCTCCAATCAATCTGAAATTTTCTTCAAGAAATGCTATTTCCTTCGGGATATCGCTTAAGACAATATCATTCGGCTTTTGACCATTTTGCAATTCAAAAATTAAAAGACTTCCTGCCAAATAAAAGAAATCAAAATTATTAAGAATTTTAGTAAAGAAATACTAGTGATCCTCATGAAACTTTGAATGTCTGAAAAATTTACTTCATATATCAAAATTTAGCGAAGTTCTTCGG
Source organism: Chlorops oryzae (assembly GCA_020466095.1). Lineage (NCBI taxonomy): Eukaryota > Metazoa > Arthropoda > Insecta > Diptera > Chloropidae > Chlorops > Chlorops oryzae. Next base: position 21,984,988 of record CM035806.1, on the reverse strand, counting down.
AAAGGTCGACCGTGTAACATTGAAAAATTTTCGATGGCGATGTGCGAAGTTGCGTGAGGACCACTATTTATTTTAAATCGGATAGAAAAATGTTTTAGATTTTTTATTTTCATAAACTGTATTTACTATTATTTTATATGTACTAAAAATCTTAATTCGAGATCAAATAAATTAAAAATTTTTATCAATATATACCGGTCAGTTGAAATGTAACCACCACGCGCCCGTTGCATCGCTTTTGTGGACATCTTTCATATAGACGACCGGAAAAAATGTCTTGTTCAGTAAGCTCTCCGGAACACGTAGAAAGCGTTTTTATTGACACATTTAAAACAGGCATATTAAGCTTATCAATTTCACATTTATTGGAGCAGTTGGATATTTTTATTACTCCACTTAAGTTATTGAAAATTTTTTCTGCCATATATGTAACAGATTCGTTACACTTTATAAGAAAACAATTAAGATTTTCGTTTCCAATTGTTTCAAACAATGCAGCTAAAATTGTGGCACGCCGCTTATATGAATTTGATTTAATGCCACCGTTTTTTATAACGGAATCCAAAAGCTCAAATATGCTGGACTTTTTAAAATTTTGATCGAAGTTTTGAAAAAATTTCTGATGATCAATCGCTGCGGTTAATATAATATGAAAAAGAGAATCGAATGCCGTGGTATTGTCTGCATCTAGTTTTTTGCCATCTAAAATAATTGGCTTTAAATGCATCTCATTACCATTTTTAAAATATGGAATTTTTTTTAATGAATTATTTATCATAAATTCATTTGGAGCATAGGAATCTTTAAGATATAGGCTCTTCTTTTTCTCTTTTCCCACTAGGCCGCGCCAATTTTCTTCGGCTCTCCCTTCAACTATAACATTGACATTTTTCTGGGCAATGCAGTTAACGCAAATTTTTTTTAGTTCACATCCATCCTCCCTGGGTAGTAGTACTGAACATTTAAGAGACTCATGTACATATTTTAAACAAATCTGTGAAGAAAAATTGATAACTCACGTTAACGTTCATGATAAGAGCTTGTGATACTTACAACACACTTAACGGCATTTCGTTCAATAACTACATTACAAATTGGACAATAATTTTCGGCTATAGAGTCCAGACTAATTTGATGAGAGCTTTCGATGGGTATTGATTGCTTGTATTTTAATTTGGTGATCCCTTGAATAGCATTTATATGTTGCAAGAAAAACTCGTCAACACGCTTTTGTGATTTATCATTGAACAGGTTATTTTTCAAAATTTTGAACTCTGCTTCAACGTAGGTACTTGAAGCGGGTATTCGTCCATATCCAAATCTATCTCTGCAAATGCAGGACCAAAGAGGGAGCCATTTTACGTCTGTTTGAAGTCGTTCAGCAAAAGAAGGGTGGTACAATGAATTCGGTGCTGCTTCATTTGAGTCGCAGATTTCACGTATGACAATTGAGTGGATTTTTGCAACCCAAATTGCTAGCTCGTTTTGAGCTGCAGTTTCTATCTCACCATCCAATTCTTTTTGAACATCTAAAGGTGTTTCATTTTGGTAGTTTTCTTCTAGGAAATCATGTTCCTGAGTTAAAGTTTCCAATAATTCTTTTTCCCCCATTCGACATATTGAATTTTGAGTTTTGCTGACAGCTACTCGAAAAATATTTGTAATAAGAACTTCAGCTTTTTCTTTAGAAGAGCATAATATCAATTGTCCCAAAACTGAGAGATAAAACTTTTTAGTTTTTTTATCTGATGATTTAAAAAAAATTGCGTACTTTTTTATGAAGTGCGCTACGTCGATGCGTATATAACACGGAGGCAACTCATTTTCCATGCACGCATCAGCATACGCGTTTACGGTGCTTAAATTTGTAAACGCTCTTACAGATGCTGCCAGAAGCGCTTTTGATGCATCACAAACTACTTCTTTCGGAGTTGGAAGGCCAGCCTGACCAATCCACTGGTTGAGCCAAAAATTTATTGTTAAGGTATCGTGTCTCTCAGAAATTAGTTGCGATACACAAATTTGACCGAAGTCTTTATGAGCTGCAACACATATGTATAGAAAAATTGGATGTGATTTAAGGCCTTGGTATTTTTTCAAGGGCTTAAACAGGGATCCTGTTGCATCAATGCACAAAGTAGTGCCATCCTTTGAGGCAAGTGTACGATACAGTGTATTTTGATGTTTTGTGGAGTAATGCAACAAAAATGGCTCAAGCCCAATGAAGTGAATCGTGTCTTTCATCGACGTCAACATTAAAATTTGTAAGGCTTTAACTGGATCGGAATCAATGTGCGCTTGTTTCTTTAACTCAGATTTGGCAGCATAGCAGGTAGATGGTTTTGGCAAAAAAGGTGGCTCAGTGTCTCCGTAGATCATATTTTCATTAGCCATATCTACGCGATAACCATAAGTGCTTTTTGAAAGCAGTTGTTCACCTAATTCGGACCGTAAAGGCTGTCGTAAAAATGTTTTTTTGCAAGACCCTTTTCCCACAGTGGCTTCACAGTTTACAGCTATAATGCCTCTGGACTCCTCAATTATATGACATCTGATGATGGAGCCACAATTGCATTTTCCTTTGACGAAACCAGATGTACCAGAAGCATTAATATAATGGTGTTTAAAATTGTATCCGCATGTAAGATGACGATTTTCCCATATTTTTTTGGTAAAAAAAGTTTGCCATAATCCTGAAAATATTAAATGGGGTTTACACCAATCTGCATTAGGCCAAGAATTAAAAAAAAGGCGGGTTTATCCATATAACTTTGAGGAAAATTAAAATAAGATTTTCGAAATGAGCTTTTGTTTTGCACAACACTGTATACCATGCAATGTGACTGCCGTGTTATGAAAACTTACCTGGGATCATTCTTATGACATTCCTTTTCTTAAGAGTATGCTTGGATATATAAGTTCTATTTTCACATAATGCCGAAAATTCATCTAACGGGATCCGAAAAGTAAATAAAATATTGTTTTCGGAGCTGTTTTGAGATACCTCCAATGAGCTCTCATTACTTGTGTGACTTTTATTCCCTAGAACTTCCTTAGTTGGGCATGTGTTTTTTCCCATTGATGGCCTGTCTTCCAAAACGTCTCTTATGTTGTAAGTATTGCATGTTACATACGTATAAAGTGCGCTTGCGGTTTTAACTCCATCACAAAAATCAGAAATTTCTTGCCACACAGGATTTAGCTTGCTCACAATTTTCAAACTTCCATTTCTTTCATGCAATATTTGTTCCTTGAATTGAAGTATGATCCTTTCAAGCTTTTGAACGTCGAAACTTCGTGCTTTTCCGCGTTTTGGGGTATCCATGCTTTCAAAACCTTGATAGAATGTGTACAAATTATATATAAATTGACCTCATTATTAAGTGAATGTAAGTTTCTAACTTCAACTGCAGTATATGCATTTTGATGAAATATACCTTTAATATATTACGAAAAATAAACGAGCAAACGTCTGTACCACGGTTGCCACCTATGGTACAATAGTTTAAAAACTGGTACTTTTTTTGTTTGGTACTTTGGTACACAATATGTCTGGTTGCAAATCGCTGATAAGCGGCCTTTACACATTCACGTGTACTTGTAGTCATGCGTGGCGTGATAAAAAAAAAGACCGTTTAAAGACAAAAAATGCATGCATGACACGCAGAAACTCTTAAAACACTTTGTCCATAAATGGAATACTTCGCGCAAATCAATGTACCTTTTTTGGTACACATTTTTCGGCTTTGATACTTTTTTGGATAGGTTTGGTACGAAAAAATTTAAGTTGAGTGGCAACCGTGATAATTTTCAACAAAATGAAAGCTAGGGATGGGCGATACCGAATCGGTATTCGGTATTACCGATATTAACTTCAATTGAGCTTTAATTACAACGTTTATACAAACGCTTTAACTCATTTGCGCCCAAACAAAAACCGAAAACGCTGATAAAAAACGATACACTTATAATTATTTTGAAAGCCTTCATGAAACCATTTACTGCCAAAAAAAAAATTTTCCCCACTTTTCCACCATATTATGCAGTAAAGGGTTAATAACATAATGGACCCCGAAAAAAAAATTCTCCACATATTTAATACATCATGCAGTAAAGTGTTAAACGGGTTAAATTTCGGCTTTTTATTAAGTAACTTCACTGTCATAGTAATTGACGAAGTTTAAAATGGTGTCGTTTATATAGTATATCGGGCGCAAATGGGTTAAGAGCCATTTCCAATAGCGCGTGAGCTGCGGAACGTAAGTTTACAAAACTATTCAACTTATGAAAACATTTGGAAGCAGTTCCCATCATGCGCATGCGTTCGCACGCAGTGCAATAGTTTCCAAAAATGGAATATTTCATGTGCGTGATTGGTGGTGTAACAATATATATGCGAAAGATGTCTTTGGCTCTTCTTGGCTACTTTAGAGAAGAGTAGAATGTACAGAAGTAAAACGAATGCATTGAAATTCCATATGTGTCAATCGACGAGTTTTGCTAGTTACTATTGTTGCGGAATTGCTGTCCTTTATTAACAGGACAATGCAATTGCATTGCAAACATATTCCTTCGAACAAACTGTACTGAACCAAGTACTCCAAAAAAAAAAAAAACATTCCTCGCTAATCAAACGAACTGCAATCATATTTTTAGGTGCATGCATTATTGGAAAGCGTAATTATCACGCATCTTCCGCAGCGTGAAACGTTCCGCAGCTTGCGCCATTGGAGCTAACTCTTTAGGAGCTTCTTTGAACATTTCATTTTTAAAATAAAATATTCACTCATATTTCACAACTTTTTAAGCGAACAAAAGAAAACCACAAAATAACAAAACAACATTCGCATATCGCACCCCGGCAACTGAAGCGACACAACTTAAAATTTGTGAATTTTGAGTTATGCTGTGGATCTTGTTCATAAGCCACCTGTCTACCTGCACGAAAAATTCTATTCCGATTTTTTTATTATAAAAAGCCAAAAAACAAAGCCAATGCCTTTTTTCTTGCTTCGATTGACACTGCGACGCATTTTGTATTTCGCGTTTTCTGAGAAATTACAAATTTTGAGTTATGACTCTTTAGTTTCCGGGGTGTGATATTTTAACACCCCGTTTTTACTTAGTCGTTTTAGCTTAAACGATCCAAATAACGAGCCAAACCGTAAATGTAAGCGCCTGATTAATCGTGCATTTTTATTGACGTGTAAACGGTGACTTCACTACCGTGTTGACGTAGTATGTAATAACTAAGCAGCTTAATCCGTCATAGCTACCTATTTTAGATCAGAGAATAATCTCACTGAGAAATTAAAATGGGAGAAATACAAACGTGTATCTTCAAAACAGCATATTTCGCTTAACATCTTCTTCGTTTAAAATCGCTATTTGGTTAAGGCCGTAAAAACGTGATTCGTTTAACATCGCAATTTGCTTATTGGGGTTCAACATTTGGTTTCATATTTAAAATTGTGTTTGAAAATTTTCCAGTTAACCCCCATAGGAACAAAAATCATCTTTTCGAATTATGAATTATGGAAAAATAAGGATAATGATGTCATATTTCCAATAAATCTATTACATAAATAACAATTGTGCCAGGGTTCATCAGACTTCTACTATCTCACTCCCACTTTATGTACTCTTAAACCTCTCTTGCGCGAATTGTGCTTACAAAATATCATTTCATTTAGTACAGAGATTAGTGCGTGCTTGCGCTGATTCCAAGCGCACAGAAAACAGACAGTCAGTTTTCAAATTTAATTCATCCCTTAAAACCCCTTTTTGGGGAAAAATGGATTTGCTCTTAATAGCCCATACTCCGATACTACGTAAGTAAGGTGCCCATTTGAAACACATGCAAAAAAACGAAAATTTACTTCGAAGTAATTTAGCTACTTTTGCATATACTCAGATGATAAGGAATCGAAAAGTAGGGAGTGCACAGGGTTGCATCTGAATTTATGGATTTACTTCGGAAAATTATTGAATGTACTAATTCTTTATGCAAAGTAAGTGACAGGGCGGCCGATTTCGTCGCAAAACTACTTGTATTTCATGCTTCCATTTAGTTACAAATCGCATAAAGAGCGCACGCTTTGTTAATTTTTTTTAGAGAGCAATAGCGCCATCTGTGCCTCTTATAACGAAGCTGCAGAAAGATTGCTTACTTTATTTTATTGAGCAAGTATTTACTGCATATCTGAGTATAGGCTATAAAACCAAAAAAGAGTTTGTCGCAACCATGCTATTCTGTTGCTCGAGTTATGACACAAGATCTAAGAGAATTCTGAGAAGAAATACCATCTTGTAGGAATTAAGTACGCGTAGCATTCTGCTACATTTATTTTAATAAGTAATTTGAGTCTTGCTTTGAGCATCGATTATTTAAAAAATTCCCTTTTGGTTCAACAGAGCAGAGAATATCTGTTTTTTCGTTTTACCAAAATGTGTAGTAAAAACTCCCTCAAAAAGAGGAATATTTCTCAACTCGGCAACACTGACTCAGTTTTGATTTCATTTCCCCTTTTACCAAAATCTGTAGTAAAAATTCTCTCAGTAGGAAATTTTCCTCAACACTGACTCAGTTCCCCTTTCACTCAACTATAAGCGTTTTGATTGGCTGACGTGTTTGAAGTATGCGTTAATTTGAGAAGTTTCCATGTAAACTAAATTATTACTATTTTAATACACAAAATACGTTTAGATCATTTTTGATCACTTTTATGAAAAGCAGGTGAAAAGCACTTTTATTTTATGTATGAAGTATGACAACTGACTATTCAGGTAACAAATTATACAGAAAAATTTTGGTAGCAGAACATTTTCAGCAGAACATATTTTTTTTCCAAACCTGTTAAAGCACAAATTTTTTTTTTTTGTAAACTCTGAAAGCCTTAAAAGAGCTTAAAAACATGGTAAAAAAAAAATTAAATTTCGTAAAATATGTTTTGCTAAAAAAGTGAGCTGTGAAAAATTTCATCGATGGTGATCAGTATGGAAACGTTTTTTTTCGTACAGAACATACCCTTTGAAAATGATATTACGATTTTAATATTTTATTTTAAGAACTTATAAAAAGTATTTAAACATCAAATACTGTAAGCCAATTTCACCCAAAAGGAAAATAAACTCCTCCTCATCATTTGCATTTAAGCCTTCAATTCATTTGCTGCTTATTATGCGATGAAGACCAAAATTAATTCAAATATTCATCGATGTCGCATGAAGAACGAAATGTCATTCGATAGTAGATACAAATTTTGACGGTTTGTCAAGAAAGTAGTTTTTCATCAGAACTTTCTCGCAGAAGACTCTTAACCCAAGCAAAATATTTTCAAGCATAGAAAACTTACTTAATTGTTTCTCAGTTGCGCCGGCTTACTTTTAAAATAACAACCGAAAAACATTGGAAACCAAGTAAATGATGCAATGTACCTTGAAATTCTACTGAAATTCCCTTAATCTTCATTTAGCATTACTTTTGCTCGTTCTCTATGAAAATACCCCATCATACAATACGACCCCACTTAAGAATTTCAAATTCCGTTCCAGTGTTGCTTGAATGAAAATTTCCAAGCGTAGAAATTTAAGAAAGCTAAATCGGATATTTTACTTGAAGTAAATTTCAAGCAAAAAAAAAAAAAGCTAAAAGCCTAACAACTTATTTCGCGGGCAACTATAGAAATAAATAGTTAAATCTGCCCTGAAAAGGCTCAGCTGGCAGCAGAAATTCTATACACAAAACCAATAGTCCAAAAATAACAATATCAAGTAGTTAATATCGATAATCACGATGTTCATTCATTGTCTCAAAAACCTCTGTGAACGATTTTAAATTGAAATTTTGCCGCCTGCTTTTTTTTTAAATACACTAAGCGCCCGCCGCACATTTGAACTTGCCTGCCGGCCGACTTTTGAATTCTCGCATTCCACTCTTTCTTAGGAGCCCATTAGAGCCCAACATCGATGGCAAAGCAAACGATAGCGGCAATCGTATACCGATGCAATCGATTCTGCGTTCGATAGTTTTCCAGCGCAACAACAGCCACAAGACATTTGCCTTTAAAGAAAATACAATAAAATAAAATAAAAGGGGGACAGGTGGATCTGAGCAAAAAACAAAGCGAACAAATTCCGTCAGTAGGGCACTGGAAATTCTAATTTCACTTTTATTTGTTTATAAAGCCGCATAAAATATGGAGAAGAGAATAGAATTGGAGAAACGTGCACGCAAGCCGAATCAGGTAAGTTAATCAAAAAGAGAAAAAATTCAAGAAATGAAATACATAATTTGGAATTGTGCCTCAAGCGGTCAATTTGCCGCATTGGTTGCCGATTGTACACGAACATAATGGAGCTTGTCTAATTCTGATGATCTTTTGCGTTCTTGGCGCCCAAAGCGTCTCTCACGAAACGCTTGCTTCTGCTCTCCATTTGTAGAATGTAAATCGTAAATCGTTTTTCGCTTTCGTTTTCCGTTATTCGAGACATTTGATTTTGATGTGGCACAATCTCACAAATGTTCTCTGCGTAACAAATCTTCTCGGTGTACCTATAATAGAACGAACGCGTATGCCCAAGTTGAGCGGATATGTAAGAAGCTGCACAACGTCATCAATGCATTAGTCCAAATCAACGCTTCACAAGTTTCAAAAGAAGCCGATTAAATAGCGAACTCTGACAGTTCACACGCATTGGACTGGGAGGTAGGCGGGCAGGCTGTCCATGTGGCTTGCCAGAAACCTCAATGCAGCGACGATTAGAAAAATTAAATGGAAAGAATTCTTCTCTTTCTTGTTTTCTCTATCTTATTATCTGCTTTGTGTACATTCTTTTCAATTCCATCTTAATCAATGAGATACTTAAACGTTTGCTTATCATTAATTCTTTATTATTGTCTCAGATTTGTTTCCTTTTTTTTTTTTTTGACTTCGACTCAGAAATTTCATGGTACATATTTTTGTTTATGCATATAAATGACAATATATTCATGCAGAATATCGATTCTCTTCTTCGTGGGCAATTTTTCTCGGTACATATTCTTCGCTCAGCAATTTGCTTGCAATAGGGATTCATACAGTGTGCGCTCAAAGTTTTCAACCACGTAAATTTCTTTTCCCTGCATTAGTTGAGCAGCAGACCGGACAAACAGTTTCGATAGTGTAAGAAATCTAATGGACTAGAAAAATCGTGCACATGCACACACGCATCAAATATATTTGCGAATAGCAATTTTGTCCTTTCGCGTCCAATTCGGATGGAATGATAATTGTATGTACCTATTTTAAATATCTATGAATTTTATTTATTTTTTGCAAAGTCAATTGGAGAAAATTCAAGGCTTGGTGTATTCATTAACGAGTATATTTGAGGCCTTTAGCCTTCGAAATCAATCGAAGTTTAATGCACCTACCCAACCACCAGAGTCGTGCTTTGCATGTGATTTTAATAGGCGCCCAGCTCGTTGTTGCACACATCAAAATGAAACGACAGGGTTACACTGGGGCAAAAGATGTGTGAGGAACGCTCGCAAGTAGCTCATCTCCACACCCGCCCATCAAGAGCTTTGATATACTATGTGAATGCGTTTGTCTACCCAATTGGATGGTAGACACCCATGCGTCCCTTTCGATATACGACGATGCGTTCCGTCCTGGCGATGTTGTTGGATACACCAAGTTATCCGCTCTTTTTTCTTCGCTTCACACCACTTCGGTTCGGTTCTCTTCTCTTCGTTTGAGCACGAATTCGAAAGTTTCTCTGTTGCTGTTTCTATTCCTATTGCCGGTGCCGCCGTTGTTGTTCTTCTCTGAAGCAGCATGGTTTCATGTGCTGACATTCTTCGCACCAATTTGTGTTTTCTCGTTTTCATTCTAGTTTTCGTTCTCATTCTCGTTTTCGTACTCATTCTCATGTTCAGAACTGTGTCTTTCTACCTACTCTTAGCCTTCAAAGCTGCTGCCTCGATTCTCTGTGTATTGTATAACGTGAAATTACGTTCGGTTGCATTGGCATTCGCCCTTGGTGGAAGCGTTATTTCGAATATCAAAAACTGAACGTGACTCACCGGGTTGTGTTATTGGGGAACAGCGTTAGTGGTTGATTTTCTTATTCTTTTGTTGCAAATGCTCTTTTGTTTTTGCCATTTTCCCCTTTATTTTCTGTGCTCGGGATGGCCAAGATTGAACTTGGAGGTAATATAATCAGAGCTAGCGAGAGTTTAAGTTCACATGTCTGCGCTCCGGTGACGCTTCGGGACTACAAAATTATGCTTAGTATGTCAAACACACCCTTTGTTTAGGAAATTTACTCTGTAGAAAGAATTCTAAATCCTCTTCGCCATGGTTATATTATATAAGATTCAATATTGTGAGCTAGATATTCTAACAAGAGTGTATTTATTCGAAATTTCTTCTTGGCAAATGTTTCCCAATGTAAGAAAGGATGTGTGGTGTGTCTGTATGTCTGAGAGCAAAAATTCTTATGCAGAAAACTGGTTAAATCAAAAGGAAAAACATACAAAACGGCTTCAACAAGGAATATTTTTAATTTTAACAATTTTTCTTGTTGGAAAAAATAAAGATTTTCCTTTTGAATTAACTATGTTTCATGTTGAATTGACATGATAATTTTCAAAAATGGTGTAAAATTTAAATTGTTGAACTAACCACGGACGTAATTGAAATGACAAGATAATTTTTAAAATAAAAAAAAATTTCTAAAATATCTATAAAAGAAGAAATGTCAAAACAAATTTATTTAACGTTCAAAGCAAATGGCCACAGAGCCCTCTGCTGAACATAACCCCAAAAATAGCCATCGGATGGACTTCATCCGATTTTGTCACTCCGTTGTCGTGACTGCTTTCGAAATACTTAAAAAGTTCTAAGATGAATACATACCGTATATGTGCTATTTTATAAAACAAATGAGAATTATACCGAACGTAAAGAAATGTAATTAAACATATTTCCTTTCAAATCAACCAAAAATGTTGTTGACTTAACCATTTTTCTTTTGAAATTTTTGTTCTGCTTGAAAACCAAAAGGACTGTTCGCATTACAAAAAAAAAAAAATCATGGTTAAGTTCGCTCAGTGTAGTAAGGGGTCAGACGTGCCAACAAAAGCTGTGAAGAAAATAAGACTTTGTTCGATATTTCTCTTAATCTGTGTGGCTCTTCATTTTTTCAATACAATCAAACTAGATGCTGTTGAAACATATTTTCTTCGTCTAGTCGAGGACTTCGATAAGCGATTTGTAAACTAGTGGTGGTAGCTTTCGATATTTTAAGGACTCGATCAGTATTTGTATTAAAATATTTTTTTATAAACTGTGCAAAAATGTCCCTTGAATAATGAGAACTAATTTCTATAAATATCATTTGAATTCGAAAATATTACCTAATCAGGCCTTTGACTCCTTTACTGCTTAATAAATATCAATAGCTGCTGCTTTCTCGAGTTTCTAGTGACAGTGAAAAGGGGAGACAGGTAATGGGAAATGTTTGAGTCGAATCGTGACTCACAATATACTCTTAAAAATGGTCCGATCTAGTCCATTCTCAAAATAATTCCAACTTATCTCCCCGTGAATGTGCATACCGAATTTCGTCAATCTCCTCTGGTTGTGAGTGTAACAAACAACCGTACAAACGCAGTTTACCCTCCACACAGAGTGTGTCGCGAATAAAATTTAGAGCATTTAGAGACTTTATTCATACTATCGGTGTGACTTTTGCTGCCGAACTAGCCAGAATTGACCTCATGCGTGAAAAATTCATCGATGGATCAGTAGTGAAACTTTTTTTCGTACAGAACATACCCTTTGAAATGATATTACGATTTTAATATTTTATTTTAAGAACTTATAAAAAGTATTTTAAACATCATATACTGTAAGCCAATTTCACCCAAAGGAAAAGAAACTCTTCCCTCATCATTTGCATTTAAGCCTTCAATCAATTTGCTGCTTATTATGCGATGAAGTCCAAAATTATTCAAATATTCATCGATGTCGCATGAAGAACGAAATTCATTCGATAGTAGATACAAATTTTGACGGTTTGTCAAGAAAGTAGTTTTTCATCAGAACTTTCTCGCAGAAGACTCTTAATGCAACAGTGATGCATAATATTTCCATAGCATAGACAAACATAACATAATTATTACCAGTTGCGCCTTTTTCACTAGTCAGTGAAGACATAACAATCCGATAAGAGCACATTGGAACCGATGTTGCAATATGATAAGAATGTGCGCACCTTGGAAATTCGACGGAAATTCCATTAATCTTCGATTTAGCGCATTACTTATTGCTCGATTCTCTATGAAAATACCCAGTCATACAATACGACCCCACTTCTAAGATAGTTGATCAAATATCGCTCAGTATATGCATTGATATTTAAAAATTATATAATCTATAGCTGTAATCATATTTAAGAAAGTTGTAATTGCAGACTCTTGAGATTTCCGTAAAAGGAAATATGCAGATTTAGAAACATTCAGCACTCATAAATATCAGCTGATTCGCTCTAACAAACACGCCATTAGATGTAAAATCATTTTCTACAGCTGTCTACTGTTATGGTAAGATATGTTATTTGACATACACTTTGCATGCAAAATTGTCATTGAATAGATTCGAATCACCTGATTATCGTTATGTTCTGTTACTTGAATCTTATGCATCATGATTGCACCTTAAACCCAAGAAAATATTTTCAAGCATAAAAACTATACTTAATTTATTCTCAGTTGCGCCGGCATTACTTTAGAAATAACAACCGATAAAACATCTGGACCAATGTAAATGATGCAATGTACGCTTGAAATTCTCCATGAAATTCCCTTAATACTCATTAGCATTACTTTTGCATCGTCTCAGAAAATACCCAATCATACAATACGACCCCACTTAAGAATTTCAAATTCACGTGTCCAGTGTTGCTTGATCAAAAATTCCAAGCGTAGAAATTTAAATGAAAGCTAAATCGGTATTTTACTTGAATAAATTTCAAGCTAAAAAAAAAAAGCTAAAAGCCTAACGACTTATTTCGCGGGCAACTATAGAAATAAATAGTTAAATCTGCCCTGAAAAGGCTCAGCTGGCAGCAGAAATTCTATACACAAAACCAATAGTCCAAAAATAACAATATCAAGTAGTTAATATCGATAATCAGCGATGTCCATTCATTGATCTCAAATAACTCTGTGAACGATTTTAAATTGAAATTTTGCCGCCTGCTTTTTTTTTTAAATACACTAAACGCCCGCCGCACATTTGAACTTGCCGGCCGGACTTTTGAATTCTCGCATTCCACTCTTTCTTAGGAGCCATTAGGAGCCCAACATCGATGGCAAAGCAATCGATAGCGGCAATCGTATACCGATGCAATCGATTCTGCGTTCGATAGTTTTCCAGCGCAACAACAGCCACAAGACATTTGCCTTTAAAGAAAATACAATAAAATAAAATAAAAGGGGGACAGGTGGATCTGAGCAAAAAACAAAGCGAACAAATTCCGTCAGTAGGGCACTGGAATTCTAATTTCACTTTTATTTGTTTATAAAGCCGCATAAAATATGGAGAAGAGAATAGAATTGGAGAAACGTGCACGCAAGCCGAATCAGGTAAGTTAATCAAAAAGAGAAAAAAATCAAGAAATGAAATACATAATTTGGAATTGTGCCTCAAGCGGTCAATTTGCCGCATTGGTTGCCGATTGTACACGAACATAATGGAGCTTTGTCTAATTCTGATGATCTTTTGCGTTCTTGGCGCCCAAAGCGTCTCTCACGAAACGCTTGCTTCTGCTCTCCATTTGTAGAATGTAAATCGTAAATCGTAAATCGTTTTTCGCTTTCGTTTTCCGTTATTCGAGACATTTGATTTTGATGTGGCACAATCTCACAAATGTTCTCTGCGTAACAAATCTTCTCGGTGTACCTATAATAGAACGAACGCGTATGCCCAAGTTGAGCGGATATGTAAGAAGCTGCACAACGTCATCAATGCATTAGTCCAAATCAACGCTTCGCAAGTTTCAAAAGAAGCCGATTAAATAGCGAACTCTGACAGTTCACACGCATTGGACTGGGAGGTAGGCGGGCAGGCTGTCCATGTGGCTTGCCAGAAACCTCAATGCAGCGACGATTAGAAAAATTAAATGGAAAGAATTCTTCTCTTTCTTGTTTTCTCTATCTTATTATCTGCTTTGTGTACATTATTTTCAATTCCATCTTAATCAATGAGATACTTAAACGTTTGCTTATCATTAATTCTTTATTATTGTCTCAGATTTGTTTCCTTTTTTTTTTTTATTGACTTCGACTCAGAAACTTCATGGTACATATTTTTGTTTATGCATATAAATGACAATATATTCATGCAGAATATCGATTCTCTTCTTCGTGGGCCATTTTTCTCGGTACATATTCTTCGCTCAGCAATTTGCTTGCAATAGGGATTCATACAGTGTGCGCTCAAAGTTTTCAACCACGTAAATTTCTTTTCCCTGCATTAGTTGAGCAGCAGACCGGACAAATAGTTTCGATTGTGTAAGAAATCTAATGGACTAGAAAAATCGTGCACATGCACACACGCATCAAATATATTTGCGAATAGCAATTTTGTCCTTTCGCGTCCAATTCGGATGGAATGATAATTGTATGTACCTATTTTAAATATCTATGAATTTTATTTATTTTTTGCAAAGTCAATTGGAGAAAATTCAAGGCTTGGTGTATTCATTAACGAGTATATTTGAGGCCTTTAGCCTTCGAAATCAATCGAAGTTTAATGCACCTACCCAACCACCAGAGTCGTGCTTTGCATGTGATTTTAATAGGCGCCCAGCTCGTTGTTGCACACATCAAAATGAAACGACAGGGTTACACTGGGGCAAAAGATGTGTGAGGAACGCTCGCAAGTAGCTCATCTCCACACCCGCCCATCAAGAGCTTTGATATACTATGTGAATGCGTTTGTCTACCCAATTGGATGGTAGACACCCATGCGTCCCTTTCGATATACGACGATGCGTTCCGTCCTGGCGATGTTGTTGGATACACCAAGTTATCCGCTCTTTTTTCTTCGCTTCACACCACTTCGGTTCGGTTCTCTTCTCTTCGTTTGAGCACGAATTCGAAAGTTTCTCTGTTGCTGTTTCTATTCCTATTGCCGGTGCCGGTGCCAGTGCCAATGGTACCGCCGTTGTTGTTCTTCTCTGAAGCAGCATGGTTTCATGTGCTGACATTCTTCGCACCAATTTGTGTTTTCTCGTTTTCATTCTAGTTTTCGTTCTCATTCTCGTTTTCGTACTCATTCTCATGTTCAGAACTGTGTCTTTCTACCTACTCTTAGCCTTCAAAGCTGCTGCCTCGATTCTCTGTGTATTGTATAACGTGAAAATTACGTTCGGTTGCATTGGCATTCGCCCTTGGTGGAATCGTTATTTGGAGTATCAAAAATTCAACGTGACTCACTGGGTTGTGTTATTGGTGAGCAGCGTTGGTGGTTGGTGTTTTTATTCTTTTGTTGCGAATGCTTAGTTTGCCCCGTTCTTTTTTTTTTTTTTCTTTCTATGGTATAAACGCTTGCTCTTGTTATCAAAATACATGGTGGAGAGTTTATCGAGTATAAATTCGTGAGTTTTCTTGCAAAACTCTTTTATATGCTGTGCTAATCAATGATCCTTTCTTTTCCTGCTGTGTTTATATCGTCGTTCTTTTCCATCAAAAATTTTGAAATTTTACAATATTTGATTGTTTCCGTTTTTTGATTTTCTTTTTTGGTTTGCTGCACAGATCACAGAACTAAATTTAGACAATTGTCGGAGTACAAATATTGTTGGCCTAACAGATGAATATACAGCATTGGAATCATTAAGTCTCATAAATGTTGGCCTGACCACTTTGAAAGGTTTCCCAAAACTACCGAACCTCAAGAAACTGGAGTTATCCGATAACAGGTACGACGAATTGTGATCATCATCATCTCGTCATTTCGTCATATCTCATCATTGATCCTTAATCGCATTTAATTCGATCCATTGTTCTCATTCCAGAATATCTAATGGCCTTAATTATTTGACCACCAGTCCGAAGCTGCAATATCTAAATTTATCTGGGAACAAAATCAAAGATCTGGAAACGCTAGAGCCACTGCAGGAATTCAAACATCTCTCCGTTCTAGATTTATTTAATAATGAAGCTACGCAAATTGAAAATTATCGCGAAAAGATATTCGAAATGCTGCCATCGTTAAAGTTTCTGGATGGGTAAGTTTTGGCGATAGAGGAAGGATTTTTAGATACACCGGAAATAAAAATACATCAGATCATTGAAATCTTGATATCTTTGAAACTTCTTCAAGAGTAAAATTGTTAATAAGTAATTTTTTCATTTTTATTTTTAGTTTTGATTGTAATGATGTTGAAGCCCCATCAGATGGAGAAGATGATGAAGAAGTTAATGGGAATGACTCCGAAGACGATGGTGAGTAGAGTTTCCCTCTCATATTTGGGCACTTACTGTTCATGGAAATTCGTATGATAGAGGGTCTTCATTTAAGTAAATCTTGAATAATCTTGCGGAGGAAGTTACAAATGTTCTGCTCGATTGGTTTCGGTTCGCTTCGGTTTCATCGGGCCATTATACACGAATAAAGTTATTTTTCAATTTAAAATCCAACTATCGAATCGTAAAAAAGGAAACAAAAAGTTTGCCTTCCTTTGCTTTTGTCTATGAGTCTTTTTTTGGAGAAAAAAAAAAAAAAACTAAATAATTATAATGAATATATTATATACGAGCTAAACCACGTTATTGGCCAAGCGAACTTTGTTATTTTTCTCGTATTCGGTGTTTTGGTTTGTGAAATGACTCCTTGACAGACACACGGAGAGAGCGAGAGAAGAGAGGGAGTCCCTTAGGGGAACTCGTTAGATTTTCATGTGTTCTTTAATGTGATATTTTTTTAAAAAGTTGTTCAACGAGAAAGCAACAATAAAAAGAAAATACTTACAGATAAGCAGACTTCATTCTGTTTGAATGGCTTAGAAATTGATTTAGTGGAATTGGAGGAATTTGAGCGACGCATTAAGGCGAAAAAGAAATTGAAAGCAAAGGAGGAAAGAACTCCATTGTCGCACGATGATGCAGACGACGGTGCTGAGTCTGCATCCAATCTTGATGATTTGGATCTGTATTTAGCAGAGCTCAAACTGAAAGAGACCGAGATGAGTGATGGCTTATGTCGTCTAAATGATAGTGAAATGAGAACGGATAACAACTGTGATACAAAAGAGCCGAATGCTGTGATAAAAGCCAATGCCGCCAACAACGAAATGAGTCCTCAACGTCCGCCAATCAATTTTGCCATTTTACTTTATTGGTTTTTAGCAATATTAAACCTGGCGCAGGCCGCTTATTGTAAGCATTGATTGTGATTTCGAACTAGTTGCCTAATTAATCGATACATTTTTTTTCTTTCTCCTTTTTTTTTTTTTTTTCTCTTGAAATCCTCATACGCGCAGATTCCAATGATGGCGAAGGCGAAGAAGAAGACGATGGCGAAGAGAATGACGAAGATGATGCAAGTCTAGACGAGGAGGACTATGGCAGTAATATGAGTTTGTCGGAGGCTTCTTGCTACTACGACGAGAACGATGATGGTGAAGATGATGAGGAGGAAGATGACGATGATGCAAACTCCGATGAAGAAGGAGGCGCAACTGGAGCAAAGAAACCCTCCAGCGGTGCAAAAGACGGCCAGAAATTGAAGGAGAACTCCGAAACTGCGAGCGGTATGTGTACGAATATTTGAAAATCAAAAACATTCGAATTCAAATTCGAATTTAATTAATTATTTTTTCCCCCTCCCCCTGTCCATTCGTTCGCCTGATCTGACCTTCTTTCATATTAAAGCTGATGCTGCTGAATCGCAAGCCAGAGGAAAAAAGAGAAAACACGACGGCTAAAAGAAATTTTAGATCATCTCTCGACTTCCTCTATTATTTTGCATTTTCGTTTTGAGTGTTATTACTCAATTTTCCAGAGAAAAGTAATTTTTCACATCGTATACACACACACACACACACACACACATACAAACAAACAAACACACAAATGTTTTTATTTTCCTTTCTTTTTTTTTTTAATTTTCTAAACTTAGTTAAGATGTGCAAATAACAAACAAACAAACACAAAAAAAAAAAAGAAAGAAAAACAACTTTAAAAGCCGAATCAAAAGAATATTTTAGAATAAAATAAATAGGCAAGTGTCCATGACCTCTCACTCCTTTTACAGTGCGCCACAATCCACAACCGCAATTCCGTTTCCTACAACACGCTGAAATCATAAGCTCAAAATAAATGTCTTCGATCCATGTACACTGAGAAAATAAGAACTCATGCTAAACACATTTAGAACTATATTTTAGCCCAAGAAAACGCAAAAAGTCAAACGACAAGAAGGGATAATACATATTAGCATGTAATTTTAAGTAAGCAAGAGAGTGAGCAGGATTTACAAAAAAAAAAAAAAAAAAAAAAAAAAAAAAAAAATGAAAAATTAACACCAGTAAAAATATTTAACTGAAAAAGCAAGAAAAAAATTATTGTATAATAGATTTGATTGTTTCAATTTAAAATTTTAAAAATTCTTCAATTTTACAACCTCTTTTTTTTTTTTTGTAGTTTTTGTATTATTTTATCTACGCAAAAACAAAATTATTCCAAAAAATATTTATCTTTTATCCCATTGTTTTAATTACTACTGAAACTTATAACATTTCTACACTGTAAGGTTTAGTTACGTACAGAGATTTGTAAATTATTCTAAATATATCTAGGTAAGTTCCAATGTTCCAATCGGTTTGGTATTTTTGAAAAAATAAAAACAAAAAACGCTTAGAAAACTTTGATATTTCATAATCAGATATCAATTTTGAGAAGTTTTTCTTTCTCTTCATTCTACTCACGACTGATGTTTGATCTTCAATGGTGCGCAGGAATCGCTGCAAATATTCAACACATGCGAACGTATGGAACCAGTTGAACCAAAATTGACTCCATCGGGGTATGTGATCGTTTTCCCTTTCCTGGGAAAATGAATTCCACTTACTTAATTCAGAAAATCAATTTCTTAAGCATATGATGTCGAGGTAATTCAAAGTATCCCTCAATGGTAAAGGGAAATAAATCACATCAATTTGGGAATTTTAATTACCTTTCTTCGAGAAAGAGGAAAACAATCACATACCCCCGCATATGTTTTCATACGTTGGATATTTGCAGGCAATTGGAAACCTGTCATGATTCTGATATTGCATCCATTGTTGAAATTTGTATTGTAGAAGAAACAAAAACTCGCTGAAAAGGATTGATTTGAAATTTTAAACTTAAAATTTTGAGAAAATAAGCTTTTTTTTATTTCATTATCTTCTTCAAGATATAAATAATTATATTTTAATTCCATCAAAGAAATGAAATTAATCCAACAAAATTGCCAAAAAATTTTGTACAACAATTTCGAAGCGGGCGTAAAGTTTTCCGTAGCGTGTGCGCGGAAAATCGAGATTAGATCCTTTGTACAGAAAAGTTATCGTCCATCTCGTCGCAAAGGACCTTAGTCATTTTTAAATTATAATTTTTAAAATTGTCGGTTTCTAATATTATTGTTTTTTGTGAGTTTTTATTTTTTCTTTTAATCTAGCACCTTAAAATGTTGTATGTAGATTCATATCGAGATTAAATTTTGTATTGCGAACCGGGTAAATTTTCGGTAGATTAAGAATCCTGTACTAAATCTTATAGTATAGATGCTTATAAGAGTGTTTGTTATTTTAATTAATTTCATTCAAATATGTTTTACAATAATTTTCGACTCTTATTAGAGCTTGCAAATATGTTTGTAATTTAAGTGCGTGAAATTAGATCACACTACTTTTTCTTTTTAGTTAAGTCCTTTAAAATATATAAAAGATACGTTTTAAGTATTGTTTTTGACGTGTTTCATTTGGAAAAAGAATTCTCTGAGTCAATCACTAACGGACTCGGCATTTTTGCCCTGTTTTGTCCTGTTTGGGGTGCGTTATGAGAGGTAAAAAAATAAAATAAAAAATATCAGGCATGCTCTAGAAATCGAATCCCCAAAAAACATTCGAAATTGGTAAAATTTCTATTGAAATCACATTGATTTCGAATTTCTTTTTTATATACAGGGTGTGGGTTTCATTTTGTACACTTTTTCCCGGGACACCCTGTATATATGTATATATATATTTTAAAATTTTTTTTAAAATATTTTTTATTCTTTATTTATTTTTTTAATTTTTGTTTTTTATTTATTTTTTTTATTTATTCGGATGCGAGTTCTAGAGCATGCCTACATAACTAAACTACAAAAGTGCCCAGGAATCTAACACAAATTATTTGTTAATGTACAGAAAATATACAAAAGAGTTCGCTCTTTCCATATTAATAAAAAAAAAAAAGAGAAAATAAAAAAAGTCAATTTGAAAAATAGAACGATGCCCAGATCCTTGCCACTCGCTTGAGGAGCGGGGTTAATATAAATGGATCAAACATTTGCCACTTTGCACAATACATCCGAAAGAAATTTACGATGAATCTTAATGTCTCTCATATAATATATTGTATTGTGGACGTAAAGTAGTATATAGTTTCGGTTCTACGAATTTCCATTAGTACGAAAGGCAAATTTTATACATTCAGCCCGATTCTGAATATTCCCGGGGAATTTACTTTTCTCGAGAGTTAACTTATTTTTTAAATATTTGGGGGAAGAAATTTGATGGAGAGTGGGCTTTTGACTCATACCCATAATATCCCTTACCCTATCTATTAAAAGAGGAAGAATTTTACTCTCGGGAAAAGTAAATTCCCCGGGAATATTCAGAATCGGGCTGTATATTCGTACTATTGGATGTCCACTGTATTTTGATTCCCATAAAAAAGTTATAATGTCCAAATAGTTTATAGTAGAGCTTTAGTACAAATATAAAAGATTCCACTTTAAAAAAATTTTAACGACCTGTGTAAATTTCATTTAAATTGTATTTGAAAGGCTTCTTTGGTCTCCTTAAAAAAGAGAACATATCCCAGGATGATGAGCTGTGGAAGGGTTAAGTGCTATCGCAAGAAATAACCGAGCACATAGCAAGTTTGAAAATTCGAAGTAGATATTTATAAGCACCGTACGTTAAGCCACACTATGTTATGTTGAGAAAACTCTAAATTTACTTGGAATATGTAGTAGTAATACTTGGTAATCGATATGTCATGTTAGGGATTCATGCAGCTTTGAAAATGACTTTGTAAACTTTTCCCGTCGGAAGTTTTCATACAAGGGGTCTTCCCTTAAACGTGCATTTGCCTCGAAAAACTAGAAAACTCGTAAGTCCAGAAGGCTTAGAAATTAATTGAAAGATGTTTTGTATGAAATTTTCTTACATTTTTACACTTTCAATCTTTTCACGTTTAAGGGAAGACCCCAAGGCGTATTTAACAAGGTGATATCAATATTACAAAAACAACAACAAATCTAAAACAAACACATTGCTTTGTTGTTGCAAAGAAACTAAAAAGTCAAAACATTTCATATAATTTGACAGTTTAGTTTCAGATTTGTTGTTTTTGTTGTAATATTGATATCACCTTGTAAATACACCTTGGGAAGACCCCCTATAAATTTTGACAATTCCGTGACAAATTTTTCGTTTCGTAAAGTTCCCGAAGCTGAATGAATCCCACTATTGTGTTCAAATACCACTTACAGATGGCAGGCAAAGAAAAAGTGCTTCGCAAAGATGACTTAAAATTTAACAATTATTAAAAAAATATAATCAGCCCTATTCTAAGTGAATATTTTCCGGGAATTTTTTCCATCGAAATTTTTCCACGCGAAAAAAGGAAATATTCTAAGGGTCATTAAGGGTCTGCTTAAAAATTCTGTTCCCTTTATATTATCTACGCAGTGTGCTTTGAATAGTAGAATTTATTTATTTATTTATTTTTGTTTTTCAAACCCACAAAGAAAAGGGTCTGGCGGGTTAAGCAAAGGCATGCGGCATCATGAAAGGAATTTTTAAATTTTGTTGGATTTTTCGATAGGTGCCATCTAAAAACACTGTGGAGGCCACTTTTTAGATTTTTATTTTGAACGGTCCTTGAAATATCCTGGAAAATCCTCTTTTAATAAGCCTTTTTTCAAAATTTTATATCTCAACAACCAATTGAGATAGACAGACGATCTAAGCAGATTCTGTTAGATAATAAAACAGGGAAGCTAAAAAAAAATTTTTTTACACTGAGAAAATTTTTTCACAAAACTAAAAAGAAAATTTTGAATATTTTTTTCAGTGTATTCCCAGTTTCCCGCATCTCTATAAATTGCTTTTAGAAATACCCTTAGTATTTGCTTTCATTTAAAAGAAAAAAATATTTCAATCAGCTGGCGCAGCAGTGTGATATTCAAAAAATTGCAAGTGCACCTATATGCTCCCAGTACTAATATCCAGTACAAATGTTTGCAATATGGTACAAAAACACATCACTCATACGCCAAGTCTTAAGTATAAAAATATGCATTTATTTTTCTAAATATTTCAAAACTAATCATGATATAAAGATGAAACAAACGTGAATCTTGAACAAAAAAGGTTAAGCAGAAAGTATTTTATTTACAATAGAAAAATATTTTGACAAAAATGAAAACTAAAAAATAGGCTTTTTTTTTCAGTGTTTCCGATTTTGTAAAACTTTTTTCTATGTAAATTTAAAAACATACTCTCGCTTAAACTTTTTTAACAAGATAGATTATTTAAATCGATAATAGTTCTTGAGATATTTAAGAAAACATAAGAGCATATTTTTATACTTAAGACTTGGCGTATGAGTGATGTGTTTTTGTACCATATTGCAAACATTTGTACTGGATATAAGTACTGGGAGCATATAGGTGCACATACAATTTTTTTAATATCACACTGCTGCGCCATCTGATTGAAATATTTTTTTCTTTTAAATGAAAGCAAATACTAAGGGATATTTCTAAAAGCAATTTATAGAGTGGCGGAAAACTGGGAATACACTGAAAAAAATGTTCAAAATTTTCTTTTTAGTTTTGTGAAAAAATTTTTCTCAGTGTAAAAATTAAAAAAAAATTTTTAGCTTCCCTGTTTTATTATCTAACAGAATCTGCTTAGATCGTCTCTCTATCTCAATTGGTTGTTGAGATATAAAATTTTGAAAAAAGGCTTATTAAAAGAGGATTTTCCAGGATATTTCAAGGACCGTTCAAAATAAAAATCTAAAAAGTGGTCTCCACAGTGTTTTTAGATGGCACCTATCGAAAAATCAACAAAATTTAAAAATTCCTTTCATGATGACGCAACCCGCCAGACCCTTTCACCGAGAACATTTAGAATCAGGCTGAATAATTTTTAAGTTTTATTCTCATCAATCTAAAAGAAGAAAATTGAAACTCTAGATGATCTCTGAAACTAACCAAAAATTGATTTCATATAAACAATATCTTCAGTGACCTTTTCAAGGTCAGAGAGTTGATAGTCCTGTTGATATAAAACAACTAAGCAACTATGTATGTGCATATCAAATGAAAAGTTCGTTAGGGGCTTTCCATAAATTACGTAGCCTCAGTTTTGGCATATTTTGAAAAAATTTTTCTTAAATATATCAATATAAAGCTACGTAACTTTGACGCATACCCCCCTCCCCCCACGTGACTTAACGTGGCCTTTTGATTAACCCCCCTCCCCCCTCAAACCGGCTACGTAATTTATGGAAAGCCCCTTATAGCCATCCGTTATTCAAAATTTGACATGCAAAGCTTTGTTTTTAAGCGAATCTTCAAACGAAAAAGGAAATATGGGATACCGGGTACGAGACTGAATGTACCAAGTACTTGCAATTTAACATCGACAAATTACCATTATTAGATCAATTTGCTATATCTTCGGCTCTAGAAAATGTGAAAATGAAAGGACAATTGAACATTTAAATGAAAAAATTTTATTACGAAAGGATTCGTCTTCCATAAACGAGTTCCCTACAAATAGCTCTTGGCTAGTGCCCTTCTTGACTCTCTACTTTTTTTTGTATGGGGTCAACAGCCTAGTTATGGCTCGATGAAGAAAACCAAAAGCATCTGTATCCGATTATAAAAAAAACCCTCATATATTGGAAAAAAACCACTTTTCCCCATTTTCAAAAAAAAACTAAAAAAACCCAGAATGATTTTTTGAAAATATGGGCGTACCGATTTCAAAATTGAACATTGGATTTAAACACAATATTTTAATATTTTAATAAAAGTATCAAGAAAATAACAAAAAAATAAAATTAACTTAAAATTGTCAGTAGTTAATCATGACCTTAAAATAGCATACAATTTCGATTAATACCATACTTTCCCCAGGGACACGTTCTGATAGAAACAAAAACATCATGTATGAAAGGGGAAAACACGCATTTTCATTCTGCATAAGTAGAATCGATCCGTAAGGTAGGTAACTATCGATAAAATTAGGACCCTTTTTGCCGCATTCGACCTGTGCTGCCATAATTAAAAAACCACATATGGAAAACAGAGGGTAACCATTAAACAAAGGGGGTAATGCCTTTTCTCAAAATTGTTTTGAGTTAATGCCTAAGATGAGCCGGGCAAGAAAAGTTATGAAAACAAATGTTTGTTATCGTTTAAATAATTATAGTACTGTCACAATATTTTGTTTTCATATTTTTTCTTGGTCTGGTGGATTTGTGTAAGCGAAAACTTCCATTGCACTGAAATTGAGCAGACATGCAAATGTATAAAAAAAACATTGGGGGTGTTTTCCCTGAAGTATGGCGGAATTTCCATTAAAAAAAAAAACAAAATTCGCAATCGAGATAAGAGTTAAGCCCGAAGTCTATTTAACAGTGAAATGTGGATAAACGCGCCTAGTTTTTTCTCCAATTTTTTGCTCTTATTCACTCGGTACATATTTTGATGAAAAGGCTCAAAGAAAGGTTGAAGGTACTTTGCGATTTTGTGTTTTATGCATTTACCCGTGTTGCATTGAAACGTAGTTCGCTATATCGTAGTTTGGCATCTTAAACAAACAAGCCATGGAGGCTGTCTGTGTATAGTACCGTCTCTTCAGGAGCCCAAAGCGATAGTTAAGTAGAGAAGTGGTGAGTTTTCAATAGAATAGTACATTGTTAGGGGTATAAAGAACTAATACTGGTGGAGTTGGACCTAGTAAAACGCTAGAGTTTAAGTACTCGCATTTCCTCCAGGGTATTTATAAAACAAAACAAATCCCTGTGAAAATCAAACATGGTGGCAGTACTAGCAGGGTCGCAGTATTAAGTGCTGCCTGCATGACCACAGAATTATTGTGTATCCATCCCTCTTTCATATAAAATTATTCCAGTTCGTTTTCCATACAACACTCTTTTCGGCGTATACCGTATACCCATGATCGCATGAAAAAGTGCTCTAACTATATGAAAAAAAGTTCCCTATGAGGCCTTCTACACTAGGCAATTTTAGTTGCGCAACTCATATCGAATTCTCTTTTGGAGTTGCTTTTTTGTTTACATTGGGTCAGTCAACTCGAGTTGTCTATTCGTCAAAAATAACCCCGACGCCATTACACTTGAATGTAAAAATGGCATTTTTCACGTTTGAAGTAAGAACAGCAGATGCACAAAGCAAGTATTCACACAAAATTGCCTGTACGAGCAACTTGCGACAGCAATTTTCCCCTTACCTTCCCGTACCGCGTCTTTCCTACAAACTCGCGAGTTGCGCAACTAAAATTGCCTAGTGTAGAAGGCCTCTATAAGAACCAAGTAGAGTAAGAGCGCGATCAAACGATTATGAAAAATGTTTTGAAATAATTTCAATTCTCTTTCGATGTTTCATCTGAAATCATACAGTAAAAAAAAATTTTTTTTCAAGAATCTGCAGCATTCGAACGACGCAAATACACTGAGTGATTGTAAATGTTTTTTCTTCATGAAGCCATGCCAATCCTTTAAAAAAAAAATCAAATTTATACCCAATTGTCAAGGTAAATAGAAAAATAGACAGTATGTGGACAAGATGTTTCCGTAGACATTTATTTTATTAGTGTAAGAATTAGTTGCAGCAGGTAAACTAAAATGTTTATGAAGAGATTACAGATTCCATTGTATTTTCAAAAATTTTTCACATAATTTCCTTGAAAAATTTTTTTTTTTTTTTTTTAGTTTCTTTTGCATCCCAGGATTAGCACAAGTAATTTTTTTTTGAGCGACGACAGCGATTAAAGCAAGTTTCAAAGCCCTAAAGGCAGCAATTTTCATGTTAAATAACGTTATGCGTGACCCGCAGGTGTAGAAAACAAAAACCAATATTTTCGCCACCTTTCGTCTCTAACCAACAAACATTTTGTTTTATAGCACGTTTCACCTGCGTCTGACCGCGCTCTAAAATCATAAACAACGTATCAGTGGTGCCACTTTGTGTATAATTATACAAAATCTGTATCTTTTCGCCTGCTTCTGTATCTTCGATGTATAATTTGTTTTTCGAACAATTTATGTATAATTAAGGCAAATTGCTATTTTTCAAAAATTTGCTTTTTTGTTAGAAAAATAAGCTGCACATAAAACCGCATCGTCATGCTAATGAAATATTGATACGTTTTAGGTGAGCCAGCATACTGGTGTAGTTTATCGGCCCTATTATTGTTTACCGACTAATTAAAATAGTGGTACTCATGCAGCTTCGAAAATTATGGGAAATGAGAAATTTGTCACACAACTGTCAAAAATTATATGAAAATTTACGATGGAAAAAGTTGCGAAGACATTTGCGAAGCTGCATAAGTACCACTAATATATGAGGCAAAATCTTTAACGAAAAATTATCAATTTATATTTAAGGGCTGTCTTCAACTTCAAATCTTGGATTTGTACTGTGCAAGTTTGAAAATGGACATAAAAGTAGTTTGGGAGATAGAGTAATTAATGTGCCTACATAGCTGTGTCATTTGTAAAATGGTTTATATTCCCTTGTGTATCTTTTATGTAAAAATCAAAAAACTATATGTATACCCTTTCGGAAATCGGTCGTTCAAGACAAAATCGTGCATGAAGTCTTCGAAGACATCGTTATTATAACTAAGCC
Source organism: Chlorops oryzae (assembly GCA_020466095.1). Lineage (NCBI taxonomy): Eukaryota > Metazoa > Arthropoda > Insecta > Diptera > Chloropidae > Chlorops > Chlorops oryzae. The sequence goes on along the minus strand of CM035806.1, from coordinate 21,957,782 downwards.
GATTTTGACATTCCCATTTCGTTTGGCAATCACGTTCTATGTTGATTTGTTAATAGTTGTTAAATAGATTTAATATAATCAATTATATATGTATAATAGAGCTGGGCGCGTGAGGAATTTATCACGCACGCTCACGCACGCTAATAAAACAATTCACGCACGCTCACGAAAATATCCGTGCATGTGCGTGAGTAAGAAAATCGTGATTTTTACCGTGCGTGAGAGAAATATCACGCACGCACGGAATACTCACGAAAATAAAAGTATTCATAAATTGAAAGTAGGCTATATATAATATATCGTCAGCAAAAATATTTTAGATTGTGTTTGCTATTGAAAAAAATAAATGAAAATTTTAACGATTGAGTATTTACGTGCGTGCGTGATATTTCGCTCACCTCGCACAGGTGGAAAAAATTTTTTGCTCATTATCCATTTCTCTACCTGCAAACGGCAACACTCCGCAAATCGCGACTTTTTCGTCACTTTTCTATCACTCATGCCGTGAGTAGCATTTTGACACATCGTGACACTGTACCAAATTACAGTCGTCACTACGCGCCCAGCTTAATGTATATGACATGACCACATTTCGCGAAATATCGCTAAAATGTTATTGTCACTATTTTGAATGAGTATTTCGCTGCTAGACAAAATGTGTAACGGTAAAAATTTGACCATGCCCTGCATTACGCAAGACCACATTGTAGTTAAATATTCTCGAGTTTGTGAGCTAAATCGAAGCACAGATAAGGTGTAGCGAGATATCCAAGCTAGAACAACGAAAACTGCAGGAATTTTTGTTAAGGTATTTTTACACATATTTTAGGCTGAGGTAAAAGGTATGTGTTCAATCGGCTTAGCCGATGTAAACTTCTTTACGATTTCGCCGGCGTAAAAAATGTATACCGAGATCCGATGGATCGTTTTTCAAAATCATTTTCAATGATCTGCTTTTTGCTCGGACCATTCATCGTGAGCTCAATTCAATGAATGAAATTTTTCATTTCATTTTATTATTATTAATTGTTAATAACAAAATTTAAATACTACAATTTTCTTACATAACTTATGTAGAGGTTAGTTATAGTAGGACTCTTCAACTACATCATAGCAATGCTAATTTCCTGGAGTTCTAAGTAATTAATTTTTAAGGAAAATTTGAAAAACCTTACAAGAGTATGAATGAAATGAATTCATGAATAGCAAACACAATTTAAAATATTTTTGCTGACGATATATTCAACCCTATTATGATTGTCGACTACTGATAGAGAATCGAAAAATTTCTATCGTCGACTAAAAATTTTCATTTTCTAGTATGTGGAAAATTAAAATTTTTTGTCTAATATGCTTTTCAGACGTACAACGAAATCTCGAGATTTCAGAAAATTTTAGAACAAATTTGACATTTGAAATCCAGGCGATTTCATTTTTGTTCTGAAATCCCGAGATTTCGTTGTACGTCTGGAAAGCATATAAGATAGAACTTTTTCGATTCTCTATCAGTAGTCGAAAATCATAATAGGGCTGATTATATATATCCTACTCAATGCCTACTTTCAATTTATGAATACTTTTATTTTCGTGAGTATTCTGTGCGTGCGTGATATTTCTCTCACGCACGGTAAAAATCACGATTTTCATACTCACGCACATGCACGGACTTTTCGTGATTTTCATATCACGCTCACGCCGTGAGTAGCAGTGACACATCGTGACACTGTAAAATTCACGTCACGCGCCCAGCTCTAATGTATATACATATAATAAATATTACAATGTTATGTCAAATAAGCGTTTTATTGAATTTTTTAAAAAAAAATTCATGTTTGCATTACGCAAGACCAGTCATGGATGACTTCCTCCACGCATGGGATGCCTGACTTCATGAATGACATGTCCTGCAAAGTGTCGTGCACGTAGCTCGCGACATTTGTATGGATTTTGCATCGACGCTACCTATGCTTTAGTCTTGCAAGTGTCGTCAACGATTTGTTCAAGTCGTGCAGCCAACATCGACAAGACTGTGCCGAGAGGGATAATTTTGTTCGAAAATATACATTTTTTGTATAATTTATCTAAGATTTGGTGGCAGCACTGCAACGTATCGAAAGAACCAGTGCTACCATCTTAAGGTATTTTGCACGAGGACCTCATAGAGTAAACGCTACAACTTTTAACGCAACTTAATATTTCGTATTAAAATTTCTATATTTTAAGCTATCGTTAAATTGGAACTAAAAGTAAAGCTATCAAAAAATTCCTTTTTTTGGAACATAAGTGTAGGAGACCGATTTTCAAGACTCGTGTACTTTGGGGATTTTCACATCTATTTTAGAGGTAACAAAGTGTCGAGGGTGGCTACACTGTTTTTGGCGTACTTTTTGTGAGCAGTTTGTAATACAAAAGATTTAATTAACGCTTAATAGCAGCTCTTGGTGGATCAAACAATTTGTCGTAAGTCTCTCCATACGCTTTTATTCTATTTTATCTATTGTCCTTTGCAATTGTTCGCTGTAAAATTCATTTTCCGCGTCGCTACCACATGTCGCATCTTTTTGTTGTTGTAGTTGTGGTTGTTGGTTTGCCGCCTTCTCTTTAGGGATGGGTGGCGTGAATCAAAATCCGATATTTTCTGAACTTTGGACATATTATAGCATGTTCACACGCCATATACATATCGAAGCCCGTGCTCCGCAACTTAATTCGGGCGCGAAGCGTAATTGAGAGCCCAAGAATTTGCTTCACAGTGCCGTGAGAACATGCTGTTGCATTCATGCCTTCGTCCATGCGATTCGAAAACTGATGCTGTAAATTCGATTAATGAATTCTTTTTTTTTTTTTATCGAATACCAAACTATCGAACATCGAATTTAACCATCCACACTTCTCTTGATGTTTGGCATCTTCGGTTTCAAAATTGATTTCGTTTATTGGTTTGTGTTTAAAGTATATAAAAGTCTATTATAGTTTTTTTTTTTATATTTTGAATTTACATCGCTGTATTACAAGGATCGCTAATGTAAATTTCATATAATTATCACATTAATTATAATTGTAATTGTACCTACTTCTCAGCGCGTCATTCCGTTAAAGTGAATAAAGTTTAAAAAAAAAAAAAGTAAAATGGCAGACAGTAATGGTAAAGTGAAGGAATCAAAGAAAATAACCGAATTGAACTTGGACAATTGTCGGAAAGATAATATTCTTAGCATTGTTGAAGAGCATCCATTCTTGGAATCGTTATCTTTAATCAATGTTGGCTTGTCGTCTCTGAAGGGCTTCCCCAAATTGGAGAATCTCAAGAAATTGTACTTATCCGACAACAGGTAACGTTCATTGCATATATTCAATCTATCATATATATATATTTATATATGTATATATTGGGAAGCCCGTTTAATATGTATTTTCATCGCACAGAATATCGGATCTAAACTATTTGGCGGATTGTTCGAAATTGCAAAATCTGGAGCTCTCGGGCAACAAAATCAAAGATCTGGAAACACTCGAAGCACTGCAAAAGCTTCCATTGACAACACTTGATTTGTTCAACAACGAAGTGACTCAAGTTGAGAATTATCGTGAGAAAATCTTTAAAATTCTACCATCTTTGAAATATTTAGATGGGTAAGATCCACCATTACCTGCTAACAAATTCAAACTAATTTCATAGGATCGAATCAAAAAATTAACATCGAATTTTTTAAAAATTTCTAGCGTTGATGCGAAAAATGTCGCAGCTCCATCCGATGATGATGACGATGAACTAAACGGCAATGACTCGGACGAAGAAGGTTATAATTATTAAACAAAGAATTCGAGAATGATAACAAAATTATATTCATTATTCTATATAGATTCCGACGAAGATTTGGAGGAATATGACGATTATGATGATGATAGCGCCGAAGAAGAGGATGTCTCATTGGCTGAGGTAAGTCAAGTCGCAGGAACCTAAATTGTTCAAATTGAATAATTCTTTAATTTCGTTCAGATCTACAACGAAGATCTCGATGAAGATAACTCCGATTGGGAGGAAAGCGAAGGTGGTGACGATGACGACGATGAGATCGAATCTGAAGACGAGGATGGCGAAGCTCATACATCACCCGCAAAGTCGCCAGCAGCTGCTATAGTTGGTGAAAAGAAAGCTGGTAATTAAAAATAGACAATTTTTCTTTTTTCAAACATATTTCGACCTATTTATTTCGTCCATTTCAGCTGAACCAGCTGCTGACTCAACACCTCCGGGCAAGAAAAGAAAGGTCACCGAATAAGATATCGTTTTTTTAAAAGAAAACCATTAAAGAACGCTACGCCGTTCTTTGCTGCATTGCGTATTACTGTTTTAAATAACCGATGATTTTTATATTACCGACAAATAGCGTAAATGCATGCATAAAACCGTATCCTCCCCTTAAAAATGAACTTCGGAAATTAGTTTTCCGAGTCATCTCAAAACCTAATCACATATATCAAGTTTATTTTACAATAAAAGTAGCTCTTGAGATGAAAGAATGCCTTAAAGATGTATTTTTTGATTTTTCATATTCACTTCAAGTTGAAGCAGTTTTAGGATGTATAAGATCAGTATTTCATTTGATGCCAAAAACTATCTGACAGAAATCAGTATTGGCTACTTACTTTTGATGTTGCAGTCGATGCTACTGCCCAAACGCAACGGAAGTAATTTTATGTGTATATGTTCCCGCTTGGGAGGGAATTTGGGACATTTCAATTCAGGAAAGTGAATCTTAATCATATACACCTATATTATATTATATTAGTGTTATATATATTATTATTATTAATATATATATTATATTATATTAATATTATATTATTGTTTTAAGAACTCTTTAAATCGCGGTTGGAAAACTGATGATTCCCTGAAGTAATAAGCTAACCCAAGTGTAGCCTTTGGTCAGTTCTTCATGTTACCAGTACAAGTCCCCTCAAAATTCCATTTGTAATGTATTCAACTGACCTTTTTAACATGGGCCTGTCATTGGAGATGGCCTAGTCCGCAAAACGGGTCAATTGTCGTAATTTTGTCTGGTTTTAGGATAGTCAAATAATGAAAATAAAAAACCAATTTCTTATATAGGTATACATATTCTAAGTTGATGAAAATGTCATTTACAGACTACTCTTAAACCAATCCGTTTATTACCGACCGCCGGCTGGAAGAATGCGATGGAACAAACTGCCATAATATAACCGGTAGGATTTGGACCGGTCAAAGGCCAGTCCTTCTTAGGAAATTCACCGGCTCGATACTGAAGGATTGTTACTGTTGATCAGATCCGTTGTCACTTAGAAAATCTGGGGCATTTCCCTTCTTGAAAAGGAGTATAGGAAGTATCTTGTCGTATCATTATGTGCCAGAAGACAATGCAAGGACCATACAAAAATAATGGGCCAATGTAAGAGACGTCAGAAAGAAGATCAAAATATATACAGACGCCTTCAAAGAAGATACCTTTATTACCCGGTAAGTTTACTATCTTTTGAGCCAACATCTCAATATGCAAAAATTAAATTTTAATTTTTTTTAAAGTAAAGAAATTAAAAAGGTTGCGCGTAAATGGAGGGAAAATATAGAATTTTCCTTGGATTTTCTTTAAAGAAACATTAAGTGAAATTAAGTTGTCGATAGCCCTGTATGAAATGTCACCATGACACACATAGGTGAACCGAAAAAGTGCCCCATATGGGCATTTCCAGAAAAAGATAAACTTTTTGTCGCGTCCGTATATAGCTGATTGCCATTCGAGACCACATAGAAACTTTGAAAATTATAAAAGTCCGCATAAGCTCTACAAAAGTATTGAGAAGCAAATGTACTATTTACCGCATACTTGAATTCGGGACTTAAAATTGTTCATTTAAGTGTCGCGTCCGTTTGGAAATGCCCATATGTAATATAATATTTCAAAAGAGAGCCTTTCGATTCGATAGTCTAGTTGATTAGTAAAATATTCGTTGGAACGCTGTGTTAGATTGAAAATAAAACAACATAACATGTTGCAGCTATCTGGATGTTATGAACTCCTTCCCATAAAAGACATAAAAAGGAGCAAAAAATAGAAGAAAAAATTGATTTCGTTTATTGGTTTGTGTTTAAAGTATATAAAAGTCTATTATAGTTTTTTTTTTATATTTTGAATTTACATCGCTGTATTACAAGGATCGCTAATGTAAATTTCATATAATTATCACATTAATTATAATTGTAATTGTACCTACTTCTCAGCGCGTCATTCCGTTAAAGTGAATAAAGTTTAAAAAAAAAAAGTAAAATGGCAGACAGTAATGGTAAAGTGAAGGAATCAAAGAAAATAACCGAATTGAACTTGGACAATTGTCGGAAAGATAATATTCTTAGCATTGTTGAAGAGCATCCATTCTTGGAATCGTTATCTTTAATCAATGTTGGCTTGTCGTCTCTGAAGGGCTTCCCCAAATTGGAGAATCTCAAGAAATTGTACTTATCCGACAACAGGTAACGTTCATTGCATATATTCAATCTATCATATAATATATATTATATATGTATATATTGGGAAGCCCATTAATATGTATTTTCATCGCACAGAATATCGGATCTAAACTATTTGGCGGATTGTTCGAAATTGCAAAATCTGGAGCTCTCGGGCAACAAAATCAAAGATCTGGAAACCTCGAAGCACTGCAAAAGCTTCCATTGACAACACTTGATTTGTTCAACAACGAAGTGACTCAAGTTGAGAATTATCGTGAGAAAATCTTTAAAATTCTACCATCTTTGAAATATTTAGATGGGTAAGATCCACCATTACCTGCTAACAAATTCAAACTAATTTCATAGGATCGAATCAAAAAAATTAACATCGAATTTTTTAAAAATTTCTAGCGTTGATGCGAAAAATGTCGCAGCTCCATCCGATGATGATGACGATGAACTAAACGGCAATGACTCGGACGAAGAAGGTTAAATTATTAAACAAAGAATTCGAGAATGATAACAAAATTATATTCATTATTCTATATAGATTCCGACGAAGATTTGGAGGAATATGACGATTATGATGATGATAGCGCCGAAGAAGAGGATGTCTCATTGGCTGAGGTAAGTCAAGTCGCAGGAACCTAAATTGTTCAAATTGAATAATTCTTTAATTTCGTTCAGATCTACAACGAAGATCTCGATGAAGATAACTCCGATTGGGAGGAAAGCGAAGGTGGTGACGATGACGACGATGAGATCGAATCTGAAGACGAGGATGGCGAAGCTCATACATCACCCGCAAAGTCGCCAGCAGCTGCTATAGTTGGTGAAAAGAAAGCTGGTAATTAAAAATAGACAATTTTTCTTTTTTCAAACATATTTTGACCTATTTATTTCGTCCATTTCAGCTGAAGCTGCTGACTCAACACCTCCGGGCAAGAAAAGAAAGGTCACCGAATAAGATATCGTTTTTTTAAAAGAAAACCATTAAAGAACGCTACGCCGTTCTTTGCTGCATTGCGTATTACTGTTTTAAATAACCGATGATTTTTATATTACCGACAAATAGCGTAAATGCATGCATAAAACCGTATCCTCCCCTTAAAAATGAACTTCGGAAATTAGTTTTCCGAGTCATCTCAAAACCTAATCACATATATCAAGTTTATTTTACAATAAAAGTAGCTCTTGAGATGAAAGAATGCCTTAAAGATGTATTTTTTGATTTTTCATATTCACTTCAAGTTGAAGCAGTTTTAGGATGTATAAGATCAGTATTTCATTTGATGCCAAAAACTATCTGACAGAAATCAGTATTGGCTACTTACTTTTGATGTTGCAGTCGATGCTACTGCCCAAACGCAACGGAAGTAATTTTATGTGTATATGTTCCCGCTTGGGAGGGAATTTGGGACATTTCAATTCAGGAAAGTGAATCTTAATCATATACACCTATATTATATTATATTAGTGTTATATATATTATTATTATTATATATATTATATTATATTAATATTAGTTTTTGTTTTAAGAACTCTTTAAATCGCGGTTGGAAAACTGATGATTCCCTGAAGTAATAAGCTAACCCAAGTGTAGCCTTTGGTCAGTTCTTCATGTTACCAGTACAAGTCCCCTCAAAATTCCATTTGTAATGTATTCAACTGACCTTTTTAACATGGGCCTGTCATTGGAGATGGCCTAGTCCGCAAAACGGGTCAATTGTCGTAATTTTGTCTGGTTTTAGGATAGTCAAATAATGAAAATAAAAAACCAATTTCTTATATAGGTATACATATTCTAAGTTGATGAAAATGTCATTTACAGACTACCCTTAAACCAATCCGTTTATTACCGACCGCCGGCTGGAAGAATGCGATGGAACAAACTGCCATAATATAACCGGTAGGATTTGGACCGGTCAAAGGCCAGTCCTTCTTAGGAAATTCACCGGCTCGATACTGAAGGATTGTTACTGTTGATCAGATCCGTTGTCACTTAGAAAATCTGGGGCATTTCCCTTCTTGAAAAGGAGTATAGGAAGTATCTTGTCGTATCATTATGTGCCAGAAGACAATGCAAGGACCATACAAAAATAATGGGCCAATGTAAGAGACGTCAGAAAGAAGATCAAAATATATACAGACGCCTTCAAAGAAGATAACCTTTATTACCCGGTAAGTTTACTATCTTTTGAGCCACCATCTCAATATGCAAAAATTAAATTTTAATTTTTTTTAAAGTAAAGAAATTAAAAAGGTTGCGCGTAAATGGAGGGAAAATATAGAATTTTCCTTGAATTTTCTTTAAAGAAACATTAAGTGAAATTAAGTTGTCGATAGCCCTGTATGAAATGCCACCATGACACACATAGGTGAATCGAAAAAGTGCCCCATATGGGCATTTCCAGAAAAAGATAAACTTTTTGTCGCGTCCGTATATAGCTGATTGCCATTCGAGACCACATAGAAACTTTGAAAATTATAAAAGTCCGCATAAGCTCTACAAAAGTATTGAGAAGCAAATGTACTATTTACCGCATACTTGAATTCGGGACTTAAAATTGTTCATTTAAGTGTCGCGTCCGTTTGGAAATGCCCATATGTAATATTTCAAAAGAGAGCCTTTCGATTCGATAGTCTAGTTGATTAGTAAAATATTCGTTGGAACGCTGTGTTAGATTGAAAATAAAACAACATAACATGTTGCAGCTATCTGGATGTTATGAACTCCTTCCCATAAAAGACATAAAAAGGAGCAAAAAATAGAAGAAAAAATGTTAAGAACTGGCAAACATCGTGATACATTACGTTGATGAGCCGAATTTTTGTACAGGGCAAGGGGGGAACAAAAACTTCAACTGGTATTCGAAGGAACACAGATTTGACTCATTGCCTGTGAGCGAAGAACTTGTGGTAGATTTGATGATTTGCGTGCCCAGCCGGACATTATCGCATGCATTGAAAAAATCATTAATGCAGAAGAAGTGAAGCATTCATATGTAAAGAGGCCAATTGGTCCTTTTTCGAATGATCTTCTAGTGAAAATATCACAGAAGCAAGAGCGCGTTGCAACAGACTCTTCTTCAAATTAAATTTTTATTTGAAAGAGGGTTGTATACTCATATTTTCAATGAAGATCCTATAAAATTTTCAGGCCAAGATGTTTTCAATCTGTGTGCTACAATTCTCAAAAGTTTTATAATTTTGTTGTGGTTAATATGTTTTAAAAATTGAAACTCTTAAGTCTTTCCAAAGGCGATAAAGTGTCACAGTCACGAAGTGACGAAATATGGCCATATCCAAATAATTTAAAATATTCATTGGAAAAATAAAAGTTCGAAAGCGCTTTTAATACATTTAGAAAATTTAAAAAAATTTCCTTTCCTTCTCCTCTTAGAGCCCCGCGGCGTATATTTTTTATTTTTTTCAAATGAAATTCTCATTCCCGTTGGCACCATAGTCTTTGTTCAGAATGATATTTTCATTCATGTTAGCAGCATATAATCTATTTTCAAATGAAATAATCATGCATATTGGATCCATTTTAGACAGCCAGCACACACACTTTTCCCAAATGAAGTTTTCATGCGGATCAGGGTCATACACTCTTTTACCTACTGAATAACACATAAATTTTGAAGTACTGAAAATAGTGGCCATCTCCTAACAAAATTCATTAGAAGTAAGGGTTAGTAATGCGAGTAGTCAGTCGCAGCATGAATTTTCACCGCTTCGGAAGTACTGCAGAAGTAGTTAGATTTTCGGCTGGGATGTGTAATGTGATTAAAATGAAAAATTCCCTCAATGCCAGCAAAACATGATTCAACCTACCAAATGAAAAAATCACCAGATTTGGTGCGAAAAGTCCAAAAGTGGCAACGCTGGCCGTGAGAGAATTCTGCCGCCGCAGCGAGAATTCCTATGAAAAAGAGAGTAAGCTCTGAGAGCACGGTTGCCGTTTGACTTCATTTTCTTGTACCAAAAAACGTACCAAAACTAGGAAAAATGTACCGTTCCTGGACTACTTCAAAAATTAATATATGTATTCATAACAAATTACAGATATATGTGTGTTTTTACACAATCCGTTTGACTATATGAGAAAGAAGAGGGAGTATATATTTGTTGCTACATTTGACTCGGCTCAAAGCATTTCCCCAGATTTTTTATTCAATTCTCTCAATTACCTGAGCACTTTAACAAAAATGTACCAAATTTCAAATATATGTACCATTGTACAAACGAAAAAAACTGTACCAAATTTATTACAAATGTATTAAAACGGCAACCGTGTCTGAGAGTAATTCTAATTCCGGTCCCGCCGCCAAATATATTCCTCTGCTAGTAGCTCTGCCGCTAGCAGGCTGTATGAGAATTTTCTCTGCCGCCGCTAGCTTGTTGGTGCCTTTCACTCCCCGCATGTTGGTTTATAGAGGATTTCACTTCCCCGCAGCGATTTCAGAGTTGCATTCCGATTTCGTATGAGAAATCATTCGAGTGAGGACGGTGGTGCTTGTTTAGTATGATTTAGACCATATAGTGAGATAGATGGTTGGCAAAAAATGTGTGTGTTGAATTAACAAATATTCTAGTGATTCGGTCTTATTAAATCAACTGTGCATTTAACACAAAAATACCAAAATTCAAGTATTTTAATTCATCTCGTAAAATTGTTTCGCTCGAAAAATCCAAAACATCATGCTAGCGAAATCTATGCAGAAACACGCTGGACGCGCCAAGGAGAAGGTAAGCCGAACAGATGAACAGATGCCTATAGGCAAAAAAAAATCTTTTTTGGGGGCGGGTTGTATATTATTGCGAGAGATTCCATAAGACCAAAGTGCCACTGTGTCATTCCACTTTGTTCTTTTTTGTTTGTTTTCTGTTTTTGTCTTGCCTTCTGCATTGTTGTGGTTGCTGTACTGCTCTCCACTTGCTCTGAAGGTTAAATTGCAGTTAAAGCATCGCTCAGCATTCTTCTCGCTGTGGGGTATGTTTTGAGCCTCAGCAGCTTGCTGCTGATGTTCCTTGCTTTCTTTTTCTTCTCAAGCCATGGGCTTACGCAGGGGGTGGTCTTGGGTGGTTCGAATGAACTCCGAAATGCGAGAAATCACAAAGAAACCCGACAAAATGTAGACCATATTAAATTTTCCATCAACTTCCATCAACCCCTTATGAAACAAATTGCTGCCCACGCACCTAATTAAGGTAATATTTTGCCTCGAAATTACATTAAATTTCGGGAAATTAAAAAATAAATTTTTCCAGTACAGCGAGATCTGCGATCGCCCACACATATCACTGGGGATGGTGAACTCTTTGTAAGGTGTTTCAACCTGCAACCCATTTAACCTGCCGCAGGAACGCTGCTATAATCTTCTATCCTCAGGATTATATTTTGATGAATGAAGCTTAGAGTTTTAATCAGCGTACTTAGGGTTAATAGGAAATTATTATTATTATTATTTTTTATCCGAAATTCCTTAAAAACGACGAAAACTCGTACAATTTAGAAATCAAAGGAAATCTTGACCCATTTTCAACCACCGGTATTCCGTATTGAAGCAAAAAATAATAAAGAATTTTCGACTGATAACAAATTTCCATTAATTTTGCACCTTGAAAATAAGAGTCGATAAAAATTCGGTTCACAGTTCACGTCATAAAAAAACCAGCAACAAAAACAAAAACAAAAAAATGGTCGTAACTCTTAATTTTCCGAATTTTGATAAGATTCTTACACGCGTGAGGCGTATGAGTTGGGGTTCTGAATGGTTAAGGTTACGATTTTTCTACGGCAAAGTAGCTTCTCGGCCATTCATATTCCAAAGTGTTCGGTTATCACCAATAAAATCAACTGGAAAAATATTTGAAAGCATAAAAATAACTTCAATTCAAAGTTTTTTTTTTGATTCACTAACAGGTTTAGGAATTTACATATATTTAAAAAAAAAAAAAAAAAAAAAAAAAAAAAAAACATTGAAAAGTTTTGTTCAATTAAAATTGTTATCATGTTATAAAGCTCTAAATTTTTATTGCTTTCATTTTAATGAGAATTGATAATTCGTTGAGCAATCTCTTCGCGATCAATCACTTTTACCGTATTAATTCTCTCTCTCTCTCTCTCTCTCTCTCTCTCCTCTCTCCGTCTCGCAATCAATGTATAAAATGATGAACGTAAAAATGTCACTTCTGGTGATTGCAGTGGTCTAATAAATAGCCTCAAATCGCGATCACATTATTAAAAAAAAAAAAACAAGTAAGGGTGTTATAGTCAGGCGAGCCTGACAATAGAATACCCGACACAGACACACATGTTCAAATAATTTTTAATATCAAGAGGTGTTTAAGACCATTAGGGGCCCCATATACCGACTTTTTATAGATTTCTTTATGAAAACTGCCCCTTTGCCACGCCTACTTTTCCAATTTTTGTTTAACTATAATCGGAGGCTTAAATATACGCCCAAATTTTAAGTTTCATTAAAATATTTCGAAAAAGTCCGAATTTAAGGCAGTTTTGGGATTTTTGTGACAGACCCTAGTGCTGGAGGTACCCTTAAAAATGGACCGATCAAGGAAATTTTGAAGGATGTTTAAGGCTACAAAGGAAGCATAAGTGCCAAATTTCGTTCAAGTCCCATTTGAATTTCGGGTGTAGGAGACAATTTTCGAAAACCGCCCTTCTGCCACGCCCAATTTTTCAATTTTTGGAAATAATATTACTGGCCTTTAAATATGATCAAATATGAAATTTCATCAAAATATCTTGAAAAACTTAGATTTTAGAGCAGTTTTTGTGATTTTCGTAACAGACCCTAGTACTGGAGGTACCCCTAAAAATGGTCCGATTGGGTCCATTCTCGAACTTGTTCTTACTCATGTCCCCGTGAGCACGCATACCAAATTTTGTCAAGATAGCTCAACTCCTTCGATAAGATAACTGTATACAGACAGACAGACGGACAGACCGACAGACAGACGGACATGTCTAAATCGAATCTCCTGGTGACGCTGATCATTTCTATATATATTTTATATGGTCTATCTCGACTGGTTCGGATGTTACACACAACCACACAAACGCAATATACCCTCGACACAGAGTGTGTCGGGTATAAAAATGAACAAATACCACAGTGAATTCTCCATTCGTGGACGATTTCTTCAAGCCGTGGTACTCAGTCGTCGATTGGGCGGAACTTCATCCTTTAAGTTCGGATCCACGTGAGCTTTCAGCCAGCTCTTGCCAACTTTGGGGAATCCATTTCCCCTTAATGAAGTGAAATTTCTGGTCTTTGACGGGAAAAAACTAGGGGAAGAAAGGTCTTTGAAGAAATTTTTAGAGAATAAAGTTTTTTTTTGTTCAGATTTCAAGATCTCAAAATCAAGCTGTATGAATGATTTGCTTTTCTACCATTTTTCAAACATTTCTGCTGGATATTTTTCTTAGTACTGAGAGCATCAATGTGCACAAACGTTTTTGTAAATATCTCAAAAATCGATCTTTTGATTTTGAAAAAACATTTTTATTACTGAAAAGTAATACTTGGAGGTATTATTTAAAAAAAAAAAAAAAAATGGCGCGAGAACGGGAATACACTGAAGTAAAATAATTTAATTTTTAATTTGTTTTATGTGAAAAATTTTTCTCTGTGTAAAATTACAATTTTTTACACTCCTCGCTTTATAAACTAATGGTCGCACTTCGGTTCGTCTATCTATCTTAACTTGTTTTCGAGATGTAAATTCTTCAAAAAGGGCTTTCCTTAAATGGATTTTTTGAAGAATATTTCAACGACTCTGCGTAATAGGAATACCTTAAAATGTGTTTCTACAGTCTTTAATAAAATTTTAAAATCACTCTGGGGGGGGGCCGATTGCCTTCCGGAGTCGGCAAGACCCGTTTTGGGAATTCCGGAGTCATTTTTCTCATATAAAAAACAGCCCACTGGCTTATTCTGATATACGAGTATTTATCTCGGTGCTCTCAAATGAATCCTACACTTTTCTTATTATTATTATTTTTTTTTAAAGAAATTAGTTTCGAGACGTTTTCATTGCTATATATAAATCCCATGCTCAATAGTTTTTGCTGTTGCAAGTACAAATGCAACGAGATCATCCATTTTAAACTCAATAGGCGATTTCCCCAAATGATGTTGAGTGCAAGCACCTCGCTGAGCATTTTTTTGTGCACTTAGCTCTTAACTAAGTGCATATAGTTTTCCGATCAGAGCAGACAGAACTTCCTTCCCCACCGATTGTCATGCTCATCACGTCGATTATTGCTCTTCAAGTGCAATGAACAACTTAATTTTGAACATTGAACTGTTGACATTTGTGAATTGGAATTTTCACAAAAAAAATTTAAAAAAAAAAAAAAAAAAAAATAAATAAGAAAAATAAGAACCAAGTACTTACGAAAAATGAAAGAAAAAAATAAATTAAAATAAATAAATAAATACGGAATGAATGAACAAGATTTTAGTACAAAAACAAATAGTGAAACAGAACCACAAGTGGATCACTGGCTGGCTGGCTGTCCGAGTCTCTGAGCAAAAGAATGCCGCACCGTCTTGGGCTACGGGAGAAACCTGTTTCGATCGTTTTTTCCATGTGGCCTTATTGTCGTCGGATCGCAGCCGATTTCAACGGCGCGCTTACAATTTTTATGCGGCTCGGACGCAGGCAAACTTGAAGAAGGGAAAAAGGTGCATCAGAAGAATCTGTGCTGGAATTTTTAGTTGTGGCATTTAGGCAAGCTCAAAAGGTCTGCGAGGCAGCGTTTTCTTTTGAACGAATTCATTGGAATTCAAAGCGAAAATCTATACGCATGCGCACGCGCACGTTGACGCACTAGATGCGTGTCACTCGGAAATTTCTTGTTTGTAAAACGCGTTGGCAGCACTATCTTCTTTCTCCTTTCTCCTTTCGCACCTCTCATTTCTCATTTCTCCTTTTCACCTTTCTTCTATGTTATTTCTATCTCTCTTCATTTTCTTCTTACTTTATTTCTTTCGATCTGTTGCTTTATCTTATTTTTATTTTTATTTGCATTAAATTTTGTTGTTTTTGAAATCGCATTGGATTTGGTGTGTAGAGTGCCGATCCGTACGCATCATTTGACCACTTGACTTGCCAGTATCGGCTTTTTCTGAACCGTTTGGCACAAGAGAGTCGGTCGTCGTGGACGCAACTTTCACTTGACTTGTTGAATCTTTATCTTTTGACGGTTTTGATTTTTCTTTTTATTAATTTATTTTGAATTTATTATTTTGAGTTTCTTATTATTATTATTATTATTATTATTATTTTGTTTTTGGCTTTGGTTTTTCAACTAAACTCCGACGGAATGAATCGAGAGTTGAAAAATATTGGTATTTAAAATATGGGAAAATATATAACTTCAAAAAGAAATCGGAATTAAATCAATGTGGAATGATTTAAAAGAAATCTGGAATGCTGTGAGCAAAGGGCATGAACTTTTTTTTTTTGAGCTTAGCAGTCGGCTTTGGACTTCGTCAAATGGTGATCAGAAAGAGTTTTTATAAGTATATTTAAATGAATTTAATTCAATTTGTTTTATTTTTTATTTTATTTTATTTTATTTAAAAACCAAAGTGAATTCTTGAGGCGACTTAATAGGGCTGAAGTAGTAAGTTGTTGATTAAAGGCGACTCGAATTATTTGAATGAATCGCTATGGTCTAACCTGCTTCTTTGTTAAAAAAAATATTGAATAAGTTATTTCAAAAAATGAATTTATCTTCAAAGGAATCAAGTTTAGTGATGACTAAGTGTGACTGTTGTCGACCTCCATGGTGAATTTGGTTGAGATGCCAACTTACGATGTGAAAGGCTCTGGGTTCAATTGCCAGCTCGTGCGTAGATGTTAGCGGTGTCGTTTTTTCTGAAGAGACCCCTCGTTCTGGCATCAGTGCATAGAATAAAATTTTAGCATGACGCCTATAATTCTCATTTGGTTTGTAAAATTGGACACATAAGACTCGCAGAATTTCTGAAGATTTTTCACGACGTGATGAAGCAAGAAGCTGTGTAAGTTATAATCATCATCACCATGACCGTCATCATCACCATCATCATCAACATCATCATCAACATCATCATCAATCATCACCATCATCTCCAGCATCATCATCATCAACCTCACCATCACCTCCAGCATCATCATCATCAACCTCACCATCATCATCATCAATCATCATCACCATCAACATATCCATCATCATACCATCATCATCATCATCCATCACACATCATCACTCATCATCATCACACATCACTCAATCACCATCAACACCATCAATCACTCAATCACACATCAACACCATCAAAACCATCAGCACCATCAGCACATCACACAATCATCACCATCAGTAACATCATCACCATCATAACCATCATCATAACCAACCTCACCTTCATCATCACCAACCCCACCATCATCATCACCAACTCACCATATCATCACCATCATCACACCATCATCACCATATCACCATCACCATCAACAACATCAACAACATCAACACACATCACAACAATCAACACCATCAACAACATCAACAACATCACAACATCAACATCATCAACAACATCAACACATCAACAACTCATCAACACTCAACCATCACACCATCATCATCACACAACCTCATCACTACATCATCACTCATCATCATATCATCACATATCACCATCATCACCATTATCAACACATCATCACCATCACACCATCATCATCACCATCATCAACAACATCACAACATCACACACATCAACATCATCACACATCAACACATCACACCACATCACACACATCACACATCATCACAACATCATACATACATCACATCATCACACATCATCACAACCACATATATCACATCATCATCACATCATCATCACATCAACATCATCATCACCATTCATCACCATCATCACATCATCCCATCATCACATCATACACAACATCATCACCATCATAACCATCATCATCACCATCGTCATCCACCATCATCACATCTCACCATCATCATCAACCATCATCATCACTAATCTAACCATCATCCACCACAACAAATCATCATCTTCATTTACATACATAATCACCATCATCACACCATCATCATCACCATCATCACAACATCATCACCAACCAATAATCATCAACTCACTCAACATCAAACACTCAGCATCCCCTGATTATGTCCTATCATGAATTTTCAATGTTCATCTATAAACCACATACTCTAATGTGAACCATCGCCAACATAAAAGCTTATATTGATTTTACGTAATATCGATGCTGTTTTTCATCTCAATTTATCATCTACAGAAAGAGCTATATTAATGTTGCCATCCCAACGGAAAAAGTTCAGCTACCAAATTTAAATTTTAAAAGAAAAAACTGCAGCATCCCAACTGGTTTAATGTAATTTTCCTTATTCACAAGGTAGGAATTTTTGTTAAAAAATTTTCATTAATTAAACTTGCCTCCCTCTGAGATTTTTGTTGTCATGCGCACAACATTTATCGGTCAAACTGTGGCCATTTGATTGCTATTCGATACTTTTGCTGATTTGCTGATTTTTCAACTCAAATTTAGGTCAAGTGGCCATGTAAACCTTTCATAAATTATTGTTGCCACTTAACTGGATCATAAAGTTTTTCAGCGCTCGACCGAATGTAGTTCTAAGGATTTTCGAAAAGACAAAAGATGAATTTCGAGGGCCGTTTTGAAGCCTATTTTAAAGCTGAATCTTTTCAGGCTCTGATTTTTTTGCTTCTTTTTTTATTTGTAATGTGTTACTGTAGAATTTTTTTCTGGTCAAAACTGTCCAAAAACCTGTGCAAGCCCATAGCCAGAGATGGCTTTAGTAGTAAAAACATCAAGCTTGTTATGTCTATAAACGATAAGAGTAGATTGTAGGTACGTACGTAAAATTTTATTTTAATAGCGAATGTTCTGCCATCGAATAGTCTTTTAACATAGACTTTCACAAACTATGCCAACTAACTTTGCTAGTGTCTTCGAAGAATTTACGCTTTTTGTAAGAACAACTTTTTACACACACACACACGCATACATAGAGACGAACTAACCGCAACATGCGCTCCTCAGTCAACAAGTCCGCCAAAAAGGGGGGGAAAACGACTGAGAGAGAGAGAGAGAAAAAAAATATAAAGCGCGTTAGCGAATAATCTGACTGCAAGAAGCTGAAAATAGAAAGTCAGCGGCATGGGTAAATATAATAGAAGTAAATAAAAAAGAAAGAAAAAAAGAAAGAAAAAAATAAACAAGCAACATTCGATCAGTCTAGATAAGTTCAACAAGCAAGCGGCAAGTTGAACATACGAATTGGCTGCCAATTAAATGTCAATTGGCAGCTAAAGGGGGCTTTCTTTATTTTTAGCAGCTTTTACAAAAGATTTCCAAAAGAAAAAGTCGTCGTACTCAAAACGCCGATGACCTTAAAAGCTGGACTTTTTTTCTTTTCATCTTCGTTCTTTCTTAACCCTTTAACGCTGAAGGGACAAAGTGGTTCCACACAAGTTTATCTAATGATTTATAGCAATGTCGTAAATCGACTAGCTATAAAACGTTGAAATTATGTGAAGGGAAAACTTTATCCCTTATGTGTTCAAGGGTTAAAAAACAACAATTCTAAAATCAAAGACATTGAGAGTTTCAAATCCACCAATGATAGAAAACTGAAGGGTTTTTATTTTATTTTTATGAGCGCAGTTCCTTTGCAAAGAGAAAGGCGAATCTTTCCAAATCGAAAAAAAAAATATTAATTCAAATTACTTAATTAAATTCAAATTAATTTAACTCAAATTAAATTTAAATTATTTTATTAAATTCAATTTAATTTAATTTATTTTAAATTCAATTCAATTCAATTTAATTAATTAATTTAATTAACTTAACTTAACTTATTAACTTAACTTAACTTAACTTAACTTAATTAACTTAACTTAACTTAACTTAACTTAACTTAACTTAACTTAACTTAACTTAACTTAACTTATTAACTTAACTTAACTTAACTTAACTTAATTAATTTAATTTAATTAATTTAACTTAACTTAATTATTAATTAAATTAATTTAATTAATTTAATTTAATTATAATTTAATTTAATTATTAATTTAATTTAATTTAATTTAATTTAATTTAATTTAATTTAATTTAATTTAATTTAATTTAATTTAATTTAATTTAATTTAATTTAATTTAATTTAATTTAATTTAATTTAATTTAATTTAATTTAATTTAATTTAATTTAATTTAATTTAATTTAATTTAATTTAATTTAATTTAATTTAATTTAATTTAATTTAATTTAATTTAATTTAATTTAATTTAATTTAATTTAATTTAATTTAATTTAATTTAATTTAATTTAATTTAATTTAATTTAATTTAATTTAATTAATTTAATTTAATTTAATTTACTTAGTTTAGTCTCTCCGACTTTCTTCTCTCGAAATGGGAAAAGTTATTTTCTTCCTATGTTATTTTTTTTATTAAATTTATTTTCTCTTTTCTTTTCGAATTTTTTGGCAAACTCTTCGAATGGGTTCGGTCACATTTCGCTCACATTCGATTCCGATGTGCATTGCTCATTCAAGCAGCACACGAGACTCTCTCTCCCCGAGTAGTTTGGGTTAGCTATTTTCAGACTTTTCCGTTTCGTAGACTTTCTTCACTTTCGGACGCTTGAAAATTTCAATTAAGTTAAGCGAAATGTGGGCATGCCGAAGATTTTCTTGGCAACTAAAAAGTTTTCTTCACAGCAGCAGAGTCACTCGCTCACTTACTTATTCGGTCATTCATATGCATAAAGGCCTATTCGAAAAAAAAAGGCAAAAATGTCCAAGTCCATTTTCCGACGAACTGTCATACGCACACACACTCGGAGTGCCGAGTACATTCATCCTACTAGTTACTTCTTAAGAAAATATTCGCATTTTATCTTGCGGGCATGTGTCGCCCGAACTGGCTTCCAATGTGGTCCGAAGATCGACATTAAAATATTTGTACATATAAATAATATATATACTATATATATATATATATATATATAGCTAGGTCTATTTAGCACATCTAAATACAGTGGCGTGGCGTGGTACATGACGAGGGGAGACGAGCAAGGCAAAAATTCTCTAAATGAAAACGTGAATCCTTTCGTCATCCGAGTTGAATTCCAGGATCTATGTTGCCTCTGAAATAAGGGTAAAATATACAACCCAATTCGAAATATTCCACTGCGGATTGGGAAAAAATTTTCCCATTCTAAGCTCGCTGGAAAGGGAATACACAGGGAGCAAGAATTTCGAACATTTTTAATGAAAAGTCATCACATTCGTTTCTTTTATTGGCGCTTAGGATATTGTCCTTTTCCGCGGAGAAAAAATTTCTAGGGTAAAATACCCCGAGTACTTATATTCATTCCGAATAGGTCTGATAAAGGCAATCAGTGACATTTGTCCTTTTTTCCTCATTTTTTCTTTATTTTTAGAATTAAAGAAATTTTTTTTTTTGGTTTTTAAAAAGTTTTTCCCGACTTCTTAGCTCGCTACGCCACTGCATGAGCATTCATAAGAGCCAAATTATGCGTTCCGATCTCGTCTAAACTTAGTTCTATGAGACATACAAGATCCATGCAGTCATAAAAAATTTGTTTAAAATTTTTGTTCTTTTTCTCTTCTTTTCGTTTTAGTCTTTCCTTTTTGGCTTTTATTTAAAGATTTTCCTTGCGGAAATTACGAAAATTTTTGAAAATAAATTTTCTCTTTTTCAACGTCGGACTAGCAAAATTTATTTTTATTTTTTTTTTCTTCATTTTTTTCCATTTTATTTTATTTTGAGGTTTTGGTTTATTATGCTTTTCTTGTGTCTCTGATTTTCTGCTTTTCTAATTTTCGAGGAAATCGAAAAGAAGGAAGACAACATTTTTGCGGCTTTTTCGGTTTCCAAAATTATGCAAAAGAATCAGAGAAAAATCCTTGAACTACTTACACTGTGAATTGAACAAAAAAATAAAAAATAAAAATATTGAAATGATTTACAAAATTTTCTTTATGAAAATGTGTCGAGGTTTTCCAAGGCCCTTTTGGTATTATGTCAAAATTACGGCAAAGTGAAAAATTATCTCATAGTTACTTTCCCCCATAGGAGACACATATGGCAATAATGCTATCTCTTTCCCCAATGCAATGGATTATTACCAATCCACTACCTTTGGTTGCAAAGCTCACAGAGTTTTTTCGGTGGGGGCTAAGGTGCTTTTTGAATCAGCCTTATTGAATGAATTTCCTGTTCTCCGAACTAATTCAGTGAAGAAAAAAGCCGGACTGTATTTCTACACATCCCGCGAGGGGAATCATTATGATTTACGGGCCTGGCAAACCCGCGGACCCTAGCCAAATGTCGACCAGTACATGATCGGGTAGGGAGTCAAATTTGAAGTGTGTAATAGGATTGAACATATGACCTATAACTAGTTTCGGTGTGGTACAACTATACTAAAAGTATAACTCTATTCACACCATCATCTAGACGTCAAAATGGCACCACGGGGACCGGGAGCCTCAGAATACGTTTTAGTATTCTACCCGATCTTTGGGTACGGCCCTTCGACGAGTATCGGTGGGGGCTGTTGGTAATTATGAGGGGGAGATAGCTCCAGAACTCTACCGAAGTTTGCCGATTTGGTCCATACCCACCTAGATGAGGTGAAATTGGAATACATTTGTATGTGGCGC
Organism: Chlorops oryzae; assembly: GCA_020466095.1. Classification (NCBI taxonomy): domain Eukaryota; kingdom Metazoa; phylum Arthropoda; class Insecta; order Diptera; family Chloropidae; genus Chlorops; species Chlorops oryzae. The sequence goes on along the minus strand of CM035806.1, from coordinate 21,935,488 downwards.
CCCCAGTCGTTCTACTGGCGAATGTATCTTCGCTACTGTTACTGTTTGGGGAAGCACCGTCGTGTATGGTCAAGCACATTAGACAAATACAAGAATTGTCTTTCTACACAATACCTACGAACATGGCTCGATTCAGAAGAGTATTTTTCGCCCCTATGATGGCGCCAATCGGGTACTGGTGTTTACGCATATCTCTGTTAAATCGTCTTGCCGAAATCGGGGCCTACCAACGATCATATCTTATGTCTTACTAACTTTGGGTGTCCCCAATGTTGCCAGTAATTCGCCGACACATGGCCCCGTTTTTGTCTTTCTTTCTACATATTGGAAAAATTATTACGGAAAATCCCTTGTAAATATTTGAAGTGGTTTTCTGTTCAAAATTAAGCACGAAAAATCCCTAAAAATGGAAAAAATCCCATCATTAAGTGTACCGCGAAAGCGACTATATGACTTATATGTATGTATGTATGTATGTATGTATATCCGCAGAAAATACTTAAATTTTCTGTCGTAATTTTTGTTAGTTCCTCCGTGACAATAACGGTTATACAGTAGAGTACGGATAAATGCAACACGTTTTTTGCTCGAATTCTTGTGCACTTATGCGTTCTTTGCGTTAATCCGTGCAGGTTTTCATGGGATCTCATAAAAAAGGCTTCAAATCACCTTGCACTTATGAGGTTTTTGCATTTATTCGTGTTGCATTTATCCGTAGTTCACTGTATAATCTAATTTCGAAGTACAAACGTGCTAATAAGATGCAAAGCCCAGAAGGCTGGCCATATTTAGCGCAACTGGAATATTTATTCGTTCTGAGCCCATAATATTTTTTTTGTGTGGTCGCCCACATTTCACATTGTTGTTCCAAATATTTCTCCAGCAGTTTTATGTGCTCACCTCGTTTGTTGACTTTATCGCGAAGCTCCATCTGTACAAGTGAGCGCTTATGGCAGCTCAAATTACAAATTTTGCCAGAAGTTGCTATTACATAAATATTTATAAAACGCATCTTGGAAGAGACGCGGTTGCGGCTTCACGAATCAAGAGAGGAAAACAAAAGCCGAAACCGAAACCGATTCCCATTACCCGATGGATGTGAGTATTTTTTTTAGCATTTGATATCTGCGATTCGATTGAATTGCCGTATTCGCATACATAAATATATATACACATCATTATATCCATGCACACACATACATACATATACATACATATGTACATACGTGTGTACTTCGATCTTAGTTTCATCGGAATCGATCCACTGCTATTTGGCGAACTTAATTTTGGTACCTCAACCCTTGCTTCTCACACGTTGCTAGAAAGTGTTGGCCAACATTTGGTACTACAGTTGGGAAAATAGGTGAAATTACCTGCAGTAAATAACTGTGGGAACTTCATACTTACCACAAACCACAAAACTATTGCCTGAGATCGATGTGTCTGTTTTTTTGGAGGTATGGTTGTAACTTGTACTTAAATTTCACCAGGCCACATACAAACCAAGCGTTAAAATTGAGATTTTGGAATTTCTCTTCATGATAAAAGTCTCTTTCGAATGGCTTTCATTGATACATATGTACATACATATGTATCTTCAAGATAAAGAATAAGTAATACTTAGAACACTTCAAATAAATGCGAAATCTTCAAAAAGTGTGCCTTTGAGACTAATTGGTATTTCAATCAAATCGGCAGAGAGGGATACCGAGAGAGAGCGTGAGAGGGAGACCGAGAGACAGAGAGCTAGAGAGAGAGCTAGAGAGAGAGCTAGAGAGAGAGCTAGAGAGAGAGCTAGAGAGAGAGAGCTAGAGAGAGAGCTAGAGAGAGAGCCAGAGAGAGAGCTAGAGAGAGAGCTAGAGAGAGAGCTAGAGAGAGAGCGAGAGAGAGAATGAGAGAGAGAAGAGAGAGAGAGAGAGAGAGAGCAGAGAGAGAGCAGAGAGAGAGAGAGAGAGAGTAGAGAGAGAGAGAGAGAGAGAGAGAAGAGAGAGAGAGAGAGAGAGAGAGAGAGAGAGAGAGAGAGAGAGAGAGAGAGAGAGAGAGAGAGGAGAGAGAGAGATGAGAGAGAGAGAGAGAGAGAGAGAGAGAGAGAGAGAGAGCGAGGGAGAGAGGAGAGAGAGAGCGGAGAGGAGGGAGAGGAGAGGGAGAGGAGAGGGGAGAGAGAGGAGAGGGAGAGGAGAGGAGAGGAGAGGAGGAGAGAGGAGAGAGGAGAGGAGAGAGAGAGAGAGGAGAGGGAGAGAGAGGGAGAGGAGAGAGGAGAGAGAGGAGAGAGAGGAGAGAGAGGAGAGGAGAGAGGAGAGAGAGAGCGAGAGGAGGAGAGAGAGGAGAGAAGGGAGAGAGAGGAGAGAGGGAGAGAGAGCGAGAGAGAGAGACGAGAGAGGAGAGAGAGAGAGAGAGAGAGAGGAGAGAGAGAGACGAGAGAGAGAGGAGAGGAGGAGAGTGAGAGAGAACGAGGAGAGCGAGTGACGAGGGAGAGAGGAAAGAAGAGACCGATGAGAGAGAACGCGGAGGAGTACGGAGGCAGAGAGAATATATCGGAAAGACTGAGAGAGGGAAAGAGAAAGAAAGATGAGAGAAAGAAGGAAAAAAGGAAAGCAAAGATAGAGAAACAGAGAAAGAGAGTCTCCGTCTAACAAGTGTTAGGCGATAAAAGATATTCTTATGGGCGCAGTCTGATTGTGGACTGAGTCGGATTAACGGACAAAGAATCTTTCGGCAATGGAGACACCCACCCGTGGGAGCTACGTGCGGCTTCATGACTTTCACTTCGTATATTATTCTTCTGTGAAATACTTTATTTTAGTGGTCACAAGATAATCAGAAAAACTCGGGCTCCAGATCATTTCGGATCCAAAATAAAATCGCCATCAAGATTATGAAAACAACCAAGAATGTCCCGAAACAAGCCGTTAAGACGAAATTAACCACTTGCTTTCATTATCAGGCGTTGAGTGCTGCTGGGAAACGGAAAATTGCAAAAATGGAAAAGTATATCTTCGTCGTTTTCCGATATACATACATATGTATGTATGTATGTTTGTAGTTGCGTACCTAATTTTCAAAGCAGAATCTCTGACACGTGCTGCGTGGATGCAATCGCACGGGATGGTGTTAACAATTTCGAAAAATTCGCGCTTCAGATTCTGCCGATTGCTGGCAATCGTCTTCCGCAGAAGCTTAAAGCTTCGTTTGAGTTCTTTCTTCTGCTTGATTAGCTCATCAGAATTCGGCTTCCCCGTATGGTAGTCGGTCACATCTGTTATAGTAACCATGCTTTGTTAGTTTGTCTTCTGCTTTTTCCACCAAATCGGAGAACTAAAAGAAGTCTTACGAGATTTCACAAAAATATTATTGTTATTTTGTTCTCGTTTTATCTTTCACTGAAATATTGACAAAAAAATAATTGATTTCCTCAAAAAATTTGACGTTTTTTTTTAAAGTAAAAAATATTCTGATTCACAAATTACTCGCAAGCCCGTGGCAGTGATCTATCTTAACAAAATTTACACTCCAACGAATTTTGAGCAATAAAAAAAAAAAAAAAAAAAATGAATTAAAAGAAAAAAAAAATTATACAAACAAAAAATTGTGTGAGGTACACGATATTGTGGCCCCTTAATTGACCTTGTTTGGCATACATAATTTTCCGGGCATGAGCTTTGTAATCTAGTTATCTAAACCGTTCATACATATGTATGTGTGCACACACCCAAACATACACACATGCGTTTATATTATAGCTCCGTTCAATGTGCATAAAAATTAAATGTTTATTTTTTTGTTTTTCTTTTTTATTATTGTTGTTCTTTTTTTGTATTTCGTATTTTGTGCTAAGTTCAAAATTTACTTTTCAGAACCTCGCGAGATTCATGTACCAATTTTTTTTTTTGCATTTAAAAAAATTTTTTTTTTTTTCGTGTATGCACATAATGTGCTCATTTGTAGTCATCTATTTGCACAAGTAAATTATATTTCAAAAAAAAAAAAAAAAAAATATCAGTGAATTCAGCTCACGTTTTATTTCCTAATTGTGCCTTCTAAACTGATGAGCTGAAAAATATGCATACATATGGCCTAATTATTGCCATTCGAACTTGAACGAAGCACTTTCAATTGAGCAGAAAAGCCAAAAACAACAAAACAAAGTACATACATAAATTAAGTGATTCGTGTTTTTTAATTGATCAAGCAAATATTGTTCTGGGTAATGTTTTTGATGCCTTGAAATCAATCCAATTCATTGGTTGTCTTTGTTTTTTTTTTTTTTTTTTGTCTTTTATCGCTTTATCGTTTTATCTTAATCACATCGAATCAGTCAAAATCGTTTTAGGGGAATCCCTAATGGGAAACTTTCCTCTCTATTTGACAATTTGCGATCGATACTCTTCTTTTGAAGCTTTCTAATTGAATAGAAAACACAATGCATTGGAGTCCAATGATTGCACCGCATTAAACCGCACCAGAGAAAGAATAGCGCTTGATTCTACTTCGGCTGGGAAGGGAGCAGAAATGCACGAAAAATAGTGCTTATAAGCGGGGCTTCTTATATGAAAATTTAAGGCAAATGACACAAATTCGCGTGCATATAAAATGGGTACATTTTATTATATATGCGCACGTACATATTTGGAAGGGAGGCCGAAATTGTTGGAAAACTTTTTTTGGCGGTTTTTTTTTTTTTTTTTAGTGAATGCACAAGCTCTCTTAATTTCTCTAAGCAACTCCTGAACTCCCTTAAAATTAAGCTTTGAAGTCTTCTGGAAACAAAAACATGGATCAATATGTAAATTTCCCTAGTGACTTTTCTTCCCTGAATCTCCCCTAAAGACAAGATAAAAATACTGGGAACATTCCTGTCAACTGGCAATAGTGACCAAGACGACCGCCATTTTTATTTTTACCATGAATGGTCCTTCTTAATATTTAGGTTATTATTATTATTTTTTTTTTTTTTGTGGTCGCAGGTTTCACAATACTACAAAAGGGACTCCTTGAACGAAAAAGATCGTTATAAAAGTTCGATGAAGAATGAACACAGACTCGCAAAGACGGTAAAATTTTGGAAAACTATTTCAACCATAAAATAAGGGTCGAAAAAGTCTTTGAAAGCGAATCATCATCAACATAGATAAAAGCCCTTCAAAAAAGTCTTTATTTCGCCAGTCATGGAATTCTTTCTAAAGCAATAATTTCAATTTTCCCTAAAAAAAAAAAAAATTCAAAATTAAATACATTTATTAACAGTCTGAACAATCACCTTAACCATGACATTCTTTATATCCAGCGAACATTGAAAATTCAAATGTAACATGAATTTCGAGCTCAAAGTGAAGCTATTCTATTACAATACAATACATTGCTGTATTGAATTAAAGTTGAAAAAGCGTTCGCTCGAAAGAGCCTGATTAGAGAGACGAGAGAATGCTAGAGAAGATGAGAGAGAGAGAGAAAGAGAGAGTGAGAGAGAGAGAGAGAGAGAGAGAGAGGAGAGAGAGAGAGAGAGAGAGAAAGAAAGAGAGCGAGAGTGGAAGAGGGAGAGAGGGGGGGAGGGGGTTGTAGGTGGAGCGAAACATTGAAAATAAAATTAAGAACTATTAATGAAAATCACAACATTGAATCAGACAAGAACTCGTAAAGAGGACGGCCTGCGCCCAGAGACGTTGTCCGACAAGTGAATGCGATTGACTGTTTCCACAAATCGACACGAAAAGCTTTATCTATTCATGAGTGTCAAAAGATCGTTGCTACACAAATAGGTAACTGCTGCATCATTTGCACGGGCTCACCTATATACATACATAGGTACCTACATTCATACACACGTAGGTATGAACTCACATTACAATGATCAGAAAGGCAAAAAAAAAAAAAATGAATATAACAATATAATAATAATAAATAAAAATGAGTACACACAAGTACAAATGTCGCAAATATGTCTGGCGGTCCGTCGGTCGGTCTGACTGTGATAGGGAAATTGCACACTACCGGTTTGAGTGATTTTTGGATTGAATTCTATAGCGTCTCAATCTCAAAGTTGCCGATTTGCACTTGTTTCGGTACTCGGATGTTTATTAATGTATACAAAATTTATGTATACATTCATATATTTATATAAACACATACATATATGTGTGTATGGATGTGTGGATGACAACTGCAGCCGACGTAAGACAGTTTCAGTGTTAACGCCCACTCATTACGATCCAGCGAAACACTTTCTTGCTATACACAGATAAATTCTATTGCCGCCTTTATGTTGTTGCTGTTTTTGGTTTTTTTTTTTTTGAAACGTTGAGATTTCTCCGATTAAAGAGACTTTCACGAGTAGCGAGAAAAGAGGCGAGAAGGCAAAAAAAAAAAAACTTCTTGCTATATAAATATGTATACACATATCTATAGAAATATTGACAATTATTCCAATGAGCCCCGTATGCAATGAGTATGGAAAGCTTTGAATCATGTGCTTACGTTACGTGCATTGCCCTGGGTGAGCTCATCCGTTGTTGTTGTATTGTCTCTGGTGTTGTTGGTGGATGGAAAACCGCATTTAAGAAGGAAAAATATGTGGGATTGATATTGTCAGCCCAAAAAATGGATCATTCATTGAACTTACAGTAGAATCTCGACTATCCGAGCATCGATTACACGAATATCCGACTCCCCGGATACCCAGTTATCCGGATATCCGATTAGCTCAACATCGATTGTCCCGATATCCGATTATCCGAACATCAATTATCCGTATTTTCCATTATTAGATTATCCGAACATAAATTTTCCGGATATTCTATTATTCGATTATCCGAACATCGATATTCCGGCTTTCAGATTATCCGTCTAACCGATTATCTCAACATCGATTATCCCGATATCCGATTATTCGATTATCCGAACATCGATTTTCCGGCTTTCAGATAATCCGTCTATCCGATTATCTGAATATCGATTGCCCGGATATCCCATTATCCGTATATACAATTACATGACTGTCCGGTTATACAATTATCTGTATATCCGATTACCCGAACATTGCACTATCCGGCTATCCGATTATCTGGATTATTTCTTTGCGGCTCTAATTTACGACTTTGAAATCGATTATCCGGTATTTCGATTATATAAAATGCCATGGGTATTGCATTTTTATGTTATTCGCATAATCGGGACTCAATTGTATAAACTCAATCGATAAAATCATCCGTTTAAGGGGCTCCTTGGTTTGGAATTACTAGATTTTATGAATATTATTAGGAACATGCTTCAATCCTTCAATGGTATAACTTCGCCTCGAAGATGTTTGGCTAAAATATTGGCTGTTCTGCTTATACTACTTAGTACTCCGCTCCAATCTATTCAAAGCTCAATTGTGATATTTTATTCTGGTATAAGACAACCCCATATGGTTCCGATCGTGGACGCTAAGAATGTTTGCTAAATTTCTATCTTTTTCATGAATAACTTTTTACAAACAAACTAATATCCTGGTATATATGTAGGTAAGGGCTAAAGATTGTAGTGTAATGTATCGTGTGTGGTTCCTAAAGCGTTGCCAATCTTCCATTTTATGTGACCAATCGGTTTGATAAATTTTTTACCCGGAAGCTGTGATCGATCTCGGAGAAAAAGTTCACTTTCTAATTTCGCAGTTTTTTTATTTGTTTCTTTCCTCATTTCTTTCTTTGTTGTCATCTTTCATTCAATCAATTTTATCGGCAATCATTGTGCTCGATCATGTATCATTTTTCAATGGCGATCAAGCGTAAATGCCGTTGACCATTTTATTTAATTTTTTTTTTTTTTTTTATATATACGCAGGCCTGTGCATCTATACACGGGGCTGTGAGATAAAAAGGCAATTTCGTTCCAGGCCGGACTCGTTCAAGCGACCCAGAGTATTGGAAGGAGGGCTCCGAATTATAACGATTTTGTAGTTGAAGTTCCCTCAAGGAAGGCACGAATTTATCACAGGAATCCCAATTTGTTTACCGGGTCTGTCTGTCGGTGGATGTTGGCGGGGGGATTTTTTCATTGTTATGCATAACTTAAAACTCAAAAAGAGACCCGAAGAAACCCCTCTCTAGGCAACCTGTGCACACGAATACTTGCCTATAGAAAACTTTTCTCTGCGCATGATTTCCGTACAACTAAATTGACTGGCCTTAACTGTCTTCTTTGCAACGCATCGGTGAATAGGTCTTTTAAAATATTTCGGACTCTCCCACGAAAACTTAATTACTGAGGAAAATTGGTCTTCCCTGCCGCCTTCAATTGAACAATTTTATTTATTTTTTTTTTAATATTTTTTATTTTTATTTAATTTTTTTTTTATTTTTATGGAAACTCATAATTCGCTGATCATTCGTCCGTTCAGTTTCTCATTAGGCTGAATAGCATTTAATTTGTTTCCATATGTAATTTTATTGATTTATTAATCAATAGTAAAAGCCGGTCAAGCGTGTAAGAAGCGTGTAAAAACTTTTGAACAACAATGAAAAATTTTCTGGCAGAGAAATGATTTTCTTTATTTCTTTTTTTTTTTTTTTGCTCTATCTGCGAATGAAGAAGAAAATTAGTAAACGATTTTCTAAGTTTTTATTTTATTTGATTTTTTATGGCAAAGATTTTCTGGCTTCGTGGTAGATCACTCGTAAGCATTCGAATGGAAAATATTCATTTTGCTGAGCAAGCGATTTGTGAAGCCAAACGAAGATAGGGAATGTGGAGGATGAAGAAGTAATATAATCTTCTTTAAAATTAGAAAATTATGTAAACTATTTTAAAGAGTTTTTATATTCAAAACATTCGGGCTTTAAGAGACACACACACACCACGAATCTAGTTGTAGGAGTGCAAGGGTTCAGGAAGCCTGACAATATAATTAAAGCATCAAATTTTTTTTCGATAATTTTTCGAATTCGTAGGATACATTTTCTCCAAAATCTTCTCTTTTTAACGTTCGGTTTTTCATTTTTTTTTTTTTTTTTTTTTTTTTTTTTTTGGAAATGAGTGACTTGAGGTTTTTCATGTAATCGCATAAATTGTGGGTCTTTTTTGGACATTTTTTTTATAAGAAAATAATGTTCGATCATTTTATTTTTTTATTTGTTTGGTTTTATTTGTAACTTAAATTGCATACAAAACATTTTTTTCCATTAGGGGTGTTCACAAAGGCGTCGGAAAATAGTAAAGTCGGAAAATCGGACAATTTTATCTGCTTAAAAAGTTGTGCAAGATACAAAAAAAAATCTTAAAAAGTTCTTAAGAAGTTGCAACTTTCCGATTTTCCGACTTTCTAACGTTTTTAACACGCCTTTGTGAATACCCCTATTGTTATATACATTTCTTCTAAATCAAATTATAGGTACTCTAACAAAATAGGTCGTTGGGAAACACGGTATACATATATGAACAGTATGTCAAAGTGTCGAAAATCGTGATTTTATTTTTGCAAAAAATCGTAAATAAATTAATTTAAAAAAAAAAAATGAAAAATTCTGGTACCGGCGAAAACAACGAATAATTTGAAAAATACTTATGTTAAAATTTCAAAGCAATCGGTCGATAGGATGTTGCCATATGCCTGAAAGCGACGCCTCAAGAGTAGAACAAGTCGCTAGGGGCGCGCTGGCTATTATGAGCTGCAACTCTCTTAATATTTGGGATTTCGGTCTGATTTTTTTCAAAGTATATTCTCAACATTTATTACTACCAAAATATGAAAGAAAAAAATCGATTTTTTAAAAGTGGTAATATCAGAATAACCCCTTAAATAAACCTCAAATTTCATTTTAAAAAAATTGTTAAAAAGAAAATTTCGATTTTAAGAATGTTGCTGCGATAAAGGTAACCCCTAAAAATGGTCCGATAAATTCGAACCGAATTTCTTCTTTCTCATTCACCCACAAACAGACAGCCGGAAATAGCTCCATCAAATCCCATGGCGACGCTGTTCATTTGCTGTACATACAATTATATATTTCGTATGATCTCTTTGTATCTCGATCGGTTCTAAATAATACACACAGACGCACAAGCGAAATAGAATGTCTAAACACAGTCCGTATCGTCTATAAAAAAAGCCATTAATTGTCTGCAATGGTTCTTTTTCTTTATGTGGAATAATGGCTGTGAAGGATATCATTATCTTCCATTTTAAAATCTGTTTACCGAAGCTTGAATAGTGTGGCTTTTCAAGGGTTAATTCGCAAAAAAAAAAAAAACTTGAAAAAATTCTTCCGTTACACGTTTCCTGCTTCGAGAAAATAATAGTGGGATTCAAGCAGGTGTGCAATCCTCGCAAATTTTGCGTTTGTGCAAATTTGTTTGTATGAAAAAAAAAAAAAAAAAAAAAAAATCCGCGGCCGGGCATATCTATTTTGATGGGAAAAATTTGCGCCATGTTATCGCAAAAGTTTTGCACTCGTTCTTCGCAGGGTCGTTCATACAAAAGGGCAAAATTTGCACACTTCAATTTCCACAGCTGCTTGAATACCACTAATACTTATGCTAAAGTTCACTATTGCGAGGAAGTGCCGCTTATTTTTAAGAAAACTTCAAGTCTTTGGCGCGCACTTAGGGAAAAAATGCCATTAGGGGGAATTTTTGTGAAATTAATTTTTTGTTTTTAGACGATTTCAAAATCGAATTTTTAGGCATTTTTAGCGTTATTTCGAGGTGCTCACGGGACAAATCCCGTCGCATACGCAGAAAATTCTTTCCTAAAGGCTTTTATCCATGAGGAATTCGAAACTCGAGGGACTCTTAAAATAAAACGAATTATCGAGTTTTTGAATTAACGAGAGTCGACTGTATTGTCATTACTTTCTTATCTTCCGTTATGACTACCCGAATTTTGGAGGGGATTATAACCTCTAAATCACCCCCCGTGTAGGTCACTGAATATAATTAGTAAAAAACTGGCAACAGTGATATAAACTCCTATTTATAGTTTAGAGAAAAAATATTTTCCGGAGAAAATTCGTCCTTAAATTTCGCTTTCAATAGTTAGAAAAGATTAATTCGACCGGACCGAATGATATAGCAACATACATAGGTATATTGTGTATGTACCTACATATATATGTCCCCTTTTTGCAGTTGGTTTCTTAACAGAATGTTCATCATATAGTCGTAATTAACCCCCAAACGAAGCGACATATCATCAGAATTCCTTCACTTTGAGATTCTATGTGTGAAGTGCCCGCATTCCACTTGACTGAGAATGGTGTCATCATAACATTTCAAGTACCCATGGCGGAGGGGTAGACAGACAACACGTTCATTCGAAGAGTAGCAATCATGTCTCTCAATTCAAGGTGAATTATTGCAACGGTGCAACGGCGATGGCGGTGGTCGGGCGGCGGTGGGGAACTGTCGAGTTAAATGAGATTCTCATAATTTCAAGTTCATGTTTGCATGCGATGAGGCCAATTTATGCGTTAAAACAGTTACAACCGTCTTACCACACTCTGGGCTCGTTAAAGTTTTGTAATAACTCGGGCACATGGATGGAAAATTTAATTACGTAAAATTGTTTACGAACGAGATTAGAGCGCATTGAGCGCGATTCGTTACTCTCGTGCCCAGGAGTTATTAACTCAAGCGCAAAAAAAAAAAAAAAAAAAATTACGTACTGCTTACAGGCGGCTAAGTAAGTAATGCAAGAACTCGCTTAAGCAAAGCTCAGGCAATACAGAGTAAGCACTAAGAAATCGGAGAAAGAAAAATGATTTTCACATAATCGTATTTACATGAAAAAGCATGGTTTGTGGCACATCAACATGCGATGAATAATTTTAATGGAGTCGGTGCATAAGAATTAATTTAAAATTGAAGATCATCATGGCCAACGTTGTCCTGATGGAGAGAGGAAGAGATAGAAATATAAATAGAAATGGAGCCGGAGTCAGATTCAGATTCAGAGATACAAACACCTTTATCGATTAGAGGATTTACAATGTCTTCTAAACCTTCGAATGATTGCCACAATTTCATTAATAACATTTCGTTATTCTCAGCAATGAGTTCTAGGAAACCCCAGTAGATAATGCAAACAAATCAAATACATACTTAATATTGAATGAGATCAATCGTATTCGATCCACCCACGAACGAATGAATATGTCATTCTTTTATTTAATCTACTATTTCAAAGTATAATAACAAGCAGAAAATTTTATGCAAAAATTAATCGACGTGTACGTGATTTTGCTCGCGATTTCCATAAACTTATGCCGGTGCTACACTTGATGCCAATCCTAAGGTAAACCCAGTGTTGCCAACTCCTCAGATGGAAAAAGCGCTGATTAATTTTGAAAACGCGCTAAAAAGCACCGGAAAACAATGATTCCCAATTTCTAATTTCAATAAAGCGCTAAATCAACCAAAAGAAAGCGTTTTTCGAAGGGAACGTGTTGTTTTTCTAAAAAGATCATTGTATATTTTGATGTTATTTTTTTCTTTGAATATTTATTATAAAACAAATGATTAAATATGCTTCTTACAAGTCTGCGTTTAGATTAGAAACGATGCGACTAAGGTACGGAACAACCATCTCTTTCTTTCCCATATGCCATTCTATATCACAAAATAGTCACGCACAATGTTTCTCTCGTCTAAACGCAATCACAAAATTAAAGCAGCCAGATTCATCATTGGTTCATCTTAAAGCTGATGTGTTAGAAAATTTGAAGGAAAAACTACTTTGAAAACTTAAATGAACGCAACGAAAAAGCGTTAGATTTCGCGCAAAAATAGCTTAGCGCTAAAAAGAAGTTTTCGCGCCGCGGGCCTTCCAAAAGCGCTAGATCTAGCGCGAAAAGCGCTAAGTTGGTATCACTGCTTAAATCTATGGCTCGCTAAGTCCGAGGGCTGATTTAAAACAAGCCATGGTGGGGTTCGTGGGGACATGGAAACACACCAAATGCACCGACGCAGAAAATTATTTCAGAAGTGGTTTGGGACATAGCAAAACTATCCACCGAGATCATTTTCTCAATCCCCTTTTGAAATTCCCCCTTATTTCGAGAGGGGCTTGAACCCCCAAAAGCACCCTCCGAATACGCTCATAGTGCCCTTTGATGGTATTCGTCTTGAAAACAAATATCCAATCATTATTTCCCTCCAAATGCAAAACTATCCCGAGAAATGGTAATTTTTTTCAAAAAATTCCTACAATTCTCACTGAATTCATGATTTCGGAAACGTATATAAAGACATGAATTGAAGAAATTCTCAGTCATCTGAGTCATATATAACTATATATGTCACTCTCATAGATTTTGAGCGGGACATTTCGCGCCAGTTAGAAAGAGATGTTACTCGGCAGGCAAAAAAAGAGCGAGGGAGAAATACTTTTGGTGAGTACCTAAGTGAAAAATGCTCATTTTGGTGGGTACCCAAGACCGTGGTGGGTACCCAAGACCGTGTTGAAAAGAGCCAAAATAGAAACGGCTCCTGAGTGACATATATAGTTATATATGATCTCAGTAGAGCTGGAGAACTGACGGAAGGTATATTTTCAAATTTGAACAACATCACCATCATCATCACCATCACCATCAACACCATCAACACCATCAACACCATCAACGCCATCAACACCATCAACATCATCAACGCCATCAACACCATCAACACCATCATCACCATCATCACCAGCAACACCATCAACACCATCATCTCCACCATCCCCATAATCACCAACCACACCACCACCATCATCATAACCAACCTCATCATCATCATCATCACCATCAACACCATCAACACCATCATCACCATCAACACCATCATAATCATCAACACTATCATAATCATCATCACCATCAACAACGTCATCGCCATCACCATCATCACCGTCAACACCATCATCACTAACCTCACCATCATCATCACCAACCTTACCATCATCATCACCAACCTCACCACCATCATCAACAACATCATAACCAACCTCATCACCGACATCATCACCATAATCATCGTCATCACCATCATCATCACCAACCTCACCATCATCATCACCAACCTCCCCATCATCATAATCATCAACACCATCATAATCATCATCACCACCATCATCATAATCATCATCATCACCACCATCATCGCCATCACATCATTATCATCACCATCATCACCATCATCACCATCAACAATATCAACAACATTAACACCATCAGCACCATCATCATAACCAACCTCACTTTCACCAACCTCACCATCATCATCACCAACCTCACCATCATCATCATCATTACACCATTATCACCATCATCATCACCAACCCCACCATCATCATCACCAACCCCACCATCATCACCAACCTCACTATCATCATCCACGTCATCACCATCATCATCAACGTCATCACCATCATCACCATTTCCATCACCATCATCATCACCATCATAATCACCATCACTAACCTCACCATCATCATCATCTTCATTACACCATTATCACCATCATCTTCATTACACCATTATCACCATCATCATCACCAACCCCACCATCATCACCAACCCCACCATCATCACCAACCCCACCATCATCACCAACCTCACTATCATCATCAACATCATCATCATCATCATCACCATCATCACCATCATCATCATCATCACCATCATCATCACCATCATCATCACCATCATCATCACCATCATCATCACCATTATCATCATCATCATCATCATCACCATCATCATCATGATCATCATCATCACCATCATCAACACCATCAACAATATCACCACCATCAACAACATCAACAACATTAACACCATCAGCACCATCATCATAACCAACCTCACTATCACCAACCTCACCATCATAATCACCATCACCAACCTCACCATCATCATCACAATCATCATCATCATCACCAACCCCACCATCATCACCATCATCATCGATATTTTCGATTATCAATAATTTTACCAATCGATAATTTTGATAATTGAAAGATGAATTTTCGAGCAGTTCTCGGCCTTATCTAGATAAAGGCTTTTTTAGGAATCTGTCCATTTTAAAAAGAAGACAGCCCTCTGTCACCGCCAGCACCACCTTTCCAATGCTAAAGTTAATGTCCATGAATCAAAATTATCGATAGTCTTCAAAAACCATCGCTGTTTGCGATTGTTTGAAACCATCGATAGTATCGATAGTGCTACCGATTTATTCTCCATCTCTACATCTAAGGTCACCTATGGAGTGCCAATTTTCTTAGCGTCGCATATAACCATATATGTCACTCTCATAGATATTGCGCGGGACGTTTCGTGCCAGATAGAAAGAGATGTTACTCGGCAGGCAAAAAAGAGCGAGAGAAAGAGGGAGTAAGCGAGATAAAGCGACATAAAGAGAGATAAAAAGACAGAAAGAGGGAGAAAATGTGAGAAAGAGAGAGAGAAAGATAAAGACGGAGAGAGAAATAGATATGTTTATTCCCCTCAAATTCTTCAAAATATGTTGAAAATTCTACACTTTCATTCCCCTAAAAAAGTTGCCATATTCATTACTCATGGCCAGGTAAAGCCGAAAAATCGGATGCAACCCTGTAGGTTCTTGAATAACTTGTGGGCTCCGGATGGGCTTAAAATACCGCGACATTATCCCTTTCCAAAATAGTGGGAGCACTGCTTTACGATTGGCAAAAAAATTAATCTTGGCAATAGACATTCTAACCAGTTTTCAATCTTTATAAATATTTCCTAATGACTTTCCATTCGTGGTGTGATGCTCGTTAAAATTTATATTGAAGATAACCAGTTTGTTTTGTCATTATTAATATTATATATTTTCTTTTGATGAATATTTCATACCGCCTGAATCGCTTGAATACTGTCAATCACAATGCTTAAGTTTTTGCGCAGTGCTTTTTCTAAAGCCCATCCCATGCTTTCGGATCGTTTGCATCGTATTGTTCCAGCTGTTTATTTATTCCCCAATCAATTCACTCAAATAAACAACAGACGAAGCTTCCAGTTGATTTTTACGAAATTGAAGTCTTCTTACAGACTTCGCAAATCTTTGAAGAATTAAAAAAAAAAAAATTGTTTGCAATCAAAAAACCAGGTTGAAATGCGATTCTGTTGAATTTGAGAATCACACTTCTGTTAGGAATCACATCGGCTACGGAAGCTCTTTAGAGGTTTCGCCTTCTGCGTCCATGATTGTAAATTATGATTGTAAGTAGACCAGTAGACCCTTTGTATTTTTCCATTTTTCTAATTCCCATCATAAAAAGCTGATGATGATGATGCACCAGTTGGAACCCCCCTTCGCTTAAATAATTTTTTCTTTTGCTTTTATTTCATTAGAGAATAACTCGCCATCCACAGGCAGGGGCACGTTTTCGCTCAATTATGGCTTTATTCAACTTGTACCTCAGCGCGAGAGCGATTGCTCTATCGCGGTGCGTTTTTCCCAACCCCAGTTTATTATTATTTTTTGTTGTTTTTGTAGGTTTTTCGCTCCTGTCCAATTTGCTGGACCAAACGTTCCACGTAGGTGACTTCCAGTCTAATCAAATAAGTGCATAAATTGCAATCATTACACTAAATGCATTTGAGTGGAAAAAAGCAAAAAAAAAAGTAAATAAAAATAAACTGAAAGATGGAATTGATTTGAGAGATGGAAAGAAAAAAAAAAAAGTACCTTGAAACTGTGTTACGAGACCAAATTGCTTACAGCTTTTGATTGTTTTACATAATCCGTCATACGGTGATTGCTGTCGGAGTCAGGGGCGTGTGCAGAAAACTATTTCGCGGGGGAAAGTTCTAGGGACATTACAAAAACTTATATCATGATTAAGTTCTCGTGTTCCTTGGTGGTCAAGACTCGCATTTCGGAAGAGGCTTGAAGACCGAAAAGCATCCTCTGCACGCGCCGCTGGTCGAATGTGCTCGCGCTCTACAATATGACGCGCTTGAAATGCGGTGCAAATAGCTTTGCAAGGCCGTTAAATTTTTGGATTGCTCCGTGGCTTTGATTTATGAAGAAGATTCACGTTTTTTCAATTGCAAAACGTTTTGGAATTTTTTTTTTTTACATTACTCGTACAAGTTTTGATCTCATGAGATTTTTTTTCTTTTTGTCTCCCATGTGTGTGTTTTTTTTTTGTGTGCCATTTGTTATGGGGCTCACATAATGCCTTTCGATGTCATTACAAAGCTAAAGCTTAGACACATTAACCATACAAATCTAATCATAACTGATAAATTTCTATTTTTATCTTTTCAGGTAATTTAATTCAATGTCCTAAAATGACTACAAACACGGGATTGTGAGTTAACAAAAAAAAAAAAAAAAAAAAAGCAACAACATGTAAAGTAGGTAAAAACTCATAATTTAAATTTCTAAATATGTATTTATTGTTATGTCTCACCAAGACTGTCGAACGAATTCATTCAAATAGCCGAACGATTTCTTACAATCTTTCCTTTACCAATTTTACTGTTGCTTTTAAGGGTATTAACCCTTTAAAAATTTTCTGAGAATTTGGTCTTCCGATTGGCTATGACCCTCGAACATATCGATTTTTGATTTTCAAGCTGTTCGTTGAAAACAAAAAAAAAACCTGTCGACGAAAAGCCGAACAAAAGGATCGAACCAAACCGAACCGAACCATCCACATAAATTTTGCGTAATAATTGCATTAAGAATAAGTAAAATAGTGCATTTTGTTTAAATTATAAATGCATATGTACAATACAATAAACACATTAACTGGCTGACTGAGTGTCGAACCCCCACTCGACTGAGCTATAATTAGCACCATTTCAAGTTGACCTCTCAAATCTGATTTGCTTTCTTTCGTTCGCTCACATGTTAACAACATTCTTCGCATTGCATCTAAACTATATTTTTTCTCGCATGCAAGAGATTTCTTCAATTACGCGTTTCATTACAATTTGGCACAAAACGACACGGGAACTTTAAGTAAAACCAAAAAGAAAAGAAAAGAAAAGAGTGAGAGAGAGAGAGAGAGAAAGAGAAGAGGAAGAAGCAACACATTAAATAAATGCGATAGAATGGAAAATTGTTTAAAATGATCAATAAAAACATACATTGCTATAATGATCTCTCGCATGCGTTATGGGTTGCCCCATTCCTTTGGCCATTTCCATACAAGCATGCATAATATCCATCAACTTTTCCGTCAAGTGTTTTGCAGTTAAGTGAGTGCCTGCCTGCCTGCTGGGCTTGGCCGCAAAGACACAATTTGCTGCATTTTGTGTTGACAACATTCATCCCAATTTTTTTTTCTTCATTTTTTTTTTCTTTCTTGCTGCCAGTCTGTAATGTCTTCACTTCTATCTCTGACACCAGCAGCTCAGTCGTATTGCCGTCTCTCGACTATGAGGAAAATTAAAATAAAAAGGGGGGGAAAAAACCGACAGAAAAATTCGCAGCAAGCTTTTTGCTCGTCCGTCCGTCTTGACCATGCAATCGGTTGTTGGCAGCGTGACCGCAATTCGAGCGCAGTGGACGGCAACAACCGAGAGAGAAGATTTGACACTAACAAAAGAAATAATAATAAAAGAATATTGCTCGATGAATTTTATCAAAAGAATAGCAGATAGACAAACCACAAAAAGGGCGGACGTAAAGCAACAAAGAAAAAAAATAATTTTTTTTTTTAAATTAAAACAAAAATTTGTTCTTAAATTGGGAATAGAGTTTTCAATAACCCAGCAGAAGACTGCGAAAAAAAATTGAGGAGAGCTACAACGCATTCTAAATATACTTAATATTTGCCAAGCACATTTTCCGGTTTCGAGGGCAAAGACATTATTTAACATTATTTTTTTTTTTTCTTTTTGGCAGATATGACGTCCCTAAGTATTGAGGATCAGAATTAATAGTAATTTTAAATAAATCAAATCGAAAAATGACTTATAATGCCTTGTTCCTTGTCCTGAAAATATTCAACACATCCAAACATATGCAACCACGTACAATCGAGAGCGCAGTTGATTGGAACTGGTTCGATTTGTTTGCGTGCGTTAAATATTTTCAGGAATTTCTTCGCTGCAGGAAACATGATTATAAAATTTCCAATGCATTAAATTATAACAAACCGGTATTATTTAAACATACTTATGTTTACAAACGAGTGACCGAACGATTTTCTTTAAAAATGTAAGCAGCTCTGTCAGTTTTTTTCCCCTAATAAGTATTTCCCCCATAGGTTCTCGATAAATAATTTTCGGTTTTGAAAAAAAAAAAAAAAAAAAAAGAGATACTAGAACTCACTTATGATTTTGTATTCCATTTTATTTCAAATCAATAAATTAGGAGGAAATGGCGGCACTGCCCAGACTTCTTTTCAATACGCAGAAAAGATATGGAACTCTAAAAAACTCTATACTCATGTACAGGGTTCGGACTATACTCCGATCGGAGTAGATCTACTCCGTTTTTTTTTTAATTTTTGAAATCTACTTCGCCACTACCCTATACCTGAAATCTACTCCGATTTTTTCACTTCACCAAACTCAAAATAATTTTGTCTATGTCACGATTTAGACGTAATGAGAACGAGTTTTTTGTGTTCCCTCGTTCGCAAACAAATTGTTGTTTTCCATACAGATGTCTCTGTATCTAAATCTTGACTGATGGAGTTAAAAAGTGTAAGTAATATGTAAATGTAAGCTGTAAATGTTTGCTTCAAATAAATTGTAGACCTTTTTTTTTTTTTTTGGGTGCGAAAATGAGAAATTCCAATTTACTACCCAAAAATTCATTTCTACTCCGATTTTTGTGGTCTTCTACTACGAAATGGGATTTCCGTAGTCCGAACACTGCTCATGTAGCATAAACTGTTCTATTCGTTTTAGTTAAAAGGCATTGGCAATTGGCAAAATTTGAAGTTAAAGAAAATTCAATAACAAAGAATATGGATCTGTTGAATTCTTATCAATGTCCTGCCGCACATGCTCACTGCCCTTCCTTCCGGGGAATGGTGATCAGGATCGTACCCCGAAAATTATTCTGGGGAGCTATTATTGAAAAATTAACACCGTGACTAGTTTTCTTGTATTCTTAAATTATCTCTCGCATTACGGACGAGTCTTGGACTCCCCAAAACCCCCTCTCTTGTGTGCACCTAAAATCTTCTCATCGCTTGCGGATATAACAAGCTATTGAAATTTATAGTTCTAACGCCATCTCTGGTCATGGGTTTGCACTATTTTAGACCGTTTTGATCAGCA
Organism: Chlorops oryzae; assembly: GCA_020466095.1. Lineage (NCBI taxonomy): Eukaryota > Metazoa > Arthropoda > Insecta > Diptera > Chloropidae > Chlorops > Chlorops oryzae. The sequence goes on along the minus strand of CM035806.1, from coordinate 21,915,263 downwards.
ATTGAGAAAAAATTCTATAGCAACACATTTAAAGCTAACAAAAATTAGATCTGAAAGGGTTAATGCTGCAGCTTAATTCTAAAATGAAAACCGAAACGTACCGTAATAGAAAATGTTGAGAATATGACCCTCAATCGAAAGACCTAATTGTCAGAGAATATACCTATGAGGTGTAACAAATTATATTTCTTGGACTTCTTTCCTTTTTTTTTATTATTTTTTTTTTTTATCAGACTTGTTTAAACCTAATCAAGGAGACTGGACCCTTTAAAACCGAAAGTTCTTAAATTAGGGGCGTGGTTTGAAATTTTATAAAAATTCAGTTATCGAGTAAAGTTGAAAGTACTTCGGTTGATTCCAGTTTTCTAGGGCTATTCAATGAATTGTTCCATAATTTCACTAGACGTTGAAGGGCACTTCACAATTAATTCAGCTCTATTCGGGAGTGAAATTAATGACGTCTCAAATTGCATTTACCATTGTCAATAATAATTGGGGCTTCCTTCCATTATTTTTTGTCACCTAATCACAGTTAAATGCCACTTGATCGATAAGGCCCAGTTAGGTAACATATTCTGTCTACATGAGCTCATTAAAACGTTTATTTTTTTCGAAATATTTTACTCCTATTTAAAAAAAATTTTTTTTTTATTTATTTACTAATTGTTTGTTGTATTTATTAACAACTGTTTTATTTTATGATAATAGTATTACGGCCCTCATTGTTGGCCGACGTGTCTTATCGGTAGGTACGTAAAAATTTCGTCTTAAAGGAAATTCCTAAGATAAGCTTGTTTTTATTTTTATTGGGCAGAAATATGCGAATTGAGTTCTGTAATCTAAAAAATACTTATTTCAAATGATTATTTTCCATGCGATCAGCAACCGCTTTCCAAAAGTTCCCACACTCAAAAAACTTTATCACGTTATCAGAGACCACAATAGCTTCATGCACTCCTTTCGCTGGCATTAGGTCTACATATGTATGTTATGTATGTCTACATGAAAAAAACAACAAAGTTTTATGCCACGAGGGTATGAATTTTGACGCCCATCGCTCATTTATTTCATACTCTCGCACAGTAGGGCACACAGCATTCGGTGTATGGTGCGCAGTGATGCCAGATTCTGGAATTTTTCCAATTTTGAGTTATTTTTTGAGTTTAATTTTTAAGCAAAAACCACTTGAAATTCTTAAAAGGAATTTTTTTTGCTGCCTGTTTTCAACAGAAAAAAAGGGTTTTATTATACCCAGCGTAAGCGGGGTATATTAGTTTTGTGCAAATCTTGTAACAGGGAGAATTAAGCTCCGGAGATATAGAAAAATGTATATAGAAATGATCAGGATCAAAAACTGAATCGATTTAGACATGTCCGTCTGTCCGTCTGTCCGTCTGTCCGTCTGTCCGTCTGTCCGTCCGTCCGTCTGTCCGTCTGTCCGTCCGTCCGTGGTCGGATCTCCTCCGAAACGGCTGGACCAATCAAGTCGAAATTTGGCACACAGGTATATCGGGATCCGAGTATGATCCTAAGTAAAAATGGGAGACATCCGCCCACTGCCACGCCCATAAATGAATATAATGTGTTTTCAGTAAAATGCTTGTAACTTGCGAACCACTCAACACATTCCATTGATATTTGGTGTACTGGTTAACTACGAAAAGGGACATATCCTGGAAAAAAATGGACGCCGCCCACCTCGAGCCACGCCCACAAATAAGCCCAAAATTAAGGGCTTATCGTAACTTGTGAAGTAAAAGGTGTAGAAGCTTCAAATTCGCAACATAGGTTCACCAAGGCGAATGAAAGGTGTAGGAAAATTTTTTTTATGGCCCGCCCACTGCCACACGCCCAAAAATGAAGATTTTTTCGTAACTTCCGAAGAAAAAGGCGTAGAAGGTCCGAATTCGCAACATAGGTTCACCAAGGCGAATGAAAGGTGTAGGAAAAAAATTTTTTGTGGCCCGCCCACTGCCACGCCCACAAATAAAGATTTTTCGTAACTTCCGAAGTAAAAGGCGTAGAAGCTTCAAATTCACAACATAGGTTCACCAAGGCGAATGAAAGGTGTAGGAAAATTTTTTTTATGGCCCGCCCACTGCCACGCCCAAAAATGAAGATTCTTCGTAACTTCCGAACTAAAAGGCGTAGAAGCTTCGAATTCGCAACATAGGTTCACCAAGGCGAATGAAAGGTGTAGGAAAAAATTTTTTGTGGCCCGCCCACTTCCACGCCCACAAATAAAGACTTTTCGTAACTTCCGAAGTAAAAGGCGTAGAAGCTTCAAATTCGCAACATAGGTTCACCAAGGCGAATGAAAGGTGTACGGAAATAATTTATGTTGCCCTCCCACTGCCACGCCCACAAATAGAGAAGCAAAACATAGTGCGCTCATAATGTCGGGACGCTGGGTATTTCAAAGTCGGGCTTGACCGACTTTAGCTTTCTTACTTGTTTTTTTTATTTTTTTCATATTCCAGGGCAAAGGGGCGCCCAAAAATTCTGGCAGCACTGATGGTGCGGCGTCAATTGGAGAGAAGCGCTCTTTAAACATAAGTGTATCGTGTATCTATTTCTTGCTTTATGAGTGCAGTAAAAAATTTTGTATTTTTATTTAATTTTTTTATTTTTATTTTTATTTTTTTTCATTACATTTTTACACACTCTCTTAAACGCGAATGCGAACACTGGGCCAAAGCAGTGTGCAATATGTATTTGGTTTAATTGTCGTTTGCAGCTTGTGCAACACATCGTTGAAGAGAAACGATTATTGCTATCGCAAGTAACAATAGCGCCATGTCAGCTACAACATCGTGATAACGACGATTGCATTATTGCTTTAATAGCCGTTCATGGGAATGAAATCGAACGATACGAATGCGAACTGGCCCTACCCTACCCACCCATCCTACAAATCAGTCACTGAACTCGTCGGCTATAAGTCAATAAACCTGCTTTAGTTAGAACGATCTGCATTCGCAACCATTCCATTGAATGGAATTCCAAATGAAAGAGTCTTTGGCGAGTCTTACCTGTATGGTAGCTGCTGAATAGTCTTTACCGAACTTTACCGATTTTCGAGGGTCCTGAGTTGCTTTCGCCGCGCCTTGCTAGAAACAGACGAAGATAAACGACGATCTTTTCTGGATTGCTCTGGGAGGTGGCTCTGGGATAGCATGGGGATGCCTGCTATGCTATTTATTCCAGGGTGCGAGGTTCGATTCCCGGCACAGACGAAGCCCAGCAAATGGTTTTTGAAAAAAATCGCATATTAGTGGCACACTACATAAAAATACACGCACTCACACAAACATAAGAAAAACTCCTTGTGGTATCACAACGGGCCGGTATAGGGCGTAAATGACAACACATATAACTTAACATTTGTCACTCTCATAGATATTGCGCGGGACGTATCGCGCCAGTTAGAAAGAGATGTTACTCGGCAGGCAAAAAAAGAGCGAGAGGGCAATACGTTTGGTGAGTAGGTACCTAAGGGAAAAATGCTCATTTTGGTGCGTACCCAAGACCGTGATGGGTACCCAAGACCATATCGAAAAGACATACATATATATAGTTATATATGGTGGCAACCACTTCAACATACACACATACATACATACTACCCTGTAGGAATTTGAACTAGTGTCGTACTAGTACTTTACTAGTGCAAAAGCCACCAGTACTAGTTCTTTTCTATACCCCTGTCCATATGAAATTCTGTCGAAAATCAGTATAACATCTGTACAGGAAAGCACTAGTACAGTATGCACCAGAATTATTCTAGTACTTTTGGATCAAATTGGGTAAATTTGCACCAGTTAAATACTAGTGATGTTTACGGGAAAAAGGTACTAGAATCGTGGATTTTTTTCAGTACAAAATGGAACTAAATATTTATAATTATAAATTTTTATTGTATAATAAAAGAAAACCATTCGGTTGTGTATTTATTATCAATTTATAACGCCTCAATGAGTGAATGAAATTATTCCACTGATCACTAGTATAGTTATGGTGCAAACTTACCCAAACATTGCACTAGTTCTTTTAGTACTGGTAAAAGTACTAGTTCTTTTAGGCAAATTGCTTAACAGCTTTCTACAGGGTAGCTACAGGGCCTTCAGCTCTCAGTGGGCTGAATATATACATACATACCAACTTATTTTTTTCCATATTGAAATAAATTACGAAAAATATTTAAAATGTGTATAGTCCACACTTTGGATGTCTACGGATCTATAAACCGAACGCTTTCACACAAATTATTATGAAATAACACTTCGAAAAACAAAAAGCAAAAAAAAAAAAATCAAAATATTGAACTTACATTCTGAGCGGTCCCAGACTCAAAAGTGGCTACCTTGACGGATTATTTTTCGCTTTAAAAATATTTTGCAAAATTCAACGTGACTGTTAATTTGCTGCTCAATTTACCGCCCCGTTCCATTTTTAGCTGGAACAAATAGAGCCATATGTAAATAACTTATCAACACACGACTGCGGCGACTGCGGCGGCTGCGGCGATACATTGCGAAGATAAACAGATAAAAATTCGACTTAGGCCCCATCTACACGATGCAAGTTTTCGCTTGGCTAGTTTTAGTACTTGTGTGCAAGAACTTGCGTGACCAATCCACACGATGCTAGTAAATTTTAGCTTGCAGCTTGCCTGAAAGTAATCTAAAGATGACTTGCACGCAAGTGCTTTGGCACATAGCCACACGGCGTTACTAAAAGTTGCTTTTCAGAAGCAATTTTTTTAGAACATGTAGCTTGCCAGCTTGAAGGTTTTTACATTCAAGTAGAAGTTCTTGCCGCAAGTTTGACAGTTGGTATAAAAAAATCATATTTTAACCTAAAATAGCAAAAATGAATAAATAAATAAAGAAAGTTCTAGCAGCGGTGCTCATTTTGGAAGAAATAGAAAATTATAGAAAAAAACCAAAACGAACAATTTGGGCACGCAAATTCTTTTTTAGAGGAGACATAAATCCCTTTTATGAGAATTCAATGAAGGACCTATCAAATGAACGTGAACAATTCAAAGTGCTTCCATTTCACTGGTTTACCCCTAGAGCTTCCAGAGCAATGAATGCAATTTGTCCTTTATAACCAGCTTTTACAAATTTGTTTTTTCGGCAATGGCTTCGAAAGCTGCCTCTTTTTATACCTTTTCCGAAGGAAAGGGTATATTAAGTTTGGCACGGAGTATGTAACATACCCTCTAACGGTTAAAATTTGACCAGACCACCATTCGCGAAATTCGGAAAAAATTTTTTTTCACTTTTTTGAATTGAGTATTTCGCAACTAGACAAAATGTCCTCTAACGGTTAAAATTTGACCATGCCCACCATCTGCGAAAATTTTGTGCTTAATAATAATCTCGAGTTTTAGAAGCTAAATCGAAGTACAGATAAGGTAAAAATAGATATCCAAGCTAGAACAACGAAAACAGCAGGAATTTTTGTTATGGTAATGTTTTAACATATTTTAGGCTGAGGAAAAGGTATGTGTGCAGTCGGCTTAGCCGATGTAAACTTTTTTACTTGTTTTTGTAGTCCATGTGTGACTTTTGCCACAAGCACTCATTTTGCTGGTATTCTTCAGTAATTATTTCAATTTGCTCCTCTGACACAGCCATGTTGATAAAAAAAAATGCGAAAAATTTAATTCAATAAATAGCTAGCTATGAAGAAAATAATAAATATTGAAACATCGCACTCGCTACTTTTTTGAGTATCTTGAACCTGACAGTTTGTAAGCGTGCAAGTAAAAAAAATGCTTCTAGCAAATTGGAAGATTGTATTTCTACACGATCCGAAATTTCTTTAGGCAAGTTCTTGCATGGAAGTCTTGAAAAACCTGCCGCAAGTCCTTGCAAGCATTCTACACGATGCAATCTCCTTGCCAAGTACTTGCAGAAGTGACTTGCCAAGTGAAAACTTGCATCGTGTAGATGGGGCCTTACACGAACAGAGTTTACTTGTAGATTCGATAGTGTATTCTCGCTTGTTTCTTAGCGCAAACAATTAACCGAGTGAGTGAAGCGAGGGGGTGGGCGGCGCGGCCCGGCGCGGCGCGGCGCAAAAAAAAAAGCTATCTTAATAAAGGTACCCGTATCTGCATCATCGTACCTATATAGAACCGAATGTGTACTGTGTGTATTTATCTGCCAAATACTCATGCATAGCTCATATCTAGGTCTCCTTACAAAATATCACACATACCAAAAATTAATTGACGTCAAAATGCTAATAAAAGCCAACGCTTTATATAATACCCACCGCCACCGTCAACGGCAACGCGTCTTAACTTGTTAACGCGCAAAAAAGCTTTTAACTCATTTCGAAGAAACTCACTACAACTTGATCGCTGACTGACTGACTGGCTGACGGAAATTGTATCTAATTTGCCTGTTGAAGAATGTACAAGTGTCTAAAGAAGATATGAACGTACGGTTTTTTATCCGATGACAAAAGAGACGTTGCAGAGGGAGGCTGTGTACGTGTGCTGAAGTGCTAAAAGTAATCTCATGACTGACCGCATTAAAGGTTTTTTTTTTTTGAAAATTTTTAACGATTATGTAGAAACTTTTTAGTAAGTCTTTTGGCTATTTTTTTTTCTCTTTGGATTTTTCAGGCATTACAAAGTAAAGTTAAACAATTTGACAATCGTTTTAGGGATATCGAAAAGCACGCCATTATAAGGGCTCAAAGTAAAGAGGAAAGCTCCAGCAAAACCATATGGCAGGTTAATTTTTTGTAAAAAAAAAAAGAACTATAAGTATATACACTGTACTCTCTCTTAAGCAGATACCTACGGGACCGATGTGTCCAATGTGTCCGCTTAACAGAGGTGTCCGCTTAACAGGAAACAATTTTGAGAATGAGGAACACGAGAGCATTCCCAAAAAGTGTCCGAATTATTTCTATTTCAGCACTTAGGCGGAAAAATGTGTGCTCTTAAATGAAGTAGGCCGCACATCGGCTTATGCACACGAAGATATTCTGTTCACATACATATTTTCTATGATTTATTTACAATTTTTATCTGAAATTGTATTTGCTTATCATTCATTTGCCGCTACGTTCGGAATGTTTGGGCTTCGTTTTTATTTCATTGATTTCCATACATGTTTTTTTACGAGTTTTTCCAACAAAACTCATCGACCAAATAATCGCAGCCAATTCACTGAATTGTTCTAATAAATTTCGTTTTAATTGAGTGCGTTAACCGAACGGATCGTTTCGCTCATTTTGATTTACAGGTGTTTGGTCGGCATGTCAGTGGTTATGCCTATGGAAATCCAGTAATTCGAGACTGCTTAGAAAGAACTGTTCCTCGTCACATCGATTCGATATCGATTTGTTGATTATTTTCTTGAGAAATTTTAATTCATCGAAGAAGAAAAAAAAAACAATTCTTTTTAAATAATAGACACTCAGCGCGTAACGGAAGTCCTTCCAAGACACTGTGATACTGAGACTGAGGGGTGAAAATCCCACTTCGAAAATTGATACTTCGCATCGGTGGGTGGTACCTACATTCAGCGATTCTATTGAATTCTTAGGAGAATAAAATCGCCAATTCGAAGTTCGCTCTTGACTTCTGGCTTATTCCGCCTTCCCACAACGTATCTCCTCAAATAAATAAGAAGAAGAAAAAAGGAAAAACGCAAAAAAGCGAGCTTGCCTCGTGCGCTCAGACTCTAAATATGTACTCTGCTCTGCGAAAAACAAGCAGAAAAAGCCATCACAAAGGTGAACGGACGGCCTACAGTTGAGATAATTTCGTTATTGAGGGCTCAACAAAGATTTTTAATTGCCTCGGAATGGTAAAAAAAAAAAAATTACTGACGTTAAGCAGGTGCGTAGGGATAACTTTTTTCTTCGAGGTTCCTTTGTGTGATGTTTAACCAAAAGATGTTCTCTTTCTCTTGCCTTCTTTTTATTTAAAAAAAAATTTATTTTATTTATTAATTTATTTTTTTACTTTCCTTGAAAGTTGGAATTCCTAAGTTCCTAAAAACATGCTTTCATTTTGTTCAGAAATATTCAGAATTAAATGAAGTTTGAAAAGTTTTCGCAGGGCTTTGCAAAAATGCTTTCAGTACAGTACGATCATTGAAGCGATTGACTTTGATCGCGTAAAAAGAGCGTCATGAGCATCCGTATCGAATGCGGGGTCGGGTCCTCGAAAGAGAGGAAAAGGACTTAAATTTCCGAGGTAATCCTTCACAAACAGAGTGTTGGCCTTTTTTGTGTTCTTTGTGAAACTTTTGTTTAGAAACGAGGGAGCCCGACGTACGAAAATGGCCGCGGCCCTCCTGATTGTCGTTAATCTTCCAAACAAGCAAGTGGTGTCCTTTTTATACCCAGCGTAAGCGGGGTATATTAGTTTTGTGCAAATCTTGTAACAGGGAGAATTAAGCTCCGGAGATATAGACAAATATATATAGAAATGATCAGGATCAAAAACTGAATCGATTTAGACATGTCCGTCTGTCCGTCCGTCCGTGGTCGGATCTCCTCCGAAACGGCTTAACCAATGAAGTCGAAATTTGGCACACATGTATATCGGGGTCCGAGTATGATCCTAAGTAATAATGGGAGACATCCGCCCACTGCCACGCCCACAAATGAATTGATTGTGTTTTCAGTAAAATGCTTGTAACTTGCGAACCACTCAACACATTCCATTGATATTTGGTGTACTGGTAAACTAGGAAAAGGGATATATCCTGGAAAAAAATGGAAGCCGTCCTCCTCGAGCTACGCCCACAAATAAGCCCACAAATAAGGGCTTATCATAACTTGTGAAGTAAAAGGCGTAGAAGCTTCAAATTCGCAACATAGGTTGACCAAGGCAATTGAAACGTGTAGGAACAAAAATTTATGTAGCCCGCCCACTGCCACGCCCACAAATAGAGAACTTTCATAACTTCCGAAGTAAAAGGCGTAGAAGCTTCAAATTTGCAACATAGGTTCACCAAGGCGAATGAAAGGTGTAGGGAAATAATTTATGTTGCCCTCCCACTGCCACGCCCACAAATAGAGAAGAAACACATAGTGCGCTCATAATGTGGGGACGCTGGGTATTTCAAAGTCGGGCTTGACCGACTTTAGCTTTCTAACTTGTTTTCTTTTATTTATTTTGTGTCGAGGGCATGATCATGACGACGGGACTGATCATGAATGCATTTATGAGGGGGAGAAAATGGGTCTAAGTCATTGTTGCCTGGATTTCGGATATTTCAAAGAAATCTCTTTTGTTCTGTTGTCGATAGAAATATGATAACAAAAGAAAGACGCTTTTTTCATTTGAAGTGGTTTTCATCTAAAAATCAAATCGAAAATATTCCCCTAAATGGGAAAAGTCGCTCAATCTGGCATCACTGGTCTAAACTCCTCTCCCCTATTAATTGCAGTAAATTTTTTTTTTTTTTTTTTTTTTTTTTTTTTTGCAGAAAATCTTCACATAGGCAGGCAACTCATCTACCTACCAGTGTACCTACCCTAAAAACAGTTTCCACAGCATTTCTTCTAAATTTTCATATATCGAGACCACTGTATGTTCTTATCTTCAAATGAGAAAGGGTAAACTAAGTCAAAACTACATAGATCGTCATGATCTTTGCACCAATTTAAATTCTAGACGATTTTGTACCTCATATCTCATATGTGACATCCACGAAGATCTGAAATGCTGGGCGTGCTTATCGATTTGATATCGATTCCTTTTCTGGTATTTCTTTTATCGATAATTTCCGAGAAATTTTTTGATCTGTCATTTCAAAATATGTGACATAAATTTGGGAAAATAACATCGATTTAAGCAGCGAAATATCGGTCTTTAAAAAAATATCGTTTTTCGAAATAAAAAAAATATATATCGTTGCACATATATTGGCGATAGGTCGAAGTTTTTGGCCATCCCTAAGATGTGATTTTTATTACTTCATTCTTTGGGCCTTAATGGGCATTTGTACCGGTCTGTGCGGTTCAATAAATTTTTACCATCGATCCTAAAAAAAAAAATAATCAAAATATAAAAATGGAATATAAATCGAAACAGTCTAACAATCTTGGCCAACGAATGGAAGTTTTCCGTAGAAAACCGGTGGAATATTTACTCGTACACATACTCAATTAAAGTTAACAAAAACTAGATTCCATGTTCACAAACCTCTTTTGCCTTCAGTTAAATGAACCTGTTCAAAAAAGAATAAAAAGTCCGAATTATTTCTCTTTCTTTTTTTTCTATTTTCTTTCTTTTTTTTTTTAGTAAGTATAAACATACTCAGCTGCTTTGACATTAGGCAAGCAAGCAGGCGAGCATTCAATCAATCATGTTGAACCTGCCTCAAAGTAGCCCACTTCAATCAACGCACAAGCGCAACTATAAAGACCCGAAGGCTTTAGACTTTGTCATATGATTCTTTTTGTTTTTCGTCCATCGTCTGTCGTCCGTCGTCCGTCGTTGCAGTGTTTGGTTTTTTGTCATTGAACACTCTTGCATAGACAGACATCGGCACACAAGACACGTTTTTTCGCGTCGGTAAAAATTATTCGCCCATTTCTTCTCGTCGCGCCCTCGTCTGTCTCTTCTTCGCTCGCTTTGTACACAGCGTTGCAAAGTCTAATCACAACAAAAGCTGCCTTAAGCCTTTTTTCATGTTTTCGATTGAATCCGATAGCGGTACAAGGCATTAAAGCCGGGGACACTGCTCCACTGTTCCACTGTTCGACTCAAGTCGATGACGATGGCGACGAAGACGAAGACGACGAATCCGGGCTGTGAAGCTAATGAATTTATTTTGCTAATTCTTTTTTTTTTTTTTTTTCTACGAATCATCAAATTCAAAGGTACGTAAACCCAACCTGGCAAGCGGGCAATTCGCTGTACAACATTTGTGCAAACGTGAGTACCTATAAGCAAACAAACAAACACTCGAACTTGTACGCAGGTGCGGAGAAATACTTACATATGTACATAACATATGTGCTTCGATTGCTTTCGGATATTGCTGCTCTTCTGCAGAAACTTTTCCACGTAATGCACTTGAATTTGTTTGCTAGAAAAATGAGAAATGATCATTTCGGCTATTAGGAGAGGGAAATTCAGGACGAAGTTGAAATTAAAATCCAATTTAAATTAATATTTTAAGCAACATTTTGTTGGAACTGGGAACAGAAAGCACGCTCTTTCTTTTTCTCTCTTTCTCATCTCTTCTCTCTCTCTCTCTCTTATCTCTTTCCTCTCTCTCTTATCTCTTTCCTCTCTCTCTCTCTCTTATCTCTTCCCTCTCTCTCTCTCTTCTCTCTCTCTCTCTCTCTCTTATCTCTTCCCTCTCTCTCTCTCTTATCTCTCTTATCTTTCTCTTCTCTCTCTCTTCTCTCTCTCTCTCTCTTCTCTCTCTCTTCTCTCTCTTCTCTCTCTCTCTTCTTCTCTCTCTCTCTCTCTCTTCTCTTTATCTCTTCTCTCTCTTCTCTCTCTTCTCTCTTTCTCTTATCTTTCTCTTCTCTCTCTCTTCTCTCTCTCTCTTCTCTCTCTCTTCTCTCTCTCTCTTCTCTCTCTCTCTCTTTCTCTCTCTCTTCTCTCTCTCTCTTCTCTCTTTCTATTCTCTCTCTCTCTTCTCTCTTTCTCTTGTTTTTTCTCTCTATCTTCTCTCTTTTCTCTCTCTCGCTCTCTCTCTCTCTTTCTTTCTCTTTCTCTCTCGGATTTTTACCCAAAGTTTTGTACCAGAAATTCAGAAGGCAGGCTGTATTTAGAGGCACATAAGCGATGTTCCGGGTATCCGGTGGCTATCCGGTACGCGGTGTGGCCAGTTGCATTTAGTTATCCGATGGGTTGCTCCTGCTATCGTTACAATCCGTCCGAAGGGTTTTAATGAATTTTTATTCAAATGAAAATATGAAAATTCTGTGAATATGTCATCGGTTTAGCCTTCAAAACAATGCCATATGAATTCATGTGAATATGATGATGATACCCCAAGATGACAAAGATATTCTCCATTTCATTAGTTATTGATATTGAATCCGAATTGCTATAATTTCATATACCACGTTTTTTTTTTTTTATATAGAAAACCGGACAAAAGGGATCCTTATTTAAGTAGGTAATCGAGGTAGTCGTTAAAATACTGGCAGGACTGTCACAGGGTCGCTCGCTAGACCTACAAAATTGCTTGCACACATAAATCTAATAAACAAAGGGTACAAGCCCATTTAAACTCATTTCGCCGCAACTAAAATAAACATGTAACACGAAAAGATGATGATGAATAAGAAGAAGAAGAAGAGGAAGAAGAGGCAGAGGAAGATAATGAAATAGAGAAGAAAAGACGAATTTCTTTTGCAGGAAAAGTAGGGCATCTTTCACATATTTTTGCGCAATTTTCTATTCTAGTTCTCCCTGGTCTGGGAAAAACTTTGAAACGAAGAACCACCATTGCCTGCTGCAGCCTGCACTGGCGGTGCGAGTGCCGTGCTTTTTTTTCAGACATAATTTGTTTTTTTTTTTTTTTAAAGTTAGCAAATTGACAAAAACGCATTAAGGAAAACTTGTTCTCCTCCTATTCGTGCGAGATTCGTGAAGATTCCAATTTCAATTCGAGCACTTTAAATAGGTCAGCAGTCTTTGAATTGAACAAACATGCATACGTGCATACATATTAAATATGTGAGCATATTTGCTAACTTACTCGTAAAATGTCGTCGAAGACGCTCCACAACCGGGTATTATTTTGAATTGATAAAACACACCTTTCTCGACGACTTGTCGTGAAGGTGTCAGCCTCAATTCGGCATAAATGACACACCATTCGAGCCCAGACGATTCGATATGCCGGTGCCTTTGCCTATTAAATATCGGCCGAAGCAATCATATTCGCTATTTTTAAACGCCCGACAAACTCTCTATATCGAGCATATGTATGTGCATTGCGTTTGTGCGTACGTGTGTGACGTTCATAGTTTTGCGATATAGAAATAGGTAAAGAAGTTCATAGTTATGCGATATAGAAATAGGTAAAGAATGTACACAGAATTGATCAGTGTTCCGCGTCAGTATGTTTTTCTGTTTTTTCCAGTTTATTTATGAGAGGAGTTGAGCTACGTATCATGAGCAACAGAAACTTCAGTAAGAATAATGGACTTCATAGGACAATTTCGAGGGTATTCCAGGTATAAGGGTCTATTATAAAAACAAACAATAAATCACAATAGCAACTCTTAAATTTGAATTGTTCGAGATACATATAATTTTCCCACCAAACATTTTAGGATTGATCATATTTATGGGTCTAAAATGGGTCCGAAATTAAAAAAAAATAAAATAAAAGTCCAGAATGAGTCACAAATAAGTGGAAAATAAGATAATATTAGGTGTAGTAAAAAGAAATGTTTCACCAGCAAAATTGTTCGCCATGGACAGGAACAGATGGTAATCACTTGGTGCCAGGTCCGGACTATAAGGTGGATGCAGAAGAACCTCCCAACCAAACTCCCGGAGCTTCTGGCGAGTCACTATCGATGTGTGTGGCCTGGCGTTGTCCTGATGGAACACAATTCCTCTCCTATTGGCCAAAGCTGGCCGCTTATGGGCGATTGCTTCCTTCAGACGGTCCAATTGTTGACAGTAGAATTCCGAGTTAAGAGTTTTGCCGTATGGGAGCAGCTCATAGAAGATAATTCCCTGCCAATCCCACCAAACACACAGCAAAACCTTCCTGGTCATCAATCCTGGCTTGGCCACCGTTTCCGCCGGTTCACCGTGTTTCGACCACGACCGTTTTCGCTTGACGTTGTCGTAAGTGACCCACTTTTCATCACCAGTCACCAACCGCTTCAGAAATGGGTCGATTTTGTTGCGGTTCAGCAGCGATTCGCAGATGGAAATTCGGTCTATGAGGTTTTTTTGCGTTAACTCGTGTGGCACCCATACATCGAGCTTCTTTGTGTATCCAGCCTTATTCAAATGGTTCCAAACGGTTTTTTGTGCAATCTTTAGCTCTTTTGCAATCGAAACAATGCTAACATGACGGTCGGACTCGATAATTTCCATGATTTTATCGACATTTTCGACAATTGGCCTTCCAGTGCGTGGTGCATCCTTGACATCGAAGTTACCGGAACGGAATCGACGAAACCAAAATTGCGCATGATTGGCTGTTACAGTATCAGGTCCATAAACGCTATTCACATTTTCAGCCGCCTGGCTTGCGTTTTCTCCCTTATCGAAGAAAAACTGTAAAATGTAGCGAATTTTCTCTTTGCTGATGTCCATCTTTGACAAGCTCTCAAACAAAACTGAATCAATCAATCAAAAAAGTGTCAAAAAAGCTTTTTTAGTAGGAACTGTCATCTTTCTAATGCTTCCTAGCGGAACACGATCGGACTTATACAACGCGAGATGCAGATAAATAACGCCATCTATTGGAAAAATAATGGATTTCTTTTTACTACACCTAATATATATCATATATATGTATGTATTTTGATCATTTGATGATATTTGAAATTTGAATTGAAATGAGAATCGTCACAAAAAACCCCCGATTCCCTTCCATCGATAATTCATTAACGAATCAAACGAGAGTCAACAAAATATTATCGTTAAATCCATAAAAAAGTCATTGTCATGCTCGGTCTACTAACATATGACACCCTTATGTATTTCGAATTTTTGAGCAATTCTTCTATTGGTAAGAATTCAAGTGTTAATGTAATCATTTCCTCTCATTATCACGTTGATTTTTGTCCTCCTCAGCGAGATAGACGAGAGGCAGACGATGGTGTTTTTTTTTTCTTTCTTTCCTTTTTCTCTGAGTTCGCCCACATTGCTTTCTCCATGAGCTCACTCTGCGTGGTTGGAACGGGTAGCGTCATGTATGACAAAAATCATAAATATCGCAATAAATATGAATCTGTGGACAAGTGTCCATAAATGGCCGCTGGAGCGATATTACATGAAGACCATGATCGATTCTCTTTCTCTCTCTCTCTCTCTCTCTCTCTCTCTCTCTCTCTCTCTCGATCTCTCTCTTTATGGCTCTTTGCTCTTTCTGTCACATTATGAAATTCATTTCGATCGCTTTGAATCGTCACCCATTTTCATTAGCAAGTCCGAAAATGGTCTTCAAGATGTTGTGGGCTAGTTTTATTACTATATTTTATTTATTTTTTGGATGGTCTTGTTTCGTTGATTCGAGCATTTAAATCTTTTAGTATCGTTTTTAAAAAATATGGTTTTTTATTTACTTTTTTGATTTTAAGCTTTGTGATTTTCCCTTAACCTAATTTTGGACCGCTGATCGATTGTTCGATCAGTTAATTCATAAAAATCTATCCTTCCCTCTGTGCAAGGTATCCTTACGTGGGCGGTGTCAAAATAAAGTTCGAATTTTTTGGTTTTTTTTTTTTAAACAAATTGTAACTTTTCCCGCTAGGCAAGAAGGAGAATGGCAATCACAGGACACCATTGGATTCGTGAAGACGAGATTGCCAAACTCAAAATCAAAATCAAAGATTTGCTTGCACTGACAGATGGCGTAGTCATGAGAGTTGAGACCGAACACTTTTCGGTACAACATCCATAGGATGGATAGGATGGGATAGGTTCGCTGCAATCCAGCCTGTCCCAGTTAACAGTTTGGAACTACGTGGGATGGAAAATTGTGGTTACCGTTTTCAGTCCCAACGGAGTAACATAATGACAGACGTCAGTCAGTCAGTACATAGACTCTTTACAAAAAGGGAAGCCTAATACAACAGGGCTTTAGCTCTTGAAGAGAGTCTTGCAGATCGAAAAACGACGAAAAGGTCCTACTGGGGCTAATCCTTCAATTTCAGTGGGACCACTTGATGGCAGCTCTCTAACGTCACACATTATTATTATGAAAAGAAAACGTAGAATTCAAGGAGCAGGATGGCTCAGGAAAACTCTTTTCAATTGACCAAAAAAAAAATGGAACACAAAAATTAACAATTTCTCTTCAACAAAAAAAAAAAAAACAGAAGTCATTCTATGCCCATTCAGAGAGAATAAATATTAAGCCTCATAGTCTTCAACATAGTTTAAACTTTTTGAAGGTTTAAAACTTTGAAATGAAAGTCTTTTGGAGATTTTAAACCAGCTTTATTAATTTTGTATGAAAAATTTGGAAAAATTCAAACATAGCAAAGGTAATTGATTGAGTTAAACAGGCATGAAGATCAAAAAAATATATTTGACAATTTAAGCTTTCGAAGCTCTTAAACTGATTTGAATACTACGACCCTAAAAGAAAAAATCGACTTTAAAACTTCCTTAAACAATTAAAATTATTACATAACAAAATTCTTATCTCGTCATCACGTTCAAAGGCACTTAACGTCGAACGCTTAAAGAGTTGCCTTTGCTCAAAACAAAAAAAAAAAAAAAAAAAAAAGTTATGCAATTTTTCTTATCGTGTTTTTTTTCTGCATTTTTCGTAGAGTTTCTTGCGACGTCTTTCATATATACACTTGAATAATAATAAACTATGTAATGAAAAAAATCGTTTCTAACAAAATAAATCCCAAATTGATGAAAGGTAATTATGTTGACGTCAGTGAAATTTTGCGTAACGCTCAAAGCACTCAAGTCGGTCTTTTTCTTTATATTCTTCCTTTATATACATACATACATATATTCTTTGAAGTATTTAAATTCTTATTCTATTTTTAAAGCTGCCCATGTTGAGTTCTTTTGAAGTCATTCATTCAGTCACCCCAATGAGTTCGAAATAATGCTTGCGATGTCTTTCGTGGGCCATTTATTATAAAACATTTCAAAAAAAAAAAACAAACAAAAAACCCCCTCCACAAAATACATAGTAAAATACAGTAAAATTTTCCATGTAGGAAAACTCAAAATCAATGGAATTATAAGCCTTTATAGCATATGACGAATATGGGTATTCACAAAGGCGTCGGAAAATAGGAAAGTCGGAAAATCGGAAAATTTTAACTGCTGAAAAAGTTGTGCAAGATAAAAAAAAAGTGTAAAAAAATTTTAAGAAGTCGCAATATTCCGATTTTCCAACGTTTTAATCACGCCCTTGTGAATACCCCTACTGAATTTGAGTACTCAAAAGAAGATCAATTTTGGCCGCATTTAGGAGTGCCCGAAGAATCGAGTTCTCACTGTACATACTTTTGATTAAAAAAAACAAAATGTTTTTTTTTTTACACTACTACTGTTCCGATTAAATTTCTCTTTCCGAAAAACAACAAAATTTTTATGAAATTTTTGACATTTTGAGAGAATATCGTGACGTTAAACTTGAATCGGAACAGTAGCAAATGGGCCTTAATGTGTCATTTAAAGTGTGTCACTCAAAGTTTCTTCTACGTAATCAATTTTCATTACATATGGATGATTTTGCCCATCCAATCGGAAGAAATTAATCATTGACCATCAAACGGAAATCTTTTCATACATACATACAGTGCTGTGTGAAACCTAAGCAACCGAAAATTTTATTCAAAAGCTTCAATTTGGATATTCATAGGAATTATTCAATAATAAAGAGGATTTTCGAAAAACAACAACAACATACCTACTTAAGAATAAAAACAAGATGAAAAGTGATTTCAGTTTTACACAATACTGTATGTTTATGCATATCCCAGCCGGACTTTTTCGCATAAAGGAAAAATTCATTAATGTTTTCACCGATGATGTCAAGGGGAAAGTTAGAGTACTTCTAAATTCTAATAACATTGTCATCGA
Organism: Chlorops oryzae; assembly: GCA_020466095.1. Classification (NCBI taxonomy): domain Eukaryota; kingdom Metazoa; phylum Arthropoda; class Insecta; order Diptera; family Chloropidae; genus Chlorops; species Chlorops oryzae. The sequence continues at coordinate 21,897,502 of CM035806.1, read as the reverse complement.
GAAAAGGTGTTATTAATCGCAATTCCAATGACATTGTCATCGAAAAAATATGTTATTCATCGCAATTCCCATGACATAGTCCGTGTTTCATTTTCATTTCGTATCACTCCCGAACGATGACATTTTCTTGCGAAACAGGAGGTATCCACTCCAATTTCGATGACCAACTGGTGACATGTCCTCTCATGACGGCCAATGCCGTTTGTGTGTAAATTTCATTAGAAATTTGGTGTAGAAATAGGAGGAGTCGCGGCTCTTATGTCATGCTGAAATCATTGATGGTTTCACCGGGACTTTTCCTGCTGGGTATCTGTGGGTATATCTATTTTTAATAACAAAAGCGTATTGAATTTCACAAATTAATTTGTTGAAAAGATCGCCCGTTATATCTTCGCCTTTCTCATCCCCATCCTCATTCTCGCTGGTTTATAGGCACTTTCACGCTGGGTCTTCTTTTTGTCAACCAATATCGTAAGCGATTTATTTTATTTTATTATTTTTTTTTTTCGGCGCTGTTTCTGTCTCCATGCTTTCTTATTAGCATACACTTGCGTCTTTTATTGGTAAGAAATTTGTCGGAAATTCTCTTTACCGCCTTTTTCACAAATATTTCATTTCATTCTTTATTTATTTTCCGTTTTAACTCTCTATCTCCGCTTCTCTGTATCGTGAGTTTTGCCAAAATAACATGCCGTAGATTCGGTCTGTTATACACACACATTCCTGCAAACTCGCACGCCACTCACACTTTATGGAAATGGCTTTGGGAGCAAATGGCCAAAAGCAATATCCAAAATTTTCAAATTGATTTCTGTCCGATGATCATCTTGAATATTTTCTATGGCCATATGTACATACATACACGGAGCTATTTTGTCTTAACCCATTATCTGCCGGTACCAAAAATACGATGAATTTAGGCTTGAGTTTGGTTTTGCAAGCTTCTAGTGGCGTAATTAAGAGAATTTAGCGTTTTTGAAAAAATATAAATTTTTTATTGGGAGATATGGGGTGGTCGATATATCGACCAAAGGCAGAATCACTATACACTGCGCGCCACTTGAAAAGCACATATAACAAATTTTTTTTTTTATATACATATATCTCTCAATCCATATAAGGGAGAGCGTTGAATTTTTTTGTATTGAAGGCGGTACATCAATCCCTTATTTAATCCCGCTTAAATGGCTGAAATATGTGGAGCGGTGAATTTTTTTTATTAATTTTTGAACGAATCAACTCCAAAAAAGGATCATATTTGCACCACTTGAATAGAACACCTTTAAAAAAAAGCGAGTTTTCAACATTTTCTTATCTGACCTTTATTTATACATAAATAAAACGTAGTAAGAACATTTTCCATAAAAAAGATGATCTTTTAATAATGGGTGGAACCCGCTTTGTTAGTTATAACTTCAAGCACCCTGTTTGGGATGGACTCGTTCATTAAAGCAATATAAGAAAGTGTAATAGTGTTCCAAGCGTGTTTTATGGCGTCAATTAGTTCGCAAACAGTTGAAAATTGTTTTCCAGGTTCATAGACCTTTCGAGTAACCCAAACCCAAACGTTTTCTATGGTGGTTAAGTCTAGTGAATATGGATGCCAGCTTAAAAGCGCTACATTTTGCTTTAGTATGTTGGACTTTACAGCCCGGGCAGTGTGAATCGGAGCGGTATCATGTTGGTAGGTCCATTTCAAAGGTCCGAAAATCTCGCTAAAACAGGGAAACGCCTTCTGAAGCACACCACAGTAAACCGTTGCATTTATAGCCGTAGTCAAAAATTGCAGTTCACAAGTGCCGAAGGATGAGATTGCTCCCCACAGCTTCACACCGCCTGCTCGACTGTGATTACGGTCCAAATAGTGTCTTTCTTGCATTAATACATGAAAATAAAAACTATAGCCATCGGGTCTTTCCAAATTAAATTTTTTTCTCACCTGAGAACACAACACGATGCGATTCGGTAGTCCACGACAGGTTGGCGCGGCAGACTTTGAGGTGTTGCTCCTTACGGGCGGGGTTGAGTGAGGTTTTCTTCTTAGTATTTAGTCTTTGAATATGGCCAGCCCTCGATATAAAACGCCTTATAGTAGTTAAACTCGCATTAACACCTGATTTTTGCCTTATGTTTGCTATGGAGTCGTGCGAGTTTGAAGAGATTCTTAAAATAAGTCACTTGTCCGCCTCAGGAAGAACACGGTGCGTTCGTCCTTACATGTTTTTCCTATGTTTGGCTTCATTTAAACAAAAGGCAGATATAACTTTTCGGCTTTTTTCGATTTTTTTTTTTGTATTTGCGAAACAGATAGCCCCATATCCTTGTACGCTTTGATTTCGCCTTTTTGGTCTCATTTAAGGCTTTTCCACAACCCATTTCAACTTTATTTAGCCTCAAAAATACGCTATCTCATTAAATTATATAAAAACCAGCAGTTTACGTCGAAAGCCACGGGAAAAACTACTCGATTTGATTAACTGTTCTATTCAAGTGTTGAAAATTTTTTGCATGCTTTTCGTCAACACGAAAACAAAAAAGCTAAAATTCTTACAAAGTTTCTTTTCCCAAGCTTGAACTTTGTGATAGAAAACGAAAAAGTGCTAATAAAAAGATTTATGAAGATTTAACCGCAATCCGCCAAGCAATTTCTTTGTTTGAAGCAGTTATATTGAGAAATGGACTGGTGTGCTATTCAAGTGGCGCGGAGTGCATAGTGATTCTGCCTTTGGTCGATATATCGACCATCTTTTTTAACTCCTTATAAAACTCATCAAAATAATTTTTTTTGTTTTCAGAATCTTTTAAAAATGATATTTGAAATTTGTTCTGATATCTTAGAAAAAAATTACATTGAAGTTAATAATTTTTCTTTTGGAAAATGGGTGCGGAAAAAAATCTTTAAAATGGCTTATCCAATTGGAAAGCCCATACCAAAATCCAATTGGAAAATTTTTGGAGGTTTGACTATCCGTCTGTTTTCCATAGACCAACCTATCATTTACAAAAAAAATTAAGACTTTATTCGTATCCTTTGATTTTTAGGATTTTTTTAAAGTTGTTGGTCGAGATCTCGACCGCCAGGCAGATAATGGGTTAAGGCTGGGTTAATCTTAACTGATGGCGAATTCACTTAACTTAACTTGAGAGCTTACTACATACTACCTACTTTAACCCTAACACATTGAAAATAACAAATAGAATCAGTTAATTCGTCAAGCTTAGTTAAGTTATCTCATAGCGTTGCCAGAATATTTTTTTTGCAAGATCGGATTTTTTCAAAAAATTCAGACTTTCCCGTAAAATCCCCTAAACTTACCCTTACTACCTTCGCCCTTACAAAAAATATACTTATGTTCATATTCATAGCCACTTTTTCTTTTTTTATGGCTTTATTGCTCGCTCTCCAAGAATTTTATCACTATCTTTCTTAATACTTAATACTCATTTGCACAATCGTGTTGTACGGGAAGATTTTTCGCTAAAATTGTACAATTTTGGGCAGTTTGGTGGATAACGGTAACAGACCTTTTATGACCCTTTATACTGATGAGCAAAAAAAAAATGTATAAAAGTAGAACATTTTCTAAGTATTTTTGGAAATATCGAGATCTTTCATATCCGAGCGGGTCATTCAAATTTGTCGTATGGCAACGCTGTTACCTTAAATCATGACTAATGGAGCATTTAAGTTTTCTTATTTAAAGCTTAGAACTTCGGTCGAATTCAATGAAATTGGTGAAACACTTGATTCGATTAAGATTCTACATATGTATTTCTCTTAGAAAGCCTCTCACTCACTTTCAGGACGTTACTTGTTCTTGTTTTCTTTCACGTATTTAAATTTATTTTCCTCAAGTCTTTGAAAATAGAAATCTCCCAACTCAAACAAAATCGGAACGATAATTACGCAACATGTGCCCCGTTGTTGTGAACGATTGAGGCTGGTTGCTCTGTCGGTATCCATGCGTGCTCAAGCAGAGGACGCACAATTTGCTCTGAAAGTGTCACAAGGCTAAATCATTTGCTGGCTTGACATCCTTTTCGATTCAGAGCGACATGTTCACTTTTACCATATGCACTCATTAAGCTTCGAAAGCATGTGGGATAAAAACTTTTCCATTAAAATGTCATACAAAGCATATTTGCTTGCACCAGTTCTCGGCTGGAAAGGAAAGTCGAATTGAAACGATAATTTGAAAATTTATATACATACATATATTAAGATCCATATATGTATACGCAATATCCGAGAGGATATACATATAAAGTACCTATACAATTCGAATAGAATACGATTTTATGAAATTTCGAAACTCTTAAACATGAAAGTGAAGATGGCACTGGATATATTTATATAGCCTGAATGCCTTTCGATTTATAAGGACAATCGTTCTAGCTTTCGTTAATCGAAAATAACTATGTAGTAAATAGTAACCATTCAGTACTTTCTTAGACACATAAATCCACAATCAACCCGATCATAAATATTTGAAGAAACGAAATTCCGCCCACATATTCTATATAAAGGACGAAAGAGTTTTGGGAAATAAATTTTTGTAGCAAAATTTCATCAAATTCTCCCTTTTGCCGATGCATGGAAAACTTGAGAAAAATTTCTAGGGATGAATTTATTTGTGTTGGAACTTCAAAAAAAAAAAAAAAATCTTATTCATTTTAAATTGCTGCGTGAAATGGAAAATTGAGAAAACCCGAAATCGCAATATTTCAACACTTTGCGAAATGAATTTCGAGGCGGAAAATTTTCCCGCAAAATTTGATCTATTTGGCAGTAATTCTTTTTATGACCGAGGGTATATTGCGGTTGTGCGGCTGTGCATATTACCCAGTACCATTCGAGAAGGGCAATACAAAATGTGGATAGAAATGATGAGCGTCACCAGGAAATTCGATCAGGCTTGTCCGTCCGTCTGTCTGCTTTGTTTACAGTTTTCTTATCGAAGGAGTTAAGCTACCTTGACGAAAATCGGCATGTGTATTGTTAGAGACATCTGTAAGAACAGGTTCGAGAATAGACCAGGGGCCCTATTGCAGTTTTCGTAAACGCAAAAAACGCAACGCAATTCAACATTTTGCATTAGAAAATTCAATACAACATTTTAAATTGCGTTGCGTTTGTTGCGTTTACGAAAACTGTAATAGGGCCGCAGATCGGACCATTTTTAAGGTGCCTACAGTACTAGGGTCTGTTATGAAAATCATAGAAACTCTGCTCTGAAACCGGAATTGTTGGAGATATGTTGATAAAATTTTTAACTTCAGTTTATATTTAAGTATCCGATTAAGTTTCCAAAAATATATTCGAAAAGTGGACATGGCAAAAGGATGTTTTTCATAAAGAATTTGCACAAAAATTGGCCTATGAAAATCTCCAGAATACTAAGTCTTAAAGATCGTGTCCTTGGGGCCTGTTTTAAAAACTATTCAAGCTTCTACAGCTAGCCATTTATCTCTGTCCGGTATTGTATGGTCAGGCTCGCATGACTATTACACCCTTATTTATATATATGTATGTATATATATATATATTTTTTTTATAGACCACGCTCCACAGGCTAAAGCAATATATATTATCCCAATTTGCAATCCATAAATGGAAGGCTGCCAATTTGAGAGAAAATATTTTCAAATGAAATTGCAAAAAATTAAAAATAAATAAATAAAAAATAAAAACTATTCAGCAACACTAGCACAGTGGGTCAACGAACTGTATGCGAAATATTGACACGAATGCGTACAATGTACATACTGAGTGAGAACTGGCTTATTCCATGAGTGCTTTTGTTTCACAAATTAAATAATTCAATTGCATCCGCTTTGAAGTTGCTTTTTCCTCTGAACTTATGCGCAAAGATTGCTGTCAATGCCTGGCTAATCAAATTTATGTCTAATCGAATCAAACTATTCACTCGAGGCTCTTCGACGTTCTTCAATCGTTCGTTCATCAATCGTACCTTGAGTCGAACTGGAGTGTGGAGTGGAATTTTGCACGCGCTTTCCTTGCGTTCTTGATTGAAAATCCATTCGGGATCACGAATTCATTGAGTTATAAGTTAATTGAAATAAAAAAAAATAAAAACGAATCAAAAATAATGAAATTGGATCACACATCAAAAGAGACGAACAATGTGTGAGTGAGTGTCTAGGAAAATGAAGTTTTAGATTTTATTTTTTTTTTTTTTCTGTTTTTTTAAATTATAATTCCATCCCAATATGGAATTTCTTTTCTGATAAAAAGCTGCTCGAAATCTATGAAGTATTCAATTTAACTTTTCTGAAATGCCTTAAATAAATACCTACACATACTTATAATAATGAACGTAGGTGGGCTGACGCTGCGTATGAGTAATATTTTTCTCAAACAGGATTTCTCAATACGTATACGCACTCATCAAGATGAATCTTAAAATGTCTTTAGCTTAATTGGTATTATTTCATGGTCTTTCAGATTCGCCCATGTATTTTTATGTAATAATTTTGTGGAGCAGATGTATTTAAAAAAAAAAAAAAAAAAATAGTAATAATAATAAACGATATCTGAATTTATTTCGAATAAAGAAGACAGGTCAATAATTTAAGCGGAGTCATTGAGAGAGCTAATATCAATACGTGGTTGATCATATATGTAGATCATAACCTACTGCGTCAATTTATTACCAACTTGAGGTCAGTGTTTCTGAAACCAGTAATCCACGGACATTCAAATTTTATCTTAACCTAATTTGACGCATAATGGGGAGATTTTCTCCCCGGATGAATTTAACGATTTATAGCAATGTTATATAATTATTAAACGCTATAAATCTTTAAATTCATGTGGAGTCAAAAGGACTGACCGGCTGAGGAAGGCAATCGGTGTTTTAAACTAGTACATGTACGAAAATCAAAAAACTTTAAAAGCCCTTTCAGGGGTCTCAGCCGGCTATACCCATTGTTTCGTATGCGTTAAAAAAAAAACTCTCGAAATTTAGAGCTCATCTCTGGTTGTCCTGTAAAAAAAATCCAAAAACCACTGCCCAAAAAAAATTTCAAAACGCCTGATTCAATGCATCCAACACTTTTCATCTGAGGACTCCGCAAATCATAAAAAAAAACATTAATTATTTTCATTTCAGAAATATCAGAAAATCTTCGTAAATCAACTTTTTGTAAGTTTTTCTTTGATTTACAAAATGATTTTTAAGAATTTCTATTTTAGATATTGACAATCGTCTCTAGAGAGAGCTGTTTGAGAGAGAGAGAGAGAGAGGAGAGAGAGAGAGAGAGAGAGAGAGAGAGAGAGAGAGAGAGAGAGAGAGAGAGAGAGAGAGAGAGAGAGAGAGAGAGAGAGAGAGAGAGATAAGAAAAAAAAAAAAAAAAAAAACATTTCATTGAATCACCTCAAGACATTGTTATTTTCCTTCGAATTCAACATCGTCTCAATGAAGGGCATTTCCCCCAAATCTTTTCTCAAGAGCATCAGCACTCTACATGACTTGAATTCGTAAATCCAACCAAATGTGTGTATGTAGTTCAGTATTTCTGGGCCAACGTTGAGTTGAATGGCATCCGTTGAGGAAGTTTGCTCCCCACACTAATGCCGAATAATATTCAAGAGAGCATTTTGCTTTTGTAACACGAATAAATTCTGTGGACATGAATGAATTCGTCATATTCAGAGAGGAGGAACACAAACCCAGTTACAAATCGTACTCGCGTACCCTAACTACCTACTCATTTACCATTGAGGAGTAGGAGGTTCAAGTTGGCATTTGTGTAAAGCCAACGCGTGCTGGATCCATATGGACGGTCTGTTTGTCTGCTTGCCTCTCTGTCTGTCTGTCTGTCTGTTCGTTCTTTCTGTTCTGTTCATTTGGACCTTGCTTGATGCTTACTTATGGTATTTGAAAGCAAAACGACCTTGTATCCAAATGTCTGCACAAGTGTCTTTTGCATTACTGAACCGGGTATGTGTGTGCGTGGGCTTTCAATTCGTCGATTTTTCTTCATCTATTTTTCGTTGTTCAAGGCGGGTTAATAAATTTTAAAACATTCATGCTCTTAAGCTAAAGAGAGACGCCACTTCAAATTACATTCAACTCTTTATGTACACGATTGGTATTTTACACGGTTTTGTTGCACGATCAAGGCAAATGACGTGCATAAAAGTTACGTCCTGTCTTGCGTGGGGTTTCCGGTATTCCAATGAATATTTCATATTTTTATAGGTAATGTCTTATTATTTTATATTTATATATTTCAATTCAGCACCTAAAATTATGCTTATAAATATTAAGAATATTTCTGACACACAGATACTTGTTCGCTCTTGTGGCTTTGTCCATTAACAATTGTCATGAGCAAGGTCTTTAGGAGTTTTGTTCATCTTCTTGGAGCCTCATTTAAGCCCCATTGGTAAAGGCTTAAAATTATTTTTTAAAAAGTGCTTTCGAAATATTCAAAAGCATACATCTAGGTGTTTAATTTGAATATTTTCGGTTGCCATTGTTATTATTAGGATATCATAAAATATTTCCATTCAGCACCTAAAAGTAGGCATTTGAATATTTAAAACAACCAATCTTTATTATTCCGATCCATTTAGAAGGGAACTTAAGTAATTAAGTCTTTGAGAAGATTGTCACAACTTCCTTCCACATGCCTTCTTCAAGATATTTTTAATTTAAATTCCGAACAGTAGAAAATATTCTAGATACTTTTTTGCATACTATTGGGTGCTGAATTTAAATATTTTCTGGTTCCTTAGTTCTGGATAAAATTATATTCATGAAGAGTAATGATTCCGTTCAAAAAATGAAGAAAAAAAAAAAGATTTTTGAGAATTTTCCTTGGTAAAAAAAAAAATTTTTTTTCCAACTGTTAACTGAATTTTTTACAAAGTTTCTTTGATGATTTGAAGCAAATACAAATACAAAAAAAATCATTCCAAAACAAACCATCTAAAAGGAGGCTAATGTTGTGCTTTACATAAAATAATAAATTCGTTTGCCAATGAGGATAAACGAAGTGGCTTGGCATCACAATTTTTTCATGTGGCAAGCATAGAACGTTTCATTTTTATGATACACGCTCATATATAATTTGCAATGAACGCAAATTTATGACTTGTGGCTAAATGTACTTTTCATTTAGATCCCATGGAGCGTGAAAAGGACAATCCCAGCTGCCTATACAAAATATAGCACTATAAGCAATGCGGCCTTTTCAAATTGCCATCGATTTCTTTCTGACAGTGTGCGTCCGTGTGCATGCCCAACATTTGTAGAGTGATTATCAGGGCTCGGTTTTTGTTGACTTTTATAAATTGAAAACATACTTTATGGGGCCACATTTTTTCTTAACAACATTTTGCGAATTAAGTTTACCGAAGTGGAACTTCAAACCGCATTTCTAACTTCAAAAAAAAAAAAAAAACCATTTTGAAGATAAAAATCGATTTCAATCTTAGATTTATTTATCCCACCCAACATTTGGAAGACTGTTTTATAAGATTCGATAAGATTACGATTCTTTTTCGAGCCCCCTTCATGATTAGAAAATGATTGATCACATGCATGATTAAAAGAAGACTCGAAAACGACTCTCCAATATGCTTCAAAAGCGAGTCGTATTCAAATTACAAAAACAAAATATAGAGCAATCGCCAATTAATCACCTATGGGATTGAAATATGATCATTCAAATTGTTGCTATCTTATATTTCACTCAATATTTGACTCAAAATTGAATTGAATGGAATTTGACTTTAAAGCTATAAACGAAAAATTTCCATGACTTTCGATTTGGAAAGCTTGGTGTCGACGGGTGAGCACAGGACTAGAAAACGAGAGTTCCTATATAATAATAATTCATATAACAAAACATATACACGGAAAAGGCCAAAAAAATATGTATTGATTTAAAAAATTAAAAAAAATTTTTTTTTTTTTTGGAAAGCAATCAATTATAAATATGAGTCGTGGAAGACTCCAAAATGATAGCAAAGGTGAGTCGTAGAAGACTCCAAAATAGTAACAAATATAACTCGAAAATGATAACAAATATGACTCGAAAACGACTCGCAAATGATATGAAATATGACTCCCTAAGAAGAGTCGCGGCTGGGGTTCCAATTTCTCCCGACAAAAGTTACATTTTTGAGCAGAAAACGAGCGCATATTTGATTTTTTTAATCAGAAAGGCGACTCGAAAAAGACTCGCTTTTGATAAAAAATTTCAAAAAATGCTAGCTGGGATGTGAGTAAAACAAAACTTTTACTCCATAAAGTATGCTTTAAATTTATAAAAGTTAACAAAATCCGAGCGAATTATATTTACGAGTCCGAAATCTTCTATAAAAATAATAGGCTCAGAAATTTGAGTCCCAAATAGAGTCCGAAATACTTGAGAATTAAGAGGCTTAGGAATAACTTCAAATGAGGAGTCATGCCTATATATATTTGATTCCTATGGAGCTCAGAATTTAAATGGGTAATTAAGTATTTGGTGCTGCCCTGGCAATAAATTGGACAATACAGTGTACTCCCAAGTAACAAAAATGTTTATTTACATAACTTAAAGAAGTAGTGAAGAAGGCTGCAAAAGGTTTGCACTCCATCTTTAAGACATATTAAAGTCCAAATTAAGTGCAAAAGGGCCCATGTGGGCGTTCCGATAGAAGAAATTGAGAAGCGTATTTATATCTTAATTGCCACTTAAATAGGAGAGCGAAGTTTCAAGTTCTAGTTTTTATCTTCTTAAAGGCTTCTTAACTCCAGCACAGCTTATGAGTTTATAAAAACATTCTCTATCTCTTTTTATCCTATTGATTTAAATACTAATGATAAAATGAAACGAAAACATATTTCGCAGAGGGTGTTGGTTCTGTCTAAAATTTTATTGACAAGATATTTGTGTTCATCAATGCTATAATAAGTAAAATAAGTGACTTTGGCTTTTGTTCGTTACGCCAAATTGAAGCGTTTTACAAACGCAACGACTTTTACGGTGAAATTATACCTGCTACCCCCTTCAAAATTCACGCGCCTTCATAATTGTTCGAATTGATGAAATATTTTTGTAAAACAATTACGCTGAAATCAATGCGCTGGTGCTTAAAAATGTGTTTTTATGTGGGGTTTTAGTATATACTTTTCTTAAGTCAAATAATTTGCAAAGATTTACTCGTAAGCATTTTAAATTTCGTACAATCGTAAGTATTGCTGCAAATTAGAAGGAATAAAAATATAATAATTTGATTAGGAAAAGTTTTAACATCCGAGCGTACACCATTCCCTTCGGTGGTCGACACCGGACTGAAATACAGGGTGGCCATAATTTTTTTTCCATTTTGACAGCACACGTTGATGAAAAACTCTTTACTAATTTAAGTACGATATTCGAAGTATTAAATACGTCCCATCATACCGATTTAATGCTTCGAATATGGCTACTAATTTCAGAACCATCTAAGACTGCTTTAAGAAGGATATTAAATACCAATTTAAAACCAAAGTGACAGCTCTACTTTAAAACCGATTTAAGTGACATTAAAGAAGGGAGGATTCAAATACCAAAAACTGATCATATTAAGTGTGAATAAAGAAATGAAATACCAAATGAATACCACATTTTGCTACTTGGGCTCTCTCCTTGCGGCCACTCCTCTGAAGTGGAATCTTTTTGGGAATGATGAATATTTTATCCGAATGGGTGTACACCAACCCACACACACACACACCTAAAGTTTTTAATCGTTCGATTTGTAAGGTGAAGTTCAAACCAAGATTTCTCAAATAAAATGCGATTTTACGAAAATGTTACTTAAACTTGACGACGAAGAACGTCTCGGATTACAGAAAAGCGCAGAACGAAAATCTTGTGTAAACCCTTCACACGAAATTTAGAAAAGCACGATAGCTCATTGTGTTGTGTAATATGAGTTTTGAGTGGGCGGTGTTTAGTGTAATTTTCTTTGAAACAACTTAAAAGTGGGGCCACTTGAGAAAATCATTTACCTCAATACTTTGTAAATAACTATATATAATTATTGAAAAATTTCTATTTACATTTATGAGGCAATTAAGGAGAATTAATATTTCCTGAGCATTGCATTTTCATTGTCAAATGATTGTGGAGGGAAGTGCAGTGAATTGAGAGGTTCCGCTGGGCTATTAATTATTGGAAATGTATGAATTTGTTCTCTCAGTTTCAGCGAGTCTTTTTGGAGTTATATGGAGCTGCTTGGATGCGTCAAAAAAGCTGCCTTCTTTAGAAAATTTTATCACACAAACAATATTTTTTTTTTTTTTATATTTAAATACTTTCCTTAAGGTGCTGAACATGACTACTTTCTCTTGCCCCAAATACGAAAGGTTTTTCCTTAACCCAAAAAAAAAAAAAAAATTGGCTTTTGGTCTCTATCGCATCTTTTTATAGTTCTTGCTACTAAATAAAATAGAGGAAATGTATTTGCATACATTTCACTCTTAGTTGAGCGTAGATATTATCATTTTGTACAAACTTTATATGTGATTATGCATATTCATTGGTACATAAATTATTGAGATAAATGTTAACATTCAGAAATACAACTAACAGTAGCAAGTGTCGTGATTTCGTGCCAATTCTTTTTTTATGTACCCATTTTTTTCCCCCATTTTTTTATATCAACAAAATTTCTCGATTCGTTTGAGAAAATGGTGAAAAGAAGATGAGATTTTTGAGCAAGAAATTTTGGTTTGTCAGATAAATTTTGTGCTCGATCCACATGTTGTCTTGCACACTCATACATACAAAAGTGTATGCCCGGTCTTTTGAAACAATTCGAAAGTATCTTCTTCGGACGATATATTTAACCTGAAAGCAAAACTCAGCACGTTTTTATTTCAAAGAAAAAAAAAAAAAAAAAGATAGAAAGATGATTAGATAAAGCATATCTTTTTTTAATAAATTTCCTCACGTTGTCATAAAATGAATACATTTTATTTCATCTGGAAATGCAGAAATGACTAGCTCAACCCTTTCGGCGTTTTTCATCCACAAGAAAATGTATGGACATTTTTTCTCAAATATATTCTTTGATCTTGCTCTAACCGCTGCGCTAGTTGATTTTCTTGACATATTAACGGATTGGGTCAAAAAGAATATGCAGAGCAATGAGGGATTTTTTTGCATTTTTGTTTATGGATGCTTTCTTTAAACATTTTCCCATAGAAAACTGGGTAAAAGGGCTATTTTTGGAATATATCCGAGGGAAAAGCTGCACCAACGGAACTCTCACGCCTCATTATCTTTCTGTCTCTCTCTCTCTCTCTCTCTCTCTCTCTCTCTCTCTCTCTCTCTCTCTCTCTCTCTCTCGCTCTCTCTCGCTCTCCCTCTTTCCCCATCCCTCTCTATCTCTCTCTCTTGCTCTTTCTCTTTAAAGGCTCTTCTCAAAGAAACACTCTGGTAAATAAAGGGTTAAGAGAAACTTTTTTTTATTATAATGAAAAAAACAATTTAAAAAAAAATGTATCCCAATATGTATGAAAATTCATATGCCTCCTATTAATTTTACTTAAAGCATCTACTTGACAGTCTCGCATGGGCTTTGTTGGCCTCTAGCTTAAGAATTTCTATAAGTCTATTTATTGTTTTATCAAAATTAAAATGCAGTTATTGAAGTTCGACTGTAGAGAACAATATGAGAAAACGAATAAATGAAAATTCAAAGTAAACAAAAAATGTTCAATTTTTTCCCTCCAGATCCTACAAAACTTGGGGAAAGTCGATCGCACGGCGGATGAAATCTTCGATGATCATCTAAACAACTTCAATCGTCAACAGGTGCACGCGAACCGTTTACAGAAAGAATTCAACAACTACATCAGATGCATCCGAGGTATGCACGCCATACAATCAGTGTTGTAATGTACCTAGGTACAAGTACCTAGGTACCGTACCTAGGTACAACTTTCAGTACCTTGTACCTGTACCTAGTTACTTTTTAAAATTGTACCTAGTACCTGTACCTTTGTACCTTTTTCATCGAAAAAGGTACTTAAAAAAGGTACTTTTCTAAGTCGCGATTTCCACGAATAAATATTTATTAGCAAATTTTTTTGATACTTTGTTTAGAAATTTGTTTAAAAAATTTCAGCATCGGTGTTTTTCGCTCACAATACGATTTGATGTTTATTTTTGCTTTGAGACGTCGAAAAAAACGTCCGTGGAAGAATTTGCCTAATAAATATTTTTACGTGGAAACGCGTTCGCAAAGAGTAAAATGAATGATTTCTTAAGCTTTTAATATGTAGAGTTTTTGATTTCCGAACAAACTGAAGAGAGACCCTAAAAGCCTAGCTTCAAGTTCACATGTGAAAAAAAAATCGAAATCTTTAAAACGGATTTTCGCCATTATTATTCAATGCTTAATACATTTTGCAACACAAAAACGATTGTCGTAGCGTAAGGAACGCACACAATAACAAATTCTCAGCTCCTACCTTGGCCAATATTGACCGTCAATTCTCACTTTATAGGAGAGAGGAAGTGCGGGGAGGTAGAGAAAAACTGAGCGCTCAATTGAACAACATCGCGGTTAAACAATTAATGGAAAAAGGGAATTTTAAATTATATTAATTTAAATATGGCTCTTAACTAATGATTATATGTACTTTTATAATAATAATATTGCCTTCTTCTTCGGCTCCTGTGGAAAGGCTTTTCAGCACAGCGGATCAAATTTGTACGCCAAGGCGAAACAGGCTTAGCGACGATTTATTCGAAACATTGTTGATGTTACGAGAAACCGAAAAATAGTTCGATGCACTCAAAAATGACTTTAAAACATGTAAAATAAAATTGTTGTTCATACTTTTTATTCATATATTCTATATATTAAACAAAAGAATAAAAAATATGTTCAATTAAAACTTTAAATCAAAGATTAAAAAAAAAAAAAACAGGAACTGCATTTAAACTCTTCTGAAATTCCTTTATATGCTTTCCAAGCGTACAACGAAATGAAAACGTTAAAACTAAAATTGTTTCTTAACAAAAAAGCTTATTTAAATTTTATTTTAACAGCGTGCGACACACGTAGATCGAAATAGCACAATTTCAGAAAATATCAGAACAAATTTGACATATGAAATTGAGGCAATTTGAATTTTGTTCTGAAATTGCGTAACTTAGATTACGTTTGTCTGGCGCATATCGAATTTGGCACAAAATTCTGCAGTTTAATTATACTAAGTGAATTTTGAAAAGTACCTTTTTTGTACCTGTACCTTGTACCTAGTTACTTTTAATTTTGTGTACCTGTACCTGGAACTAGTTCCTTTTTTTTGGAAGGAACTGTTAACATTCAGAAATACAACTAACAGTAGCAAGTGTCGTGATTTCGTGCCAATTCTTTTTTTATGTACCCATTTTTTTCCCCCATTTTTTTATATCAACAAAATTTCTCGATTCGTTTGAGAAAATGGTGAAAAGAAGATGAGATTTTTGAGCAAGAAATTTTGGTTTGTCAGATAAATTTTGTGCTCGATCCACATGTTGTCTTGCACACTCATACATACAAAAGTGTATGCCCGGTCTTTTGAAACAATTCGAAAGTATCTTCTTCGGACGATATATTTAACCTGAAAGCAAAACTCAGCACGTTTTTATTTCAAAGAAGAAAAAAAAAGATAGAAGGATGATTAGATAAAGCATATCTTTTTTTAATAAATTTCCTCACGTTGTCATAAAATGAATACATTTTATTTCATCTGGAAATGCAGAAATGACTAGCTCAACCCTTTCGGCGTTTTTCATCCACAAGAAAATGTATGGAAATTTTTTCTCAAATATATTCTTTGATCTTGCTCTAACCGCTGCGTTTGTTGAATTTCTTGACATATTAACGGATTGGGTCAAAAAGAATATGCAGAGCAATGAGGGATTTTTTTGCATTTTTGTTTATGGATGCTTTCTTTAAACATTTTCCCATAGAAAACTGGGTAAAAAGGGCTATTTTTGGAATATATCCGAGGAAAAGCTGCACCAACGACTCTCACGCCTCCATTTCTTTCTTCTCCTCTCTCTCTCTCTCTCTCTCTCTCTCTCTCTCTCGCTCTCTCTCTCTCTCCCTCTTTCCCCCATCCCTCTCTATATCTCTCTCTTGCTCTTTCTCTTTAAAGGCTCTTCTCAAAGAAACACTCTGGTAAATAAAGGGTTAAGAGAAACTTTTTTTTATTATAATGAAAAAAACAATTTAAAAAAAAATGTATCCCAATATGTATGAAAATTCATATGCCTCCTATTAATTTTACTTAAAGCATCTACTTGACAGTCTCGCATGGGCTTTGTTGGCCTCTAGCTTAAGAATTTTTATAGGTCTATTTATTGTTTTATCAAAATTAAAATGCAGTTATTGAAGTTCGACTGTAGAGAACAATATGAGAAAATGAATAAATGAAAATTCCAAGTAAACAAAAAATGTTCAATTTTTTCCCTCCAGATCCTACAAAACTTGGGGAAAGTCGATCGCACGGCGGATGAAATCTTCGATGATCATCTAAACAACTTCAATCGTCAACAGGTGCACGCGAACCGTTTACAGAAAGAATTCAACAACTACATCAGATGCATCCGAGGTATGCACGCCATACAATATCATCATTGCATTAATTTGAATTTCATGTTTTTACATTTTCCCCCTCCAAAAACTACAACCCCCATTCAAAACAGCCGTTCAAGGTGCCTCGAAATCTTTGATGGATGCAATTAATGAAGTCTATGAACCACACTGGAGTGGCTATGATGCATTGACGGCACAAACCGCTGCCTCAGAAAGTCTGTGGATCGATTTTGCACACAAATTGGCGGATCAGGTTTTGATACCGTTGACCACTTATACAGGACAATTCCCGGAAATGAAGGTAATATAAATAAAAATGTTTTTGTTTTTTTTTCGAATAGTCCAATAAAACATGAATTTTCTTTTTAGAAAAAAATTGAGAAACGCAATAGAAAACTCATTGATTACGATGGGCAACGTCATTCGTTCCAGAATTTACAGTCCAGTACCAATAAACGCAAGGACGAAACTAGGGTAGTTAAAGTTAGTTGAAATTAATTGAAATGATTTTTTTTAAATAAATATCTTTCTCTCTCTCTCTTCCTGTCTCATTGTCCGTTGTCCTTCGAAATGGTGATTAGCTCAACAAAGGACGAGAGCAATTAGAAGAGGCAAGGCGCACATATGAGATTCTCAATACAGAATTACATGATGAACTTCCAGCTTTGTACGATTCGAGAATATTGTTTTTGGTTACAAATCTACAAACGCTCTTCGGTACAGAGCAAGTTTTTCACAATGAAACGGCTAAGGTAGGTGAAAAGGATAGGCAATTTGACTTTACGATAAGACTGTAGATCTGGCGAACTATCGATAGATGCGACCATCGATAGTCTGAAATATCGGAAGATATATTTATTTAAAAATTTAAACTAATTTCATTGGAAAATTGCTAGTGATTTCAATCAAGCATGTTTGAGCTCTTTAACATTTAAATATCCACCATTTGAAAGTTTTAAATTTAAAAAATTAATGGTGGTCTTAAATATAATAATTTAATAAAATACTGTGCTTAAGTATCCCTCCTCAGAAGCCGAATTTTAAAACCTTTATTACTCAATTCTCCATACTTTGTAACCAGCACTGATGCTAGGCAGTATTTGGGTGACTCTTTTTCCCTTGGATATTGAAAAAAATCTCTTTATTTCTGTTTTCTTTAGGAAAGTGATCAGTGAAAAACCCTTGCAAACATTTGAAATGGTTTTTGGTTAAAGTTAAAATCGAAAAAAAATCCCTCAAAACGGAAAAACCCCTCCTTCTGGTGCATAGTGCATAGAATAAAATGTTAGCATGACGCCTTATAATTCTCATTTGGTTTTTAAAATGGAACACTTAAGACTCGCAAAATTTCTGAAGATTTTTCGAGACGTGATGACGCAAGAACATGCGTAAGTCATAATCATCATCACCATTCACCGTCATCATCACCGTCATCATCACCGTCATCATCATCACCATCTCATCATCATCATCATCACCATCATCATCATCATCATCATCACACCCATCATCATCATCACACCACCATCATCATCATCATCATCACACCACCATCATCATCACCATCATCATCATCAATATCATCACCATCATCACCAACCTCACCATCACCACCATCATCATCACCAACCTCACCATCAACATCACAATCATCATCACCATCATAATCGATAGTTTCGATTCTCGATAATTTTGACAATCGATAATTTTGATAATCGAAAGATGAATTTTCGAGCGGCTCTCGCCCTTATCTAAATATAGGGATTTTTTTTAGGAATCTGTCGATATCAAAAATAATAAAGCCCTCTGTCACCGGCAGCACCACCATTCCAATGCTAAAGTAAATGTCCATGAATCGAAACTATCAATAGTCTTCAAAAACCATCGATGTTTTCGATAGTTTGAAACCATCGATTGTATCGATAGTGCTATCGATTGTTTCTCCAGCTCTATAAGACTGTATATACCTTAAATTAGATTACACCATTCACACGAGTACAGGGCCGTTTTTAGGCATAGGCTACATAAGCTGCAGCCTATGGGCCCGCACCACAAAACGGTATCGCCTTTTGGTTTTTCACTGCGCAAACTATATGTTTCCATAGCAGTGACCTTTTTTTTTTTTTTTTGCTACTCTTGGGAGGCCCGCACCACAGCCACAGCCTAGGGGCCCAAAAAGCCAAGAAACGGCCCTGCACGAGTATATAGCCATCAATATCTGATAAAATATTTGCTAAACTCTGTTGCGGTCTGAATCAGTGATGCCAGATTGAGGGATTTTCCCCATTTTGTGGACGCTAAAAAACGCTAGTCTAAATCGTAGTCATTTGTAGGGAAAAGTTGCCAATAAATTTAAAAATGCACATTAATATTTTCATTTCATGCTATTGAATTTTTATGATATACTTTGAATATTTTTCCCACCGCAGATCTACGCCGAATTGGAAGCGATCGTTGATAGATTGGCAACAGAATCACAACGCGGCTCGAATACATTACGCAAGCAAGCAAGTAAGTTTTTGCCAAGTAAGTAAAATATTTCCGGACAAGAAAAGACTTTGGATATCTGAATGTCCCGAGAATTTTCTTATTTGCATTTAAGAATATAAACTAAAATTTATCCTCTTTTGTACAGTAAACGCCATTAAAACAAGTCCATTGCAATCGCCAGTGAAGCCATTGAATAATGCCACATTGAATAACAGCAATTATCAAAATGAAATAACCACAAATGGCGCCAGCAATGCCGATAGTCGTAAGTACAACTCTCGAACGGAATAAGAAAACCGAATCGAAAATTCGCTGGGAGGCTAGGGTCCAATATTTTAACAGAGTTCCAAGTAAAAAAAAAATAAAAATAAATGACAAAAATAAAAGAGAAAACAGGGTGCTTTGAAATGAATGCGTTGGAATGAATGGGAGATTTTTCGCTTTAGAAGATAAATAAATCATTTTTTTCTTTCGTTCCCCAGCATGATTAATATCAATTTTCAATAATTTATTTTAAATAAATTTTTTTTTTCTTTTTTTTCTTTATATAAAATTTAAAATTGCTAAAAACATAAAACAATATATATTCATTTTTCACATACAATCAAAAGACAATTAGATTTTTGTATATTTTCTGTTACGATGACAATAATTCTATTTGAAATGCCCTCTTCTAATTTACTCGTAGTTATGTACATAATATGTGCACTACATATGTATATGCTCATAATAATTATTGTCTGAGCTGTTTAAAATATATATTTTTTGAATTTATTCATTTGAAACTACTTTATATTATTATATTTATGCCTGGTTTCAACATGGTGCGAAAATGTTTCTACAAATATTCAACACAAGCTAGTAAATGGAACCAGTTATAATCGAAATCGCAGTTGTTTAAAACTGATTCCATATCTTTGCGTGTGTTGAATATTAACAGGAATTCCATTGCGCGCTATTGGAAACCAGACATCAATCGTATAAATCTTGAGGGATTTTCCTTCAGCATGAAATGAAATATAATAATTATATTCAATTTAAAATTCGTATGAAATATACAATTATATAAAAAGCATGTTACTTTCCTTTAAATTTGAATTGCTTTTAAAACAATGATATTTAATTTTAAAAAATGATTTTCAATGAATACATAAAATAAAATAAAAAATCATTTTCAAGTTGAAATGAATTGTTTTTTTAGCACTGAAAATCAATTTTGTTTCTTCTTTTTTTTTTTTTTTGTTTATAATGACCGCAAATAATGTTTATTGATATCTTGAAAAATGAATGTTTTTTGCAATTTTTAAATTTTATATAAGAACACAATACTAACATACAGTGATGTGAAAAATAATAGATACCTAAATATATAACGAAGCCATTCAGATCGAAATGGAAATTTGGCCGTGAACTCGGAGGGAAATTTATTTGCGCTCCCACAGCATGGCACAGTGGTGAGAAAAGTTTCGTGTTGTCAGCACTTTGGTGCCACTTTTCCCCCGGATATTTAAAAGAATCCCTATTGACCGGGTTTCTATAGAAAAATGGGAACGAAAAATCTCTTCTTTTTATATTTGAAGCGGTTTTGATTAAAAATTAAATTGAAAAGATCCCCCAAAATATGAAAAATCTCTCTATATGGCATAGCGCGTATGTCAAAGAGAAATTTATAGTTTAAATGAGAGTCAAATAGGTTTTACATGCTCAAAAAAAAAAAAAAAAAAAAAAAAAAACCGGTTTTGAAAGCAATTTGTGAAAAATTTTAATGCGATTGTTTCTATTATTTTTCACATGACTGTACCTCCCTTCAAGTGCCTTCAAATGTGAAAACTTGTATTCAAACTTTTGCTTAACCCATCGAATTCTTAGAGTCCATGCAAAAGCAAACAGAGCTTACACATAGCACATTCTCTTCAAAAGTGACACAACTCGAATTTAAAATAATGTTTTTCTACGCCCCATTAAAAGGTCAATAACATACGAGGGGTCATGCAGGCTTTTG
Organism: Chlorops oryzae; assembly: GCA_020466095.1. NCBI lineage: Eukaryota > Metazoa > Arthropoda > Insecta > Diptera > Chloropidae > Chlorops > Chlorops oryzae. The sequence continues at coordinate 21,876,407 of CM035806.1, read as the reverse complement.
AATCCTCATAAAATAAATTATGCAGTTGTGTCATTTTTGAAAAATGCATGTTGACGTAAAATTTTTCGCACTTCTGATCTCGGCTTTGTAGGTCAATCTGTATACACAGTAGCGAATCATCTATTAGTTTAGAATGGACTCCTTCGACGGTTACAAAATAAAAAAACTATATTCCATCCGATGAGTCGATTGTGGGCTTTAACCCTTTCATTACCAATGATATGATCCATCCTAATAGCACTTTAAACATAGTATTGTACTTTGCACGTAAATTTCATATTATTAGGGTAGTGAAAGGGTTAAATCGTGAAACAAAAAAATAATACTTACCTTATAAGCTATAGTGCTTTCAACTATTCACCTGAGCTGCGATAATATTCACAATCGAATTTTTGAACAAAATATTCAAACTTGTTCGATTAACTAAGAATAATTCGGTATTGAAAGGGTTAAATTTCATTAAAGAATTTATCTTCACAATTGAAGGCCATAATCCACCAAACATGCATGCTCTTTGAATGTATTCGTGTGAATGCTTTGCACCGTAATTTTTCTTCTTTTTCTTATTTACATACATATATTAACCCTGTTCCACGCATGTCAAGCGTTAAATTTCAATGTTTTTTTCTCTCTTTTTTTATTCCAATGAAAATGTTGAATGAATCTAACAAAATGAAATCTTTTGACTAAAACAAAAAAATAAAAACCAAAACGGAACCTAACACACTAACTCTTCAACACGAAAAAAAAAAAAAAAAACAAAACCATTACCACCACCAACAACAACAACAACAACAAAAACAACATTCACACATATCGAATCACATGAAATAATTAATAATAAAATGAAATGACACCGGTTACGGGTTAATATGAACATAAAAATAGCAACATCCACAACAAGCTCACAACTAGAACATCAAGAACAGCTACAACAGCAGCAACAACAACCACAAATATCTAAGCAACCAGAGTCTAGACCCGATTCATTGTCAACAGTCTCTTCAACACCAGAGTCAACGCCAGAGATTCAAACGGCCAACAACAATACAATCAATGCGGCAGCAATAGCAACAACAACAGCAACAACAGTGCCAACAACACCAAACAGTCCAATTGCTGCATCACTTAATGCATCATCAAAAGAACCATCGTACCAAGATCTATCGGAAGCAATCAAAGAGGAAATCGAAGCGGTGACAGCGGCAATAAAAGAATCACCAAAGCGAAGCAGTCCAAAGGCGAATCGAGAGAAATCAAATGCGCAGGCGCAAACGCAAATTCAAACGCAAATCCCAACAGAAACACAGACACAAACGCAAACGCAAACGCACGGAACAGCCGTATCGGCAGCCAGCGATGTGGCAATGAATAATGTTGCCAAAGACGAAAATACTATAACAACCAAAACAACAGCAACAACTGCAACAACACAAGAAACAAAACAGAAGACAACACCACAGCTCCCAACAACAGAACAATTGAATGGAAATAAAAATGAAAATATCATCGGCGATGGTAACATTGGCAATGCCAACAAATCCGTAACGGCAACTGAAGAAGCAGCGCTGCCAAAAGTCAATAACGGCAACATCGAGGATACTAAGAACACGAGTGGAGGTAAAATTTCACCAAAGAAAACAAAGAGAATCAACAAAAAAAACAATAATAATTAAAAAAGAAAATCAAACATTATTACCTAGATATCACCGATATCATATCAGAATAATTTTTAACAAGGTTAGTCAAATCGGTAGTAAGCGATAGAAATCTTTTCGAGATAATGACGAAGTTCCAAATGGTGAGTAATGAAGAAGAAAACTCGCGAGTTCTTTAAGTCCTTTTGAATGGGGAAATCTAACTTTTTGTTTTTCCTTGCTTCTAAGTTTTTTAAATCCGTCTATAGGAGATCTCTCATAGCCTTGATGCTCTCGAATAATGGCATTATTTTTAAAGAAACTTATCTCTGACAATCAGGAATCGCCATCAGTATGGATAGAGAGCAAAACTCTCAAGCTTCAAAGAAAACAAGACTTTGCATAACCGATTGTAGGCTCTAACAGATTATTTTAATCCTGAGTTCACAATAAGTTAAGCATACATTCAAAATTTTGCCTTTAAAAATATATAATAATTTCAAATAGGAAAAATAATTATCATTAAGGCAATAGAAAATATTTAAACTCAGCAACTTAAATTATGCTTATAAATATTAAGAATATTTCTGACACTCAGATACCTGTTCGCTCTTGTGGTAGGAATGTCATGAACAAGGTATTTAGGAGTTTTGTTAATCTTTTTTCGAGCCTTATTTAAGCCCCATTGGTAAAGGCTTAAAATTATTTAAAAAAAGAGTGGTTTAGAAATATTCAAAGGCATACATCTAGGTGTTGAATTTAAATATTTTTTCGGTTGCCTTAATTATCACCGGCGAGCCGACGGGATAGTCAGCAATAAGAAAAATTATCCCTTTATTTTTTTTTTAGCGGGGAGAAGGTCTATATTCTCTTGGGTAGTGATTCCTACCCAGGCACTGCGGTGGCAATACTTCGGGGAAAAAAACCTTTTTCAATAGTAGTAGCTCACCCGTCCTGCTCTCAACACGCGGCCAGGTTACGCTTTAATGGGTTTTCATCAATCGGTCTCCATGATTCGACTGTAGCAGTCGGCTAGCACCGCGAATTAAATTATTGATCTGAAGGCCCTTTAAAATTATTGATTTCAAAGCTGGTGCATAAGTTAGCAAACTAAAAATACCCAGAAAACGCACTATGCCAAAAGATATCCCGTCTAACATTTCCCAGTTTTCTTGACTTCATTGGACTCATTTTACTTTTGCACTTCATTAACCCGGACTAGGCAATTCATTTAAATCATTTGGGTCTTCCGGTTTTATTCTAGAATTTCTAGTTTACGCTTTATTTTCCCCACAATGCAATCGTCTAAATCGTTTTAAAACATCGTAAGATTTATAGGTTTGGACTTTTAAGCACATTTAATGAGAAACCCTTTTTCAAAATGGCGCTTTCCAAACTCCATGCTGTGTTTCACGCGGCAATTTTTCGATATTTTTTCACAATTTCTTCATCATCGGCAAGGATAATGAGCCGTGCACCAGAAATCATTGAAATTCAGCACCCAAAAGTATGCATTCAAATATTTCCGATAGCGGAGAATCTGTTCATTCTTGAAGGTTTGCCCATTTAACCACCATCTTGAGGAAGGGTTTTGAAAGATGTGCGAACATCTTTAAAGCTTGAATTAAACTCCGTTTATAAAGGCTTAAAATTATATCAATTGGTTTTAAAATATTCAAATGCATACCATTAGGTGTTGAATTTAAATATTTTCTGTTGCCCTACTAATGATTTAAACAAAAAAAAAAAAAAATCCATAGCCTTTTGGCCTTTTTCCTATGCTCGGACAGCTCGTTTAAAACATTCTGACAATTGACTCTCCCCGGCGGAGTGTTCACTCGCAACGAGCTCTCGGAGCATTTAAGATAGGTCTTTACTATGTATATTCGAGTTATTTTTATATCGACCGAAATTTTTTACACGAAAACATACAGACAGCCGTTCTTTCATAACGATTAATTTTAACTTTTGTTCGATGTTAAACCCAAAATTCAAGCAACCAAGTTTTATTTTGTTCTAAGTTGAATTATTTTTGTTAATTAAAAAAAATTTTTTTAAACAAAAACAGTTCACTACCACTACTTACAAAGCATTCAAAGCTTGCAAATGAAAAGCTTTTTCATTAACAAAATTTTTTGCTTTATTACTAAAAAAAAAAAAAAAAAAAAAAAAAAAAACGCAATCAATGCAAAAGAATCGAATGATCAGTGCTCAAATGCGTCAGATGAGAGCTTCTTAGAATTCGAATGGATTCTTAAATTGTGTTTAACCTTCTCTTTATTGAAATTTGATTTTATTTTTAATCGATTTCTTATGTACTTATGCAGATGCCACTACCACGGATCTACCACCGGGCGTCCTCTACCGTGTCAAGGCAACTTATGGCTACGTCAAGGAAGATGTCGATGAACTAAGCTTCGAAATCGGCGATATTATTCGCGTCATCGAATACGATGATCCCGATGATCAGGTATGAAGACAAGTATACATATTCGCATCACTCAATAAACAGAAAATCGACGAACGAACGCGATCTCACGTCTCGGTATTCTCGAAAGTTCTCATGTTTTCGATTGATATTCGTCTCAACCTCGTCGATTTTCACAGCCAAATCTCTGAAAAAATACTCTTCAACTTCCTCACCGCTCGTTCATGCTTTCATTGATTTTATACCATTTTTATACCAATTTCATTTACACTGGCTTACAAAAAAAAAAAAAATTGTAAAAATGATTCTCATTAATGCGTGATCACTTATCACGAAACTGGCATCGATGGGGAACAAAAAAAACGAGTTCTTTGATAACTTTTTTATTCAGTTATAATACAGTAGAATCCGGATATAACGATCCTCAAGGGACCGGCGAAACTTGGTCGCACTAACCGAACGACGCATGAAACGGTTCAAATTTTCTCGTTTGTAAAACATATGAAACCAAACTTGAGCTTGCGTTTTCGTTTTCGTTGTGGTTCGTCGTTATAAACGAGGTCGCTATGTGCGGATTCTACTGTATATATTAACTTTAAAATTATATATAATATTTTTTTTTTTCAATCGATGTCTGAGTGAACAACAGACAGCTAAACTGGCAAAGAAAAAAAATGAGATTTTTTTAAAGAGATTTTTTTTCCCAATTTACAAAAATTCATTATAATTTTCGAGTACTAAAAATTTGTTCATAATTTTCTCTTTAAGTGCTCGCTCCAGTTCGGTCAGGCTTCAGAAATGAATCAGAAATTTTCCGAAGTGCTTTTTTTTTTTAAATGAAGTTTTTCATTTCTGACCGAACTGGAGCGAGCACCTTACCTTCATATGAAGGACGACTGTTCATTTGTGTAGGTACATACATACATTGAAAATTTGTAGCGACAAATAATCCTTCGAATATTTTACATAACCATCAACTCATCAAACATATCAACTCATCCATCCAATTGAAACTTTGAACTCAACTTGCCAATTACAACTGTAGTGTGCTAACGCCCTAATCCCCTACCTCACACACCAAAATCGAATTTAATAACTTCTCGATCGTATTAAACACAAGTTCTTTATCAACAACTTGCAGGAAGAAGGCTGGCTGATGGGACAAAAAGAAGGCACAACCGAAAAGGGACTATTCCCAGCCAATTTTACGCGACCAATTTAAAACAAAAAGAAAAACAAAAACAAAAGCAATAACAAAAAATGGAAAAAAGAAAATTCGTTATGAATTGAATTATTTTGTTTATTTTATTTTTCTTCTCTTATTAAAACAACAACAACAACAACAAAAGAAAGCAAAAACAAAAACAGCAGCCAAACGAAAAAAGAAAAGAAAAACAACAAACAAAAAACAAAAAACTCTCCCAACTGTGCTAACCCGAACGAACAAGTTTCAACTTAAAGGATTCAAGCAAATTAATCGATGTTGCAATGCAACGATGAAGAATATAAAACTATATAAAACAAAACTTAATATTATTTATATATCTATCTACATATACGAAACAAAACAAAACAAAACAAAAAAATATTTTTTTCTGCATAATACAAAAAATTTAATTCATTATTTGTTTTACGGTTGAAGAATGTTTTCGACACAAAATTAAAAACTTCCACTCTTAGTAAATGTCTATTTTTAGTTTCTAAATGGTTTTTATTATTGTTATATAAAATAAAAGTAACTAAAAATGAAAAAAATTCTACCGATCAAAATCAAAAGATTAGAACATTAGAACATGGAACAAAATTTGTTATTTGCGCTTCCAGGGGAAATTTTTTTTCGATTTTGACGAGAAATATTTAATGAAAAGTATATTATAAAACTTTAAAAGTTGCAATTAAATCAAAATATAGATTGTTATGATCATTTGAACAGAGTTTTCAACGTGTGTTTATATTCTCTTCTTTGGATTTCGGATGTCGCGAGGAAGTATACTTACCTACATATTATTTATTCGGCTTTCTTCGAAATTTTATATCGCAAAAGCTAATTAAGATAGAAATATGAAACAAGCGTTGGCTGATTGCTAACAAAACAGGGAATCAAAAATAAGAATTTATTTTATTTTACTCTGAGAACAATTGTTACACAAACAGAAGAAAAAAACTAAACCATTTTTTTTTTTTTTTTTTTTTAGTGTATTCCACTTTGGGGACGTCTTTCGCAAATCTTATAAATGTGATGACCTTTGCTTAAAAGGCTTCAAAATACTTGGTTCCTTTATATTCACTTGCCTATTGTGCAAAGAATGGGAGTATTTTTTTTTTCAAATCCGCAGTAATATTTAGAATCGGGCTGATAGTCTTTTCTGAAACTTCGCCTGTAAGTATGCTATCTTTTGAGTCTCCACATTAATTTCCAATAAATATGCCGCACAATGTTTCGACAAATCACAAAATTTTTATTGTTACGAAATGTCACAAATTTGGTAACATTGGAAAGGGAATTTCTCCACTAAGAGAAAACCAAAATATTAGAACCGCAAAAATGTTTGTGTGGATGTTAAACCTCTGCAAAGTCTTTGCCAACTTTGAGTGGGCGTGGCATAAAAAGTAGGCGTGGCATCGTTACGAAATTGAACTTTTCCAACTTTGGGACACAACAGTAAGCTATGTTCCGAATTTGAGGATCGTGGGCTGAAAATTATAGGTTGTGGCAAAACCCGTTTTCTGTTTGAGGGGGTTGGGGTGGTTCGATTTCGAAATTTTTTTTTTTGAATTTCATAGCAATTTGCAAAGAAACGTCCATGCCAAATTTCAAAGCCCTAGGGCAACTCCTTCTATGATTTCCCAAAAAATGTATGGAGTTACATCATGCTCCTATGAAAAAGTGCTCCCACTCCCGTTAAATTCCATGATTTTCAAACCATCTCCAAATAATTTCCCAATGCATTATGAGTACCTCCTAAGAATACTACCAAAACCCCCCTTTTTTTTTTGGTAAAATTTTTTCGTACAGGGAATTTTAATTTCCTTTTTTTCAAAAAAATTTGTTAAAATTAAAATTTTTTAAATGTTTTGAGAAAAATTTTAGGGCCCATTTACACTTTTGACGTTTGACATCAAAAAAAAATTTGACTTCAAAATTTAAAATGATTTTTCGATTCAAAAAACGATTTTGATGTCAAAAATTCTTACGTGTACACTTTTTGAAAATTGTTTTGACATAGATTTTGACAAAATTGTCAAATGTTTTGGTTTTTTGTTACTCTTTTTTCCAGCGAACGCAATTTCCAATAATTCTAGCCGTTTGTATGTCGATAAAAAAAAAATAGCAGGAACAAACATTCAAGAAAGTGAGTATTTTATTAAGAACATCAGTATTTTAGCATGGGAAGCTATATGTTGCCGTCTGCAGAGTTTGGTCATTTGATGAATGCCGGATTTTTATATCTGAAACTCCATACTAGGGTTATTTGCCTAATGAGGTCAAAACTTTTAAGAGAAATGTTGTCTTTAAATAAATTGCTCTCTCTCTCTCTTAAAAAATGTACAAATTTAAAATAAAATACTGTTAAAAATAAAAGCTTTTTTCTAGAGTGCATGTCCGAATGAGGCTCTGGCTCAATATTAATACATTACAAAACCTTTTAATTTAACACAGTGCGACACGATTTTGTAAACAAAAATTTAACGACTGTTTTGGATAGTGCTCGGTGAGTATAACAACGCCTCATACTCAGTTTTGTCAAGTCACCTCTACTTTTTTTTTTAAATAGACTTAAAAAATTTGAGCCGAGAATTAAATTACTCACTTACTTATAGCTATATCTCGTAATCCGTTCAATATTTTAATTTGCTTTCTATCACAATTTATAGCTCTGAACTCATTTTAAATAGTTTTAGTACAAACCGTCCCGAAAAAACTCTATCTAGTAGGTGCTGGAGCAAGTCTCTAAAATTGACAAAAATTTTTAGGGCCGTTCACAATTTCGGACTTATTAAGACTCTACTTGCATTTTCAGAAAATGTTTTTTAAAATTTTGCAAAAATCTTAGCTTTAATTTACTTGACATCAAAAAACTTTGACTCAAAATTAAAATGTTCAAGATTCAAAATACGATCTTTTGAGATGTCAAATTCTTGAAAGATCAAGTGATACTTTGAAAATGTTTTGATGATTTTGAATCAAATTTTGTACTTTAGCGACAATCATAATAGCGTTGTATGCGATAAAAAATAGCATACAACTTAGAAAGTAGTATTTAAAGAAATCAATTTAGCTGGGATATATTTCGTTGAGAGTTGTAGATGAATCCATTTTTTATTGAAATCATAGGGTTTTTGCAAAGTCAAACTTTTAAAGCGTTTTTATAATTGTTCCATTTAGGTAAATTAATGTCACTTTTAGATTGAACATGAAATTTAAATTACTTTAACAATGATTAACGGAAGCTTTAAGTGTCATAACATCAAGTTGAGTCACTCATTGTTTTATCTAAAAATCTTATAAATTGTCACGATTTGTAATTACTTTGTATGTGTGTAAGTCAGATAGTTTTTAAGCACTGTAACTTTATTTAAAACTTAAAAATGCAAATTTTACTTTCGGGATGAATCGTACGTTTAGTCTTATACACGTAGAATTATTTCGATTTTTAAGGATATCTCTGGGTTTCTAATGCACTTCATACTTTTTGGAACAAGCTTACATGTTAAATTAATTGCTATCTTATAAAAATGCTACAAATATATAAACTGAATTCTTGAAATGGTGTACGTGAAGTCTTAGAAATAAAATAATTACGCTATGGTACGTTATGGATACATTATATACGTTTATGGTACGTTGTTAGTATGGTACAGTTTATGGAGTACTTTATGGAAGTTGAGATACGTTGATATCGTTATGAGAGTTGGAGTATTTATGGAGTATCTATAGTACTGAACGTGGAGTTACGTAGGTGCAAAAATAACAAAAATTCCTAAAATTTGAATTGAATTTATTATCATAATTATTTTGTATGGCCTATAGCTCCCAAGGCAATAAAATTTTATCAAAATTTTTTGATGCAAATATAGAAAAACTATAACTAAACAACTTCTTCATATACACGAACTGCAGCCGAGCGCTACTTGATACCGTTTTTAACTCCAAATAAAACGGAAAAAATGAAATATTTTATCGCGGCGGAAATTTTCAGGAACATTTTAGCGGCAGAGCTACTGGCAGAGGAACAAATATATGGATCGATATTTATTTAGATATGTATCGATAAATACACCGATACGTCAAAGGTTTGCGTCTTGACCAAATCAGGTCGTGTCTGAACTAGTTCTCTATAACAAAAGTTTGCGTCTGGACTAGATCTCTATACCAAAAGTTTGCGTCTGGACTTTCGCAAACTTTCGCATGGGGGAAATTTTAGAATTTAATAAAAAAATAATTTTTTTATGACATTCAGGAAAATTTTATTAAGATTTCATATCGCATTAATAACTTTAGATATTAAATATAAGAATCGAACGCATATTTCCATCGATTGATTCAGACTTACAGTCGAACGAACGAAAGGGGGAACTCTTTGAATTTGAGGGAGTTGCGGTTACACCATTTGGCAACACTGGCGCTGAGTGTCGAAAAAAATCACTTCGTAAGAAAAATCGAAACTTTAAATGTACGTAGCATTGAGAATGTAAAGGAACTGTTGAAGCAATTGTGTAAAATAAGTATTTAAACTAAAACTGAATGGATCTGTGTTAAGTTAGAAAAGCTCTCGGAATTCGCGTACGATTTTTTTGTCGACTTTTTTTTTGTTTGTCTATTTGATCGCTTGCTCGCCGTTTAGCCGACATATTGGTTTCTTCTTCGTTATACATATTGTAGTTTTGTGATAATTGCATATTCCTTTTTGTGGCTACACCTACATTCACGTCTTCGGCCTTTCGGACAAAGAGAGAAGAAGGAATTAGGTTAATATGTATGTATGTATGTATGTACATGACGCGACGGTTGTGCGCGTGTGTGTGTGTGTGTGTATCTATCTGAGTTCAAAAGTGCAATTTGTTTGGAAAGAAGAACACACAAAATAATTGTTCGTAAGTTCGTTGGCTCGGGAAAATATTATTCGAACAACGTTCGTGGCTCAATATAACTCGGAACGAATATGAGCGAAATCCCGATGAGGAAGTGCACGTTCGTGATTCGGTGCATGCCGTGCAAACCTGAACGATGGAAGGTCGTCGTCGTCGGTTCGTTTCGGTTTCGGTTTCGCCGCAATGGAATCGGCTGATCTATATGACGGCACGCCGCGTATTTCCGCGTTGTATGGACTTTCGTTTCTCTTTGTTTCCGGGTTCAGCCCCACAGTACGTCGTCTGTGAGCTTCGGATGAGTTCGGTCGGAATCGGAATTTCTCACATTCGATCCTCTTCTCGAATGCGCTTACTACTATATATGTGTGGAGTCCACATGACGCGTGTGATCCGCTTTGATCGTCGTGCGCCCGATTTGGACAGGGCGACTCAAATTTTTGTGTTCAAAACGAAAAATGAATTCCTAATTCCAATATCAGTCAATCAACCAATTTATCAATCAACCAATCAACCAACCAATCAATCAATCAATCAATCAATCAATTAATAAAGCTATTTCACACATTACTCTTTGGCTTTATAATTGCCTTTGCTTTAATATACCTACTAAAAATCCGAAATGATCTGTTGTAAAATATTCAAATATATATTTATACCTACATAAAAAGAAAATTTTATTTAAGCCGAAATTTATATTTTACCTTTGTAAATGCAATGTTCTTACAGCTAATCTCGCGTATATTCATGTTGCTATTGTGTGTTGAGAGCGTTATATATATAATATATATATATATATTTGCTAACGTATAAATTTAATTTTAAATTTTCAAACAATTTCGATAAAAAGATGTAAACGGGGAAGGCCATATAGTTGAAAGAACCTTTTAAAAACAAATTTGGCCGAGATACATTGTGGTGCGTTTCCGAACCATTCCTTTATTGGCCAATCTTTTGGGAAATTGTTCTTAAAATTTTAAAAAAAAATTTTTTGGGAGCAATAAATATTCCACCCCAAACCCGCAAAACTCCCTTTAATCCTTTGGTTTCCCGTTACCTTTTCACCAATTTTCGCTTGTTGGTTACCCTTTTAACCTCAACCCTTAAAAGTCATTTATTTTTGGTTCAAATTTAATGGAAATTCGTCTATGGGTTTTTTTGCTTATCGTGTGCCCATAATGAGCTTCTTTGTGATTCCAATTATAGTCAACGTTTTTGAATTTTTGAATCGAAAAGGCTAACAGAGGTCGGAGAATTCCAGATTTAGCTTTCGTTGGCTTCGGGTGACCTTGAAAGAATTAGGAGAATTTAAAAAAATGCAATTTACGTTAAGGTCAACCTATTAAATTATTTGCCCCTTTGTTTCCTTTGAAGAAAAATTAAATGGAATTTTCTTTGTGATGTCTTTGAAGTTAAAAGATAATAATAAAAGTATAAGAAGGTTTTTGTAGTAGGATTTTTAATCCCCTAGGGAAACGGTGGGATTATAAGGATGGATAAATAGCAAAATAGGAAAAATTAAATTTTTTTTATCCCTAATATTATTTTGTATGGCCTATAGCTCCCAAGGCAATAAACATTTTATCAAAATTTTTTGATGCAAATATAGAAAAACTATAACTAAACAACTTCTTCATATGTATACACGAACTGCAGCCGAGCGCTACTTGATACCGTTTTGGCGCTGCAAAGTTGAACAATTTTTACAAAAAATCGGAAGAAAAAACGCAAAATCACCCTTTGGGTATGCACGAAAATTTTCAACCCAACGTAAATGGTTCCGAACCATGAAAATAATATGTAATCAGTGTTGCACTGTTTTCTTCTCTGGATAATCTGCCAAGGCAAAAAGGAATTTAGGGAGTTTTTCCTAAATTGTTTTCGGGGAAAACAATTCAAATTTATATGCGGTATACTTTCGGGAGAATGTATTAATATCAATATATATTCGGTATACTTTCGGGGGTATGCTTTAACAGAAGCTCGGAGTATTGGGAAAAGTGAATATAAGACGCCAACATCTAAGTGACTCGGTTGGCCGTTTGGTTAAAGGCGTCGCTTTGCAATCGCGAGTGTTTTGCCGAACGCTGGGTTCAAGCCTCGCAGCCGACATAATTTATTTCAATTGTTATAAATAATTATAATAACAATTGAAATAAATAAAAATAATTTTTTTTTATTCTTAAAAAAGTGTCCTGATCAAAAAAAAAAAAAAGAATTGGGTCGGGGGTGGGCGGGATTTGAACCCACCCACTCTCGAACGAACTTCGAATCCTAGTCCACGCATTAGCTCGCCCATACAGCCCACCAAATGCAACTCTGAAATCGTCGCGGGGAGGTGAAATTTACCCCTCTACTCAACAAACCTAGTTGCGGGGAATGGAAGGCACCCACAAGCTAGCGGCGGCAGAGCGACTTTTCATAGGAATTTAATCGCGGCAGAGAAAGTTTCATGGGAACATTTTCGTGGAAGACCAACTTCCATGGGAACATAATTTCGGCAGAGAAAGTGTCATTTTAGCGGCAGAGACCTTTTCATAGGAACATTTTAGCGGCAGAGCTACTGGCAGAGGAACAAATATATGGATCGATATTTATTTAGATATGTATCGATAAATACACCGATACGTCAAAGGTTTGCGTCTTGACCAAATCAGGTCGTGTCTGAACTAGTTCTCTATAACGAAAGTTTGCGTCTGGACTAGATCTCTATACCAAAAGTTTGCGTCTGGACTTTCGCAAACTTTCGCATGGGGGAAATTTTAGAATTTAATAAAAAAAATAATTTTTTTATGCCATTCAGGAAAATTTTATTAAGATTTCATATCGGATTAATAACTTTAGATATTAAATAGAAGAATCGAACGCATATTTCCATCGATTGATTCAGACTTAAGGGCCCTTTATACGGTCATATATGTTCGTGGATTTGTTGGGTATGATGAAAAGTATGTGTGTGTAAACGGAAAAAAAGCAAGTTCTACAACATGCTCGCCGTTTTCAAAAAATTTTGATTTTTCTGTCGGTGTGACGAACAAGCTTTATAATGTAAATGGCTGCATCATGCACACATTATAAATCTAACATATCGTCGATAATAAGTGCTGCAACTAAAGCGCGTGCTGCAACTAAGTTCGTGCCATATTTTTTCGCTGAAACTTAGAACGAAATGAAGTTTTATGACATGTTCGTCCATGTAAACACAATAGTGGTATTCAAGCAACAGTGCAAACGCAGTGTGCAATATTTGCACTTGTCAAATTGCGTACAAAAAAAGCAGTGCAAATATTGCACACTGCGATTTGCACTGTTGCTTGAATACCACTAATATGTTTTTTTATGACACACTTTGCATCATGCTAAGTTCGTGAACATATATGACCGTATAAAGGGCCCTTTACAGTCGAACGAACGAAAGGGGGAACTCTTCGAATTTGGGGGAGTTGCGGTTACACCATTTGGCAACACTGGCGCTGAGTGTCGAAAAAAATCACTTCGTAAGAAAAATCGAAACTTTAAATGTACGTAGCATTGAGAATGTAAAGGAACTGTTGAAGCAATTGTGTAAAATAAGTATTTAAACTAAAACTGAATGGATCTGTGTTAAGTTAGAAAAGCTCTCGGAATTCGCGTACGATTTTTTTGTCGACTTTTTTTTTGTTTGTCTATTTGATCGCTTGCTCGCCGTTTAGCCGACATATTGGTTTCTTCTTCGTTATACATATTGTAGTTTTGTGATAATTGCATATTCCTTTTTGTGGCTACACCTACATTCACGTCTTCGGCCTTTCGGACAAAGAGAGAAGAAGGAATTAGGTTAATATGTATGTATGTATGTATGTACATGACGCGACGGTTGTGCGCGTGTGTGTGTGTGTGTATCTATCTGAGTTCAAAAGTGCAATTTGTTTGGAAAGAAGAACACACAAAATAATTGTTCGTAAGTTCGTTGGCTCGGCGAAAATATTATTCGAACAACGTTCGTGGCTCAATATAACTCGGAACGAATATGAGCGAAATCCCGATGAGGAAGTGCACGTTCGTGATTCGGTGCATGCCGTGCAAACCTGAACGATGGAAGGTCGTCGTCGTCGTGTCGGTTCGTTTCGGTTTCGGTTTCGCCGCAATGGAATCGGCTGATCTATATGACGGCACGCCGCGTATTTCCGCGTTGTATGGACTTTCGTCTCTCTTTGTTTCCGGGTTCAGCCCCACAGTACGTCGTCTGTGAGCTTCGGATGAGTTCGGTCGGAATCGGAATTTCTCACATTCGATCCTCTTCTCGAATGCGCTTACTACTATATATGTATGTGTGGAGTCCACATGACGCGTGTGATCCGCTTTGATCGTCGTGCGCCCGATTTGGACAGGGCGACTCAAATTTTTGTGTTCAAAACGAAAAATGAATTCCTAATTCCAATATCAGTCAATCAACCAATTTATCAATCAACCAATCAACCAACCAATCAATCAATCAATCAATCAATCAATTAATAAAGCTATTTCACACATTACTCTTTGGCTTTATAATTGCCTTTGCTTCCTACTAAAAATCCGAAATGATCTGTTGTAAAATATTCAAATATATATTTATACCTACATAAAAAGAAAATTTTATTTAAGCCGAAATTTATATTTTACCTTTGTAAATGCAATGTTCTTACAGCTAATCTCGCGTATATTCATGTTGCTATTGTGTGTTGAGAGCGTTATATATATATATATATATATATATATTTGCTAACGTATAAAGCCTAAATCATTTATGTGCTGAGATACCGTGTCTATCATACAAAAATAAAAAGCAAGAAAGAAAAAAGAAAAGCAAAGAGAAAAAGAAGTTCCCATTAAAGCTTTGCACACTTTATATATATATATATATATATCGATTGGAAAGAAAAGTATTGAAAAGAATAAAAAAGAAGCAAAAAAATAAAAAATAAAATAAGCAAAGCTGAAGAAATTGTGAAAGATGTCCTTGTCGCGTAGACGAGGCGAAATAAATCCAAAGCTCCATATGGATAGACAGCCTATAACTGCTCGCATAACAGGTACTAAAGAATTTCTAAAAAAAAAAAAAAAAAAAAAAAAAAAACTTCTTTTAAAAAAATCCGCGTACGTAGTACCAAGAAGTTGGGTGTTGTTCCCTTGTCTTGGGACTGACGACGACTGATTTTGAAAATGGGGAAAATAAGTGCTATTTTAATTCTTAACTCTTCGAATTTATATTAAAATCAAACTCCTAGCCAAATTACCAATAGAACCAATCCTCTGAAGTCTTCTGAAGGTCCTCGTCTATCTTCAATATACGGTAATCCAGCGCCACTGTAGTCCGACAAGCCATGCCCGTTATTCAGGGGTAATGTTTCATGAAAATCGACTCGATATTGAAGAATGAAATGAGTATAACATATATACAGTCCGATTCAAAATTTTGCCGGGAAATTTTTCCCTGCGGATTTGAGAAAAAACTTCTTCCAGCACAGTACGGAGAAACTACAAAGCGAGCGAGAATTTCGAATATTTTTAAGCAAAAGAATGCTTCGAATAAGCTTAGAATACTTCCGTTTTCCGCCGAGAAGAATTTTATAGGGAAAAAATTCCCGGGGAATATTCATTTAGAATAGGGCTGATAGAACCTTATCATTGGACCTGTAATTGTCGTATTGAAAGGTAGTCTTTTGCAATAAATTCCGGAAAATCAGGGGTTTTAGGCAGCACTCTATAATACAATAAATTCCATAGTTCGACACTGCCCTTCAAAACGTTTGGCGGAGTACCGAGGGCCCATTGTATTCCCTTAAAAAAAAAAAAAAACCTCAAAGAATATCTAAATTTCATAGCCGGGAGACGTAAAAGTAATTTCTCGTCTGAATTCTTCATAATAGAGGAACCTTTAAACCGCAAGCATGACAATCTCTTATGCCTGGTTTCCACTTACAGCAAATATTCAAAAAATCCGAATATATGAAATCACTTACAATCGAATGCACAATTGATTCTAACTGGTTTAATACATTTGTGTGTGTTGAATATTTGCAGGAATTCCTGCGCGCTATTGGAAATCAAGTATCATACCATCCATTTTTTTTTTTTTTCGTCCTCGTATTTACCTCGCTTGGTAGATAGAAAATAGTAAAGTAGTTATGAAAAAAAAAAAAAAAAAATATGCCAGACTTTGAGTTCCAAATACTTAGCGATTCCCCTTGATCAATCATCCAAATCTTCAAATTGCACTATGAAGGGGCGATTAACTGAATTTTTCGATTGCAAATAATGGATTTTTTTCTTCTTCTTGTTTTCCGCAGACCCTTCATTGCCGGCCGGAAAGCGTCGTGAAATCGATAACATCATGAAAAAGGCACGTGCCAATACAACGAACGAATACTGGGACAAGAAGCTCCTCGAAATCGAGGAGAAGGATCCGAATCGCTGGCGGCATACTGGCTATAAGAAAATGTATATACAAGGCGAGAGTAGCTCGGGTGAAAGTGATCGTGAAGTCGGTTATACTCGGGCGCCACCACGACGATCGCCGCAATCAGTTGCGGTAACGGCGATCACTCGTGGTTACGCTCGATCGCGTTCTCCGCGTTCGCGTAGTCACTCGCGTAACTTGCATAAATCGCCGCCGTTGTCGCCACAATTACGAAGGCGTTCGCCGCCGACACCGCACGGCATGGGTATAGACGGTATGAGTCGTCGTTCGCCACCCGATATGATGGTTGGCCGACGTCATCCGCCGCCAATGGTTGGCATGCGACCGCGTTCGCCGCCCGAACCGTCGATGCGTAGAAAGGCGCCATCGCGGTCGCCACGTCGTCGTTCGCCGCCGCCACCGCCGCCGCCGCCGCCAATGCAAACGCAATTGGTACACTCGCCGCATCATAAGCGTTCAGCGATTTTGCCACGTTCCAAGCGACCACCGTCACCGCCTCCCAGGGTAGGTTCCGAATAGATCCATATCCTTAAAATTTTCCCTAATTTTTTTTTTTCCCCCTCCTGCTTTTCAGAATTCGTGTCGCTCGCGTTCAAATAGTTCGGTGAGCAGTTGCTCAGACGATTCGTGTTCGGTTTGCTCGCCGAAACATTCGCGTCGTTCGCGGTAAGTTCAGCAGCCGATGTCCTTCCACTCACACAGCGCGGAGACTGCATGAAAATTCTCTGTTCTGTTCTCTCTTCTCTTCTCTTCCATTTCAGTTCGATTTCAATGCCGCGTTCTCGTGGACCACGTTCTCCGCCACCTAAACCGATGCGCGCTGTGCCACCGCAATATCGCAATGGTCCACCGCCACAGCCGCCAACGTCAAGTTCGACGTCGCGTATGCATAGCGGCATCAGGCCAAGCTCGCCGCCACAATCGCGTGCGATGGAAAAATATCGGGAGCCAAAATTGAGACATGCAAGCGATGAGCGTATGCTCGACGGGGTCTCGTCGTCTGATGGTCATATTAAAATGTTGAGATCGCAACGTCACTCGCCGCCGGAAGATCCGCGTCTTAAGAACAGGCCCCAAGAGCCGCATGCATCGTCGTCGTCAAGTAACGCAATCGTGCCAGCGAAGAAAAAGAAAAAGGACAAAGAAGTTAAAAAGGTTTGTATCCATCTCATATCCCTCCTCACAAAATTGTGTAGCTCTATCTCAATATTTCTCTTCCCATCTCTCTCGCTCTCTATATCTCTCTTTGGCTGTAGCTCCGGACTCGCATAAAGATCGAAGGTGAAAAACGTAAGAAGCATAATTCGTCCTCGGATTCGGACGATTCGGGCGCTTCGGATAGTGATAATTCGTTGCCGACATTCACGGCTACAACGCGCTTAACGCTGTCAGAACGTTTTGGCAAAATGGCACAGTGGAGCATAGATCGCAGTAATATGGAGAATATGCGCATCACAAAAGATTCAGCTGGGGGAGCATTGAAAGTCATGATCCCCGATGCTGATGGTCTCGATACGCCGCCGCGTCGTTATTCGTATTCACCGGCACCGGTCGGCCATTTCCCGGAAGAATTGGCCACCACTGCCCCTTCAGGTATGCTCTCATGGGACGATGTTCGCGTGCGTTACGATTACTATAAGAGTCGCGGTTATTTGCGTGATCTAGACTTGAAGGTTTGTTCCAAATATTCCAACAAAAAAAAGTTCAAATTGAAAATAATCCATCCTCTCTCTCTCTCTCTCTCTCTCTCTCTCTCTCTGTTTCTCCTTCAGGACTATATTAAGTGGGAAGAGTGGTGGTATAAGTACCAAGAGTGGTTAAAACAAGAAAGATACTATGAGTATTGGGAAAGGCAACAGCTTCAGCGTCGCAGACGCAAGAAACTCCCAATTGCACAACGTCTCAATTGAAAAAAAAAAAAAGAAAGAAAAGAAATGTCTTATCGAATCCTTGGGGATTCCAATATAGCTAAATGCTTAAAGAAATTTTTATTTTTAAATACGCAATTTAGTTTTATGATGAACCTAGCGACTAAGGTTTTAAGCGCCCTTCGACTATATTTATATATATTATGGATCGATGGTGATGCGCATTGCATTGCAATTGATTTTGTTTAACCCATTCTTATAGACTGTTTGTGAATTTCACGATGATCGATCGGAAACATATTATTTATGTTTTCTCTTTTATCCCTCTCCTGTCATGCCCTCCATTTTCTCTCTCTCTATCTCTCTCTCTCTATATCTCTCTTTTTACATTCTCAGGTAAGACTTCTTTACGATTTGCCTCTGACTACGTTACTCAAGGGCAATTCGGGGAATTTATCTTACAGGTTTCTTTTTTACCATTTTGTTTTCTCTTCTTTTCTTTCATACATTTCTTTTCCCCCATTTTCCATTGCAACGAACTATTTCAGACATCATTATAATCATGAAAATATATGTATATTAAGCATTAAGGCTATTTCTTTTATTTAATATTGATGCCTTTGACCAAAAAGGGTAAGTCTAAATATGCTCCAGTTCATCGATCGTGTTCAGCTAGAAGCGTAATGCAGAATCTTTCGATTGATTCTCAAATTCAGAGTCAAAAGAAGATTTGCCTGTAGTCAGAAGGTCGCCACCGAAATATGTGATCTGCCATTATGGCAGTCTTTGGTTACAAGTCACAACAAGATAGAATAATAGACCGGCTATCATCTTTTCAATTCAAATCTAGGAGGCCTCTTTCTCACTGTTGGTGATTATTTGTACTCTCATGACTCACTATATCTTACTTCAGTGGTGCCAAGCGTTGGAAAACATGAAAATATTTTCATTGTAAAAATGCTCAAAACACATGCACTATTGCCCACTATTCAACCGGCGATATGGTCCGTCCACCTTCCTTAGCTGAATAGCTGCTCTTTGCCACTAGAGGAAGCACTTGTCTTTATCCGCCATCGAAATGGTAGGCTAAAGATAACACGTATAAAATGACTATTCGTCCCTGGCAATGACATCGCCATGTTAAATTCGACAGCGTTATGGATAGACGAGATACTGATACCCGCCACGAGAGACTGGTGAAATCGCTAGTTTTCTGGTGGCTCGACTGACTGTAGGGAATTCGTCGCATCGTTTTGATGCAATGCACAGTGGTCTCGGCTCCATATATCGTGCGGTCAAAAATAGAAAGAGAAGTCGTAGAGCATTGAAATTCGGAAGGAGCACTTCTGGGTTCCAAATTAAGAAATTTTGAAAAAATCTTGGAAATCCGTCTGCTGCCACGCCCACCTCCCTTATAACGACACTTTCCACAATTTTTATTTTTTTACCTAGGACTTTAAAACTTGATACGCGTCTTGGATGTGTTCTTCCAAAGAAAATAAATCAATCGTAATGGGGCTGCCACGCCCACTTTAGTTTTTATACCTGCTCAAAATTGTATATTATGGCTTGCAGTTCCCACCTAGAATTTTATGAATGCTTTATATAAATTTTTAAAAAAACTTAACCTTTTTTTCAAAATATGAACTTAAACTGTCTTTATTTCAAGGATTAAATGGCTTCAACATTCCACGGAAAATATAGTTGTCTTCAAAAATATGGAAATTTTGAACAAATGCATCTTGCTTTTGAAGTTATAACAGGTAAATAGGCAAACCTCGGCACGCGAAATCTTACTTTTATGAAAGTAGACATATAACCGATTATTTGAAAGTAAGTGAGAATATGGGATATGCCGGGACAAATGTTGTGGACCTACGGAAAGTTTGCTTTTAAACTAAAATTTCCAGAAATTTTCGTATGGACTTGCACACAAAAAACACAAGTTATGAATCGCGAAAAAAGTATCAAACATGTCAAAATAGTATAAGCATACATTCTTTTTGGAAATCCATATCACAAGAATGTTCGCAAATAAAACGATCGAGTGGAATTTGAAACTGAACAAACAATATCGACTGAATAAATTAATGACAAGCTATTTTTATGTAAGAATGCTTTAACTTTGCTAGGAGAAATGTAAGTGACAGTTTTATGAATAGATGAATTATTGATACTTTTGTGTAGATTGGTAATCGGTCCATCGTTACGGGTAACTAAATAGTGATTTTCGAAAGAAGCCGTTTTGCATTTATGGCCTACTGTGGAACCACTGTGCAATGCCATTTCATTACCATGGGTCCCATTCTATACCTGACGACGACGAACATTTGTGTGAAAT
Source organism: Chlorops oryzae (assembly GCA_020466095.1). Lineage (NCBI taxonomy): Eukaryota > Metazoa > Arthropoda > Insecta > Diptera > Chloropidae > Chlorops > Chlorops oryzae. Next base: position 21,855,604 of record CM035806.1, on the reverse strand, counting down.
TTTGTTTTGAGAGCAAGAGGTCAGCACGAGCGAGGGAAAGAAAAAAAAAAACCATATCTCCCCCCGAAATCAAAAGAAACTTTCGTTTGTCACTTCGGAATTATGTAACTATCTCTTGAGCAGTTCGTGGGTTCGACACTCTTTTTTTTTATTTTCAAATATATTCGATACAATTCACAAAAGCGTCATAAGTCAAAATTTCGCATTTTCCGAGAAAACGTCGAATCTCTTTCGAAGGAAGTAAAAAATAATTTTTCTAATAAATTTCTATTATTCTCATTTAACTCTGGGATCAATCAGTATAAAGGTTAATGTTCTAAGTGAAGGATATCTTGCAGCAAAATTCTGGGAAAAATGGAAAAGTGATAAAAGAAATTTTGAATTGTGCCGCTTTCGTAATTAGTGTGCGATATTTTATTTTATTTATTAAATATTTACATGAAGCCGAAAACCGTATAGCTAGTGCCCCCTTTAAATTTGTGTAATAATTTATTATTGCTTAAATAAATAATAATTTTTATATGATATAGACGCGCGAAAATAAATATAGATATGGAAAATGTGGCAAGGGGAAACTAATAATGAGATATGGCCTCATACCATACCTCAAATACCCCAGAATAATTGAGACACTTCAAACGATGAGAGCTTTAAACTATTCTGGATAAGAGCTATTTCAGAACTTTATTCACAATAAAATTACATGGCCTTCGATTCTAAGTGTTACGGAAAAGTACAAACATTTCAAGAATTTTCCCTCTAAAGTATTAAAAACCGGACTCAAGTTTTTTTTTTTTTTTTGGATATCGGTGGTAGCAAGGCTGCCATACGGGGAAAAGAGCCAAGGTTTTCTAATATTTCAACGATGAAGAATTTTTAGTGAAAATAGAAGGGGAGTAAATAACTGATCCAGGATATCTCTATCAGCCCGATCCTAAATATTGCCGGGGAATTTATCCCTGCGGCTTTGAAAAAAGTCTTGTTCGATGCACCCTGGGAAAGTAATTAAGGGCATGGTATGGTTTTAAACCCGAAAAAAAGGCATGTTTTCATGATTTTTTTTTGGAGACATGAATAATGTTGGTTTATTTTCTTCATATACATGTTGTAGTTATGCTTATTAAGTGTATTTGGGAAAAAAAAAAAATTGAAATTATCGATAGATAAATACGTGGTATCGATTCTCCGGAGGCTCCTCGAAAAAAAGTTGGTTTGCCGTGAACATGATTAGAGGTTAGCGGTTCATCCGAAAAAAAAAGGAAACATGTTTTTAAAAGGTAATTTGTATCCCGAGGTATCGCCGTGGCCCTATTTTTTTTAATAATTTTTTTTTTTTTTGGTAGCGTTTTGAAGTCAAAAACGCGATTTTCGCTTAAAAATTGAGGTTACTTTATTATTTTAAAATAGGAAAAAAAATAAAAAAAAAAAGGGCCACGGCGATACCTGTTGATTTATGTGTATAATAATTGAAAAAAATTTTAAAACGATCGGTCAAGTAGATTTTGCAGCATCGTGTTCACGGACTTCAAAAAAGTCGTTTTCCACAAAATCGATTTGAAATTTTTTTTTTCTACACTTTTTACACTAAGGTCCACTCACTTGAATCGCTGTATCTCCTTTAGTTTTAGTACGATTTACTTGGAATTTTTACACAATACTCTTGAAATGTTGTACATTCAGAAAAAAAATAAATAAAAAAAACAACCCAAAAATTTTTTAAAACCATACCATGCCCTTAAGAGCAGCAAGAATTTTCAAATTGTTTAAACAATTTCCTCACATTTTCCGCTTAGAATACTTCCTTTTTCCGCGGAGCATTATTTCTAGGGAGAAAATTCCCGGGTAATATGCATTTAGAATAGGACTGTATATGTATATATAAGCTATGCATATCTGTATGTATACAGACTTAACGGTTGCTTTCTAATGAAGGACCATACTATGAGTGGTTTATCAGATTACGCTCTCAAAGGAGCTAAAAAAAAAAGCGGTTCATAATAATTGTGGGAATAAAACGATTCGGTTGGAATCTAGATTTCAGAGAATTCAGCATGGGTTTTCGTTGGAAAAAAATTAAAAGTAATATCTCGTTTTCATAGATACTAGAACCACACACGTGTCCATTCACGAAATAAACAGATCGACCCGAAGATTGCGTCAGAAGACTCATTTATTCTCACCACACATTTGAAATTTTAAAACAATTGCAAAATGTACGCACGAGTTTAAATTGTACATTTCCTAATGTCTCGATAAACGAAAAAAGGTACTCTTGCCAATGTGGCCATTATTCGCTAATTATCCTTCTTATCATAGTTTTGGTATAAATCTGCCTATTATCGTTCTTATTCGAATTTCATTGATACTGTTCTTGGGATTGTGTCTGTCCAAAATTAAAAGGCTTCGGAGAATCACCTAACACGGCAGGGTCTTCAGTTAACGGGGATGGATTCCTGAATTGATCAGCGGATAGTCGAGTAAAGAGTATACCGATTCCTTCGATTAGGGCTAAGAGAACACCACCAATTATAGCACTCCCGGCCATGGCAGGGACACCATTGCGCGCAGCTAGAATTCCACCAGTTGCCGCACCGCTTATAATCGAATTCCAAGGGTCTTCCTTTTTCCGGAAATGAACTAACGTGCAATCAATTGTACTGAACATTCCGCCCCAAACTGCGAAGTTCCCAGCTATGACAGGCGATCTCAATTTCACAGCCGATATACTTCCAATCATTCTCTTGTTGATGCCGGCGGGTGCATTTCTAAATCCTTTGATGGCTTGGAATATACCACCGCCAATGCAACCCATCGCGAATGCTCCACCGCAATCATCGACGATTCGATATGGACAAGGTTCTCTTGCGTATTCCTCCATGATTTCTATATATTAAAAGCAATCAGTTCAACGTAAACAAACCTGTTCTTATTTAATTATATAAGGCTACATACCGAATCGTTTGGAAAAGTCAGTTTAGGATCTTTAGCACGCGAATCGTTCTTGTTAGTGCCAGTGTTGCCGTGAATCATACGAAATGTGTATGTTTTTTTTCTTGCTTTTTCATCTTCAATGTGCACAATTTATGCACAATTCACACTATATGTATATAACAATATATGTCACTCTCAGAGATATTGCGCGGGACGTTTCGCGGCAGTTAGAAAGAGATGTTACTCGGCAGGCAAAAGAAGAGCGAGAGAGAAATACTTTTGGTGAGTACCTCAGTGCAAAATGCTCATTTTGGTGGGTACCTAAGACCGTGGTGGGTACCCAAGACCGTGTTGAAAAGAGCCAAAATGGAAACGGCTCCTGAGTGACATATATAGTAATATATGATTCACACGTATGGACATACAGTTCTATTTTATTTGAATAAAACATTCTACCCATATACGAATGAATTGGAATTTTTGAAAAATATGGATATATAATTGTACATATAACATTTCATACAAAAAAAATTTCCGCAACAATGTTTCATTAAAGAAATTTGCCAAATAATATTTTCCTAGTATTGTTTATGAACGCTTTGCTGTGACTTACGATCTATGGAAACCTATACTAAGCACGTTGGGACTATTCGTAATAATTTAAATATCACCATTTGGGGCATTTTGCTATACTGGAGACCGCCAAAAATTACTGTTGATGGTCTCGAAATTTTTGTGTTCCAATTGAAATTGAGAAAATTAAAAAAAAATTTTTTTTTATCTATATACTAGTGGTATTCAAGCAGGCTCGGAAATAGCTAGGTGCAAATTTTGCGCGCGGAAATTTTGAATGACTCTTATGCAAAGCGTGTGTAAAAATTTTGCGAAAACAGCTGGTTTCAATGTTTGCCTTGGTGAAAGAAGGAGAAGCAAATATCACGCATATTTTGCGCATCACAGTGGGCGTGCAAAATTTGCGAGGCTGCGGAAACTATTTTTCATACAAAATAATTTGCGAGCTCGCGAAATTTCCGAGGGCGCAAATTTTGCGTAACTGCTTGAATACCACTACTATGTATAATTGTATTAATTCTATGTTTAGTTTTGGTGTAAAAGGTACATGTTTCGTACATTCAGTAAAAACTCTTCCGGCAACACTGATTAGGGCTGTCAGTTTTTATATCGACTATCAGCTGATTTTCGATTGTTTTCGCTCCTAATGGCTCCGCTATTTAACCCTTCATGCATAATGATGCCATATACACATTACGCACACTATACACTAAACAGGCACAAATCCAAATCTTTTCAATCAATTTTTTCATGTTCGCCAACATTTTACTGCAGGAAAAGGAACACTTGGAAAATGAACATTGATATTTATTGATTCTGCAGTTAGTTAAGAATAATATAAATTTAGAAAAGAAATTGATTTTACAGGCGTCGAGAGTTATAGGCTGTTTGCCCGAGAAATGCAAAAATTTGAGTTGTTCCGATTGAGTGATTAGTGTGCGATATATTTACAAATATTAACCCATTTCCTACCGGCAGTTCGATTTTTCGAACAAACTTAATGTCTTTTTGTTGTTGTCGGTAGAAAATGGGTTAAAACAATCCTGGAATTTTGTTGGTTGTTCAAAAAGTTCTAAGACTCTTTTTGTTCGCAGAAAACTTAGCCACTGTTCATATTAAGCGATAAATCAAAAGCGAAAAAGTTGGTTTTGATGGCAGAGGGTAAACTGGTAAAAATGAGAAGTTTAAAATGTAAGTTTAAACACCAGAACCGATAATATAGCACACTATTAATTCATTAAAGTAATAAAATTGTTGTTTTTTTTAAGTTTATGGAGGTGGCGCTGGAAAATGATTGACTTTCAAATAAGTCGGTAAAAGAAATGAGTATGATAATCTGTGGGTTAGAGTATTGGTTATTGGCAGGGCAACAGAAAATATTTAAATTCCGCACCTAAAGATATGCAGTTTAATATTTTAAAATCAATTAATATCATTTTAAGCCTTTAAAGATATCCAAAGACTTTTCAAACCTCTTCCCAAAGATGTTAAAAATGGGCAAACCTGCAAGAATGAACAGATTTGTCACTATTGGAAATATTCGGAATATTCAAATGCATACTTTTGGGAGCTGAATTTTTTAAATTTTATATTAAGAAGTACTGGCGCAACAATCCTTTAGCTGCCAAAAATTATTCAAGCATCGCATTTGGAGAGTTATTCAATTATTTTGGGTTCAAATATTTTCCCTGTGGCGTATTCTTTCTTATATATTATATGTAGGTATATGAATTTATAAGCAAATCGATTCCTTTATAGCCCCTTTTTTATGGGTTGCTGGAAAGTTATACATATATATTGTACTGAAATTACTAAGTATGATTGATTGATGCCCAGTTACTGTAAAATATTAATGCATAAACTTTTTAGAAGGTTTTTTTTTTTTTTGCTCAACTAAAAAATAATATAATCTGTACCATCAATACGCGAGCGTTTTAACTTGTTTAGCTAACGTAATAATTTTATCGGCGGAGAGCCTATAAAATCAACCTTAAAATGTATTTAGCGTAATAATTCCGATTTGATAAACAGCCGATTAGAATTTATAGACAATATCCGAGCAACGATATGGTCACTATTCCAGTCAGTTAGTGAACGTAAGCCGTTGCAGCAAGACACGGCGGATTATCAATAAATATATAGAATATAAAAATGAGAAAAAAGGTATGCAAAAAAAAAAAAAAAATAGAGCAATGAACTGACCGAATTTAATTTTGTTTAAATTTAAGACCATTTATTTTTGGAATATCTTGATATTTATGGTTCTACATAGTGAAAGTTGAATTTTTTTCTTGTTATCAGTTAATACACGATAATTCCGATGCCATAGCTAATCTGAAGAGCTTAAATTCATTTCAATTAAAACCATATTTTATTGATTAATCGTATAGCTAATTTATATATTGAGATTTCGAAGACTTTTAAAACATTGTCTTTTCAAAATATAGAACTCTTTAATAAAAAAAAGTTTTGTAATATCATTTATGTATGTATTTAAAACACAACAGTCTGATCCACAAGTTTATAGCCTTGTCCATTGAATGACTTCGGTGGGTAGCAAACGAAAAGAAGAAGTTGAATTAACGATAAAACGCAGCCAAGAAAATTTGGAAGCTAAAATATGAGTAACAAAAAAAAAAAAAAAAAATTAAAGAATCTCTCTTTAGATCAAAGCAATTCAATTTAAGACCTGTACAAAAGTATCCGAAATGATGATACCGTAAATAAGCCATTGTAGAGAGACCAAAAATGACATCACGATCAAAGGAAACGGTAGACTTTCCGAATTTTTTATCCGTATCACATGAAAGAGCATTGTGAAAGGTGCAGCAAAAAAACAAACAGTGACAATACAGCAAACAATTCCTGGAAAATATATTTCAAAATATATTCATGATTCAGCCGGAAATTATTCAATTGCGATTTCATTCGCTCATTCAAAAAACTTACAAACTGAACAATAATAATAATAACAATAATAATAATAATAATAATAATAATAATATAATAATAATAATAATAATAATAATAATAATAATAATAATAATAATAATAATAATAATAATAAAATAATAAAAATAAAAATAATAATAATAAAATAATAATAATATAATAAAAATAATAAAAATAAATAATAATAATAATAATAATAATAATAATAACAATAATAAAAATAAAAATAATAATAATAATAATAATAATAATAATAATAATAATAATAATAATAATAATATAAAAAAAAATGTACCTGAAGAAAAATTAGTTTTCCATGCCGAACCTTATTGAAATTCTCAATTAAATTTTAAGGTTCATGTGGAAACTTTTTTGAAAATTATTTTGAAATATCGCACTAACCACAAACATTTCGCATTTCTCGAACAAACATGCAACAATCTTTTCGAGGCATGTAAAAATAAAATATTTGTTCAAAAAAATTTATATTCAACCGGATTCTAAATATTCTCGGGGAATTTTTGCTGCGGATTTGAAACAAGCTCTCCCATTCTAAACACCCTGAAAACGGGATACAAAGGGATCAAGAATTTCGAAAATATTTAAGCAATAATTCTTAACATTCTTCCTTTTATTGGCGCTTGGAATACATACTTTCTTTTTCTGCGGAGAAAAATTTCTAGGGAAGTAATTCCCTGGGGAATATTCATTAGGGCTAATTATTCTTAATAAATCCCGCGAGGGGAATCTTATGATTTACGGGCTTGGCAAACCCGCGGACCCTAGCCAACAACAGTTTAACATTACTGATTCATTAGGTATGGAATCGTAAAATGGTAGAGGCTTGTGCAAAGTCACGAAAGATTGACCAAACGACGTTGTTAACTTAGTACAGCGGGACCCTAATCGCTGGGTGGCCCTCTTGTGGGCGTCTCGCTGGGGAATCTCGACCAATGGGTATTGATTGTGGCTATACCCCTGCATGAGATAAAATTGGTACACTGTGTACGCGCAGTCGAAACCCTCAAAGTCAAGTAATGCCTACCCAAGGCCATACTCACTTAAAACAATACAGTAGAGTACGGATAAATGCAACACGTTTTTTGCTCGAATTCTTGTGCACTTATGCGTTCTTTGCATTAATCCGTGCATGTTTTCATGGGAACTCACAAAAAAGGCTTCAAAGCACGCTGCACTTATGAGGTTTTTGCATTTATTCGTGTTGCATTTATCCGTAGTTCACTGTATATCTATTCTTTATAAAATGTTGAATTAATTTGTAAAATGCAGTCAAAAATCAGAATATTGATGAAAAAAATTGTTTGAATAATGCCTTTGGCTCTACAATCCTTATAGGACCTGAGCCACCTTAATCAGCTTCCTTCATTCCTCTGTATCAGCAGTTTTTCTTCTCCAGTTTCATATAGTAAGTTTCTGTATGTCCCTTACAACCTCTTCGAACCATATTGTCCAGGGTCTTCCTCTACCTTTCCTTTCTACTGGCTAATTATTAAAGGCCTTAGCAATTGTTCTTTCCTCCAATGTTCTAACTACGTGGCGAAGTCATTTTAATCTTTTTATTCCCGGTTTTCTGAATATTGTGCGATATATGTATCTAGTTAGTTCCAAAGTATGGGCATACACTATCGATATTGTTTTAAAAATGAACCACAAACTCACCCATAACATAAATCTTTCGCGCTAGATCCGATATCTGTTGTGTATAAAGTAAAACGCCGAGCAAGAACACAAGAACGAGCACGAATTGCTTCAAATATGCTGTCTTGTTCACAGTCACCATATAATATATGAAAACATATGCCAGGAATAGCGATGTACCGATCAAATTAACCAGTGCTACACTATTTTCATTTGATAAAATGCCATAGCGTAGCCAAAAGCTGCAGCTGAAAAAAACAAATTTCAATAACATGGAGAACTTCTTCATCACTTCCGAGCACTTACGATAAAAATCCACATAAAAAGGGAAAGCCAGATGAATCGCCTGTACTCTTCTTTTGCAAGTACTTCTTGCACACAAGCCTGTTGCATTGAAATACGTGTTAAAAATAAAAAAAAAAAATTCAAAATTGAAAAATATCTTCTCTTAGATTCAGTAACTTACGCGCCGGATAAATACTGCAGCACCGTGGTTCCAACTGCTGTTGCCTCCAACATGCTATCATACGTAGGCAATGGCATTTCGGCACCTTTTACTTCTTTTCCGGTCAGAATAGTTCTTCGTTTATTCGTTTCGTTCTTAATCTTTGAGCTCTCTTGTGATAGAAAATTTTCATGGAACTAACATAGTTTTAAAGAGTTTCGAAGAGAGGAATATAAAAACAAAACGCCAAATTTCAAAATTAGTTCATGGCTCCCGGATATTCATCATTTTGGGCACGTCAACAGTTTTTGTTGTTCTTATTATTGAGTCAGCTGGTTTTACATTTCTCTTTTCCACCATTTCTGCTGGTAAATAGAGAACAGCATGTAGAGACGAAAGAAAATAATTATCTGATGCTGTTGCTTTAAGAAAAAAGTACTCGTCAACGAAAGCTGTACCCGGTACTTGTTACGCTAATTCAAATGAATTCATTTTCGAATTTTGGTTTGAAATTTAAATTATCCGTTTTTTAAAATTCGAAATTATGCATTATTAGGGAGATTTCAAAAGCCAAAAGTGAATAATCATTTTGATATCCAACCAGATCAGTCGTGTAACAAGTAAGTAGTGTTGAAACAAAATGAGTAAATACTACTTGATATCGAATACTTTTAGTCGATACTGAGTATATTTTGTACTCAATACTTACCACCAAGTATTTTCGCGGTATCGATACTTTAATATCAGTATTTACTCATAATATTATTCCTTGTATTAGTGCTGAAAATTTAAGGGGTTTTTCCCTTTTTTTTTTCGATTTCATTTTGAAATGGATTTTTCGTATGCATTTTCCGAGGAAGCGGAAGGGATTCTTATAAATTTTCTAAAGGTTAAACCTGCGCCAAATTATTGGCAGCACTGACAAGAAACAGTAATTCAAAAAGAAATGGCCAAGTCTAAGGTCTGGATCCATTTTACGCAGTGCCGTATTTGTTTTAACACACTGAAGTATTGTGTTACCTGTGTTATGATGTGAGAATACCAAGAATCATAAAAATTTGTTTAATCTTGAGCAAGTACTACCTAGTATCGATACTTTTGGTTCGGTATTTTAGTGGTATCGATACTTTATCTCGATACATGAAATAAGTACTAGTATCGATACTTTCATGGTATCGTTTCAACACTACAAGTAAGTACTCATTTTTTGAAGAGAAAATATTACACAGCCCCGATTAAAAGATGTCAAACTAGAGCTGGAGAACTATCGATTGTTGCGACCATCGATAGTCTGAATAGCCGATAGTCTGAACTATCGGCAGCTATATTTTAAAATTTCAACTAATTTGGCTTTCAAATTGCTAGTGGTTTGAACTAAAATTTTTATTAACAGAAAACAATGCGATTAAATGTTATTCATAATAGAGCAGTCCTGCTATCATCTGGTACTGGAGTACAAACTTCCACTTTGTTTTTCCAAATGAATGATGTTATTCTAGTAAAAATTGCAATATGTATATAATAAAATATTGTACAAACGTATCCTTCTTCAATTTATAGCACATGGGAATATACCAAGAAGGCGGATTTTTAAATGTTTCTTACTTAATTTTCATGAACCTATCCATAATTTTTTACCATAGCACCTATAATTCTCATTTGGCATAGAAAATGCGACACATAAGACTCGCAGAATTTTGAAAGACTTTGAAAATTTTTTACATCGTGAAGTTGAATTGAGCTTCATAAAACTTGAGCTGTTTTGACGTTCCTACACTGAGACTTTTGGGAAAAACTGACTGAAACTTAAAAACGTGTCTTAAATTAATAATTTTCTCTTTGGTTGATAATCTTCAACTCAGCTTGCTGCACTCTCTGATTTTGTTCAGAATGATAATACGAAAAAAAACAATCGGCTCACAAGACCCTAACTTGGAAATAATTTAGAGGGTCTCATCTTACAGTGCGAGACGAACAAAAATTTTATATGAATAAATTTACGATTAAATTAAAAACTGCATTGAAAAATTTTGAGCAACAAAATTCCGCTATATCTCAATGGAAGCATGTTGGGCTTACATTTTTGCACGAGAGTTCTTATTAGAACTTAATTGTTGTCCCCATCGATGAAAATTCTGAACTGACCCTAAAATTATGCTTTTTGTTGTTGTTGTTGTTTTTTGGTGGATTATGCAAGATTTTTATTTATATTCTAAAATTAATATTTCAATGAGTACGCTACAATAGGTATCTTATTGTCGTTAACATGACAGATATATTTTTGGCCTTCCTAATATGTAATAATATTAAAATCAATACAATAATTGTCCTTATAAGTGAAGGCAGTGTACGTTTTCCAACCCAACTCCCACCGATTCTAGAGAAACATAATTTATTTATTATTATTTAAAAAAAAAATATGTTTGACAGCCTTCTTTGGCCTGGCTGCACTGTAAGTGAAAGGCTTTATTAAAAAAAAAAAAATGTATCCATACATTCTTCCCAAACTTTCGGTGCTTATTTTTCCATCATCATCAGGGAATTTTTCTATTTAATTTTTATAAGCAATACTATAAAACTTGGCAGCTAAACTTACAATTAATTATAACGATCGAATTAGGTTTCCCTTATTTAATTTAAAATATGAACTTATAGTAAAGTATGGATTAAGATCTTCTTAAATACCATTCGCATTTAGTGCATCCAGACCAAAGAAACATGTCAAAAATAGTTAAATTTTAATTGAATAATTAAAAATTAGACTGAACGTCAAAAAATTGTACCTACAATTTTTTCGTTTTCTAAAATGTATCATCTTTCTTGTGCATTTAATTTTTCGCTCTGCATCGTTTTAGTATTTTGCTACGAAATTCGTAGTACGATTGAAAATTTCGATTCGAACAAAGCCCCCCCACAGCACAATGGGCAGCAATGAAGCAAGAGGTTACGAGTTCGCTTGAGAGAAAGCGCCTAAACAGTTTCGTTTCGTGCTCCAATAGAAGCAGTTGGGGGAGCCGGAAAACGCAGAAAAGCGCTCAATTTTATTTTTATTTAAAAAACGCCGAACCACGCGCAACTTTTTTGTTTTTTTGTTTTTGTGTTTATTTGATTTTTTTGATTTATTTTTGCTTTATTTTTGTATCTTTACTACGGAATATTGAGTTCTTGTTTCTTCGTTCTATTAACAAAAATAAAACATATTTATTAACATCAACGGCTGCAGAAGTTGGTCAATTTTCTACAAAAAAAAAAAAAAAAATAAATAAATAAAAAATAAAAAAAAATAAGAAAACAGAAAACAAAAAAAAAAAAACAAAATAAAAACAAAGAACAGAAAGACCCAACAGCTGTTAAGATTTGTGTCGGAATATTATTTGTTTCTGTTTTGGCTATTTATTGTCTTGGACCCTGAGCTGAGCTGAGAAATCGGAATTACCATAAAACAAAAAATGTCCATCGAAGAAGAAAGACTTTACACGTCGCCCAATAAAGTCGCCATCGGGCATAATATAAATGGCAACGTGTACAGAGAAAATGCCAAAGAAAGCGATCAACTCGCAGCGCGGCAAACGGAACTCAGTCAGGTACAAAATAAATAGTCCATACATAGTACGTCTGTACGCCTGCTTGTACATAAATATGTACGTCGAAGCATAGGGCTTATACATATGTATGTACATACATAAATTGCGATTGGAAGGAAACACGTGAACCCCAATCAAGGTCAGCAGCAATGCCTTCTTTCTCTCTCTCCTTTCTCTTCGAAAAAAATTCAATCCATAATAACGTTGAAATCTTTCCGTTCGGGCAGCATGCGACTTAAGGCGATTTTCACGCTATTTGAGTTTATAATTTTCAAAGTATTTCTATTAAAATACATACATACATACAAATTTAGAATTTATTAAAATGCGTCGAAATTTACTTATGTACATATATTGTTCTGATGGCGTTCCTCTTTGTTAGTTTATCTTCTTTTGTAATGTTTGATGATTGATTTTCTGTTGACTCATATTCGAGCAGCTACAGTATATAGTACAGCTGTACAAACTCCGATTACACTGGTTCACAAAACAAACAAACAAAAAATGGCATCGTCGAAACACGAATTCGAGGTCGCTGGTCACGAAATTGATATCCATTTACAGTCGAAACTCTCTAAAAAGAATTTCAAGGGACCGGAACAAATATTCGTTATAAAGAGAAAAAATCACTAAATATTGAGCCAATAAGCCTTCAGATAAATTCGTTATAGAGAAGTTCGTTATAGACAGTTTCGACTGTATTAAAAAAAAAGGTTCTAAAGAATTTTTTTTTTACCTTTTATTGATAAATATTTTAAGAACTGTTTGCTTAAATGAAATGCTATATAAGTACCCATAATTGAAAAGCATCATTTCTACCCTTTAATAAGATATCTCATTTGTTCTAATCGAACTACAAACAACTAAAATCCAGGTACCGAACCAGTTATGACTTTTATAGTAAAAGTTACAAAAAAAAGTTATTTTTTGACTTGTATTTTATTTGAAAAAAAAATTACTGTAAAATATTTACTTTTATTTTTTCAGTTAAACAATAACAGTTAAACTGAGCCAAATATTTTTTTTTGGCAAAAATAAAAGGCTTTGCCAAAGAACAAACAAACCGTTACTCCAATTTAATTAATTTTGATACCAATTGATAGGTCTCAGTTTCTAGAATCCAAAAATACATAATTCGATAATCATTGAACGTTTCTGTGTTAACAACTTTTCCTAGAAGAATGTTACGGAGACAAGGGCTTTACCTAATGATGCGTCTCTTTGAAGGGAATTCAGTGGTATTAATAACTCATTTTAAGCTTAAGTCGACTTAAGCTAATCTTCCATAAGACTACAGATGTATTTTTGGATTCTAGAAACTGAGGCCTATCAATTGGTATCAAAATTAATTAAATTGGAGTAACGGTTTGTTTGTTCTTTGGCAAAGCCTTTTATTTTTGCCAAAAAAAAATATTTGGCTCAGTTTAACTGTTATTGTTTAACTGAAAAAATAAAAGTCAGTATTTACCAGTTAATATTGGACTTTTTCTAAAAAAGTTAAGAAAATAAAATGCATCCCGGATTCGTATAGAGAATGTCCTGAGGATCACAATGACATCGAAAAGATTTCTGTGCGACAATTTTTTGTCCTTGCTTTTTCAAATTTTGAAAGACATTGAAACTGTTAATTTCAGTCCCTGCTAAAATCGCATAAAAATGATTTTTAAAAATATTTTGTTTTTTTGTTTTTCTCAATTTAAAAGATTTCATATTAATATTCAGGTAATTAAATTTGATTTTATTATTTTCTTTTTACCTTCGTATGAAGGACTGTTGTTTTAAGTACATTGAAATTTTTATTTTATCAAAATCGGTTGCCAAGCAAAGGACATATGGCGTATCACGTCAATGAACTCGAAGCTTAAGTTTTGTAAACCAGTGTTTGTCGTCTTTTTAATTTTCATTTAACTAATAAATCATTACCACACCTAAATTAAATTTCTATTCATCTGGTAGAACGAAAAAGGCGTCTGAGACGTCCCTTGAATGAGACCGAAATTGGATATAAAAAAGATAGGGAGAAAGAAATCCTAATGGCATAGTTTCTCTATAAAATTATGAGGTTTGTTCAGATCTCTCATTCTTTCCTAAAATTGAAGACTAATTTCGATTTGAAAAACTAAAGCCAAATCTTATGAATTGACGGCCCTTCCTAGAATATTAAAAAAATCCCTTTCCTGTTTTTTTATGATAAAAATAGATATGAAAAATTCCTGCTAAGTATTTTGGCTGACCTCCAATACAGCAAGTATTCAAACATATGGACCCAGTTACAATCAAATCCATGGATGATATAAAATGGTTCGATATGCTTGTATGTGTTGAATATTGGTAGGAATTCCTGCGATGTTGGACAAAAATCCATCTACCTGGCATCACTGTAGAAAATTAGGGAGTTTTCTCTCTATTTCTGTCTGTGTCAACCAGTGCCCGGTAATATAAATCAACTAAGACAAGACCACAGTAAAATACCATCCATCGAGACCATTCAACTGAAATGACAATCAAATATTCTTAAAGACACAAATGGATTGCTTAACGACCTACTGGAGAGTTCAAGATGAAAGCCCGTCTCTTCTTCAAGATTCATACAAGATATTGGAACCATTTCGTGGAACATTTAAGACAGCCCAACCAACAAGGCCCGAGTTATCTTTGTGTTGTCTCAGACCGATAAATATTCCAGACATTAACACGGACATTATTGAATCTCAAGATGTACCTTTGCCTCAACAAGGCACCATGTTGGTTATCGCGTGAAGGCCCCGGTGTATAAGAATGCACCCAATTGGCTTGAGGGGTTGATATAATGTCCAAGGAGAAGATCGTGCTCTTCGTGGAAAACGAAAATAGGAAATTACCCCGAAAAGAGAAAATCATAATTCATTTATTTTGCTAAAATCGACTTTAGAATACTGTCCCCCCGATGGCTTGTGAGAAAGAAATTTTTAATGTAAAAAAAAAGTCATCCTTAAATTTGATAGCCTCGTTTTTGGTATCTCTGGAAGTGACCTTATGTATTTTTGGAAATTTGTTTTCATTTTGGATGAGAAAAGTGTCAAATTATTTAATCGTTCTATTGATTTATTGCGTTAATGACAAGCAAAATCTTTAATGTTGCCGGCTTCAAAGTCTGCTGGAAGAGCCACCAGAAGCCGGGATTTTGTATTTCATGTGCTCGGGTTGTTTTTTCTGAGTTTATGCAAATTTATTTAATTATTAATAAACTAATTAATTAATTGTCTTTTGTTTTTTCAGAAAGAGCATTGGGGAAAACTGTTGACGCTTGTGGGCTATGCTACAACGTTTGGTTCAGCGGTCCCGGTTGGGTATTGCATTGGTGTGATCAATAGTCCAGCAACGGTAAGTAAAAAAAACAAAAAAAATTGGTAATTTTGCTGTGATGGTTTTTTTTTTTTTTACATGATCCCGGATTTTTTCAGCTTATTAAATCATGGTGCAACGAGACCTTCATACAACGCTATGACGCACATCTTGGTCCTTCGGGCATTGATATGCTCTGG
This sequence comes from Chlorops oryzae, assembly GCA_020466095.1. Taxonomy (NCBI): domain Eukaryota; kingdom Metazoa; phylum Arthropoda; class Insecta; order Diptera; family Chloropidae; genus Chlorops; species Chlorops oryzae. Next base: position 21,839,936 of record CM035806.1, on the reverse strand, counting down.
GCGTCGATTGTTTCAATATTTTTAGTTGGCGGTGCCATCGGATCGCTCGGAGGTGCTGGAGCCGCTAATAAATTTGGCAGGTGAATAATAATAATAATAATAAAAAAAATTTACATTCATACATACATACATATGTGAGCAAGCAGTATATTCTCAGCAGCTTCAAGAACTTTTATCCTTCCTTTCCATGGCAACGATTTCATATCAAAAATTTTATTTTGTGTGGAAAATTTTTTGAGGCGAAAAGGAACATACGTAGGCACCTACGTAAACAGCTTACGTATAGCTAGTGTCGAGATCAAAGAAGGTCTTTGTAAAATAGAAAACCCTTATCTCCCCCTCTCTTTCCTTCTCTCTCTCTCTCTCTCTCTCCGAAAAATGAAAATTGAAAATTTTTCGCAATTCATAACCTCGAACGTGTGTAGCTGACAAGAGCAGAAATCCATTTTTTTTTCTCAATAATTATAATTATTTATTCGGCATGAATTTTTATAATAAGATTACAAATATAATTTATAGATGTTAGAACTTTTTGAAAATTATTTATTGCTTCTATAAAAGTTTTTGGTTTTTGCATTCAAAATATTAGAACGATGGTGTGAGGATTGTAATCTTGATTAATCATAATAATTATAATCACATTAAAATCGCTTTCTACTTAATTATTATTTATTTGCGATAAGAGTTTTTGGCGGCTAGGGCTCGACGGATTAAATGGTCTTTTAATTAAAAGGAAATCTTTTTTCTTAATCATTGTTATGCTATCATTGACATGTCATGACATGGCATGCTGTAACAATCGCCCTTTGAAAATCCCTTGATAGCATTCTTTGGAACGTTTTGACGATATGTATCCAAAGAATCCAAACTGACTTATGGAAGGAACTTCATTGAACTGTCGAATATTTTTATGCGAGACTCCAAATTTTAGTACAATGATATATGTATATACCTATTTTTTTTTTCTTCTCCAGCAAACATTTTAGGAAAGACCATCGTTCGAAATCAGTCCCAAGTTTTTCAGCCCGATTCTTAGGGCCAGACCGTGAGAGAGAGTTCTTTGGTAGTGCTTATATTTGCCATACTGTTACATTGAGCAATTATAAGACATTAACAGAAAAAAAAATGTATGGAGACAAGAGGAAGCTTAGAGAGTTGTGGACCAAAAACCCAAAAAATCCGAAAAATGCATGACGTCCGATTTCGATGAAAATTTATATATAGAATAAGTGACAAATTCGAAGAAATTTGGCGCTAAAATTTTTTCAAAAACTGATTACAACTAGTCCGTTTTGGACCAGTTTGAAACAAGACCCAAAGTAGACATTTGTAATCAGTTTTTTTTTTAATGTTAGCATTTTTTCGGATTTTTTTGGGTTTTTGGTCCACAACTATTCTAAATATTCCCGGGGAATTTCCCCTACCTACTAGAAAAAACTGCTTCCATCCTAATCACACTGGGGAGAGAATATAAAGGAAGCAAGAGTTTCGAACATATTTAAGCAGATTTCATCACATTCTTTCTTTTCTTGACGTTTAGAAGAATAATGCCTGGGGAAAATATATATATTCCCGGGGAGCATTCATTTAGAATAGGGCTGTTTAAAACAAACGAGACTCAGAAAAATGAGTCCGTAATGAATGTGGAATGACTCATATATTGGACTATCATTTCGGAAGAAATAAGAGTCAGATATGGGTGTGGAAAGGAGTTATATATGACTTTTATATGGACTCATTCAATCTATGAAACCAGACTCATGATAGCCGACCGTCGCTGAAAGGGAAACACGGTCTTTAAGAACTCTTGAAAGACCTCATTGCGGTTCCGACTTCGAATCTTTAATAAACAAACAAAAAAATGAAATAAAAAAACTAATTAATTTGAAATGAAAAATATAAATTAAGTATAAATTAAGATAAATGATTGGTTTTCTTATAAATTTTTTGCAGAAAAGGATGCTTCCTCATAAGCGGCTTGCTCTTTACACTTGGCGCTTTCCTATTCTTTTTCTGTCGCATGGCCAATTCGGTGGAAATGCTTTTGCTTGGACGCTTGCTCGTCGGTTTGGCATCGGGCCTGACAACGGCGACACTGCCGATGTACTTAACCGAAATAGCGCCGTTAACGTTACGCGGAGCTCTGGGCGTTTTCTGTGCCGTTGGAGTGACCGGCGGTGTGGTCGTTGGTCAGGTCTTCAGTTTGCGTAACATTTTCGGTACCGAAGAACTCTGGCATTACGCTTTAAGTTTTTATATTGTTCTTGTGCTGGTATGCTATTTACCATCGTATTATTTCCCCGAGAGTCCCAAATACTTGTACATTGTACGCGATGAGCGCGACAAGACGAACGTTGTTCTGAAACGTCTGCGTGGTTCGGATGCGGATGCCAGTGAGGTTATCAGCCGAGAAATCGAAGAAATGGAAACCGAGGCCAATAATGGAGTGCAGACGAGCAATTTCTGTGATGTCCTCCGCGATCCAGCGCTGCTATTGCCTTTGATTATTGTTTGCAGTTTTCATGGCGGTCAGCAATTATCGGGCATCAATGCGGTGAGGCTTTTTGATGGCGTTCTCTTTTATGAATAAATACAATATTATTGGTAAATCTTATAATTTTTCTCTTTCGCAGATATTTTACTATTCGGTGTCCATATTCGAGAAAGCTGGCCTTTCTACGCCCGACGCCGAATGGGCTAATTTGGGTGCTGGTTGCCTTAATTTAGCTACATCCTTTTTGGGTCCTATACTAATGGCAAAAATAAATCGCCGTCCACTGATGATGTTCTCGAGCTTTGCGTGCGCATGCTTCCTCTTCACGATTGCCTTCATTTTATACTATATTGTGAGAATTTATTTTTTTAATTTTTTTAATGTGAAGTTCGCTGAAAATTCAAAGCAATTTCATTAATTTTTTTTTTAATCTTTTTCTTAAGGAAACTGCCAGCTGGTTTGCTATTGCCTGCATCGTTTGTATAATGGGATATATATTCTTTTATCAGTTCGGTTTGGGGCCGATACCGTACTTCATTGGCGCTGGTATGTATAAACCACTACAAAAAATTTTGTTTTTCATCTTTGCCATTTAAAGCCCACTCCAACACGTGTCCACATCTCGAATATCTTGAAGTTTTCAATTAAATGTAAATATATTATTGAAGAAATTCATTGCCCTATGCGAACGATATTTAAAACCCTCATGGCTTTTTGAAATTGAATTTGCAATCGGAAACGTTTGATTTGTTTTTTTTTTTTTTTGCCTTATGTGAGTGACAAGGTATCCACCCGGGCACCTTTTCCGTTTTCAAATGTATTTTTAATAGAGCTGGAGAACTATCGATAGTTGCGACCATCGATAGTCTCGATAGCCGATAGTCTGAAATATCGATAGTACTATCGGAAGATATATTTTAAAATTAAAACTAATTTCTTTGGCAAATTGCTAGTGATTTCAATCAAGCATGTTTGAGCTGTTTAACATTTAAATATCCACCATTTGAAAGTTTTAAATTTAAAAAATTAATGGTGGTCTTAAATATAATAATTTAATAAAATACTGTGCTTAAGTATCCCTCCTCAGAAGCCGAATTTTAAAACATTTATTACTCAATTCTCCATACTTTGTAACTAGCACTGATGCTCTTATTGGTCTTTTTCCTTGGATTAGAAAAAGTGATTCGTTTTTTTGAAAAAAACCCTTGCAAATATTTGAAATGGTTTTTGGTTAAAGTTAAAATCGGAAAAAATACCTCAAAACGGAAAAACCACCTCATTCTGGCATCAGCGCATAGTATAAAATTTTAGCATGACGCCTATAATTCTCATTTGGTTTGTAAAATGGGACACTTAAGACTCGCGGAATGTCTGAAGATTTTTCACGACGTGGTGGAGCAAGAACGTGTGCAAGTTATAATCATCGTCACCAATGACCTCAAAACGGAAAAACCACCTCATTCTGGCATCAGCGCATAGTATAACATTTTAGCATGACGCCTATAATTCTCATTTGGTTTGTAAAATGGGACACTTAAGACTCGCGGAATGTCTGAAGATTTTTCACGACGTGGTGGAGCAAGAACGTGTGCAAGTTATAATACAATCAATCACCATCATCTCACTCATCATCAACCATCATCATACACTCATCACCAACATCATCAGCATCACCATCATCACCACCAACGTCACCATCACCATGATTATCATCGTCAGCATCATCATCACCATCATTATGACCAACAGCATCACCAACAACATCACCAACATCATCATCACCATCATCACCACCACCCTCACCATCATCACCATCATCATCATCATCATAATCACCATCATCATCACCAACATCATCACCAACATCATCACCAACATCACCATCATCACCACCATCATCATCACCATCATCATCACCATCACTATCATCATCACCAACATTATCACCGTCATCATCACCATCATCATCACCATCATCATCACCATCATCATCACCATCATCACCATCACCATCATCACCATCACCACCATCATCATCACCATCATCACCAACCTCATCATCATCATCATAATCACCATCATCATCACCAACATCATCACCAACATCATCATCATCATCAACATCACCATTACCAGCATCATCACCAATCTCACCATCACCATGATCATCGATCATCATCATTAACATCATCATCATCACCACCAACCTCACCATCACCACAATCATCATCATCACCATCATCATCACCATTATCATCACCGTCATCATCATCACCATCATCATCACCGTCATCATCATCACCATCATCACCATCATCATCACCAACATCATCACCAACCTTACCATCACCATCATCATCGATAGTTTCGATTATCGATTATTTTGACAATCGATAATTTTGATAATCGATAGGTTAATTTTCGAGCGGCTCTCGAGATTGTAAGCGACTTGAATATTAACAGCTACAAATTATACGAGATTGAAAGCGAACTGGCCACCAATAGCTTACTTTATGTGGTGATGGTAGGCGTTCACTCTACAAAATGGCCACGTTCGAAAAAAAAGTATACTAGGATGGTATTGTAGGTCGTATGCATTACCGCCTATGGCCTACGAAATGTGTTACGGTTCATTGTTTCTGTAGGCAGCATTTTGGCCGGTGGGTTGATTTTATTCTGCATGCTTTGCAATGACTCTCTTATAGCATCGCTAATGTGATTTTCACTCTCTGAGCACGCGCTCTCAAATACACAGTGGCGTGTGATCTGATTTGATTCGTTTATGCAGTCATGAAAACCCTTGTGATCACGTTTTCCTTGCAGACCAATTGAACGGAAATTTATATTTTTAGCTCCATTTCCCAATTCGATATTTATAGCCACACGACACGGCATCGTATTGTTTCGCTTCTTCAATTACAATCAATTTGAGTCACAAGCATGGCTCGAGTTAATTGAATTGCTTTGAACTCTTCACTCTCGCTCTCGTTCTCAGGCTTAATTGAAATGTAGTTGCCACATCTGTATGCGATGCTTTAATTGATAATGCGCATTGATTTAATTCAATTGTGGACTTTGATTTCTATTTGTCTGGATCTTGAACATCGTTGGATATTAAGCTTCCCACAGACGCTTCAACAAATCCATCAATCGGGTGCAACAACAACAAAAAATGATTGTTTCAGCAAAAAATTTCTTAAACCTGCAACCTTTCAACCGAACTAATGATCACAGATGATTCCCTTTAGATAGAATTTTAGGTACCTTTGCAAAGAGGAAGCTTAGAGAGTTTTGGACCAAAAATCCGTAAAATTCATGACGTCCGATTTCGATGAAAATTTATATAAGTATATTGTAGAATAACTGAAAAATTCTAAGAATTTTGGCGCTAAAATTTTTTCAAAAACTGTTTACAACTAGTCCTTTTAGAACCAGTTTGGAACTAGACCCAAACTACTTTACATCAAATTTTATAACTATGGTAATAGGCCATTTTCGGCACATTTTAAAATGTCAGAAACGATTTTTGTCCGTCATTTTGAGCAGCAAATTTCTCAATATATAACTTGGATCAAACAAAAAATATCAATTAGGTACCTATCATTTGTTTTTCTTTTTTTGGAGATACATTTTTTATTTTTTTGTGGATATTTAAGGTACTCCAGAAAAAATGTCAAAACCAACCAAACTACAGTCACGAAATGATACATCGACTTCAACCGATTGACGGATTTGTCGAAGCGTTTGTGGGCCGGGCCGCTTTATCTGACCGCTTTTAGAGTTCATTTAAATAATGGTTATGGACGTCACAATTTTTTTTTTTTTTTCATACAATAATATCAATAAGAATTTATAAAATGATATGCATTTTTTTTTCTTTTTTTCTTTTTCAGAACTCTTTGAAGTTGCGCCACGCTCCGTGGCAATGTCGATGGGCAGTTTATCTTCGTGGACGTGCAACTTTATAATTGGCATGACATTTCCAACTCTACAAAATGCTTGGGGCGCCTTTGTCTTTTTACCGTTTTCTTTGACATGTGTCCTATTATTCTTACTAACGAAATTCTATTTACCAGAGACGCGTGGCCGTGATCCAATTGAAATTGCACCTTTGGTCTCGAAAGGATTTCGTTCGAAGGTCAAATAATTTCATTTAGTGAATTTTTAGTGAATTTTTAATGTAATTCAAAATTAATTCCTGCACGAACTGTCTTAGCTCCATTCTGTACTCTTATGTTTGGTCTTAATTGTATTTTAATCCTTCAACGCATAAACGAAAAATTTTGACCCCATATAAGTTTAACGACTTAAGGCTGTCACTAGAAAATGGGCTCACAAATTTGTGCCTCATGCGTTAAAGGGTTAGGAGCGGAATTCGAGATAATTGAAGTGGGGCTTTTCGAAAATTTCTTGTACTCGAATCTTTGCTGAACTTGATATTTTCACAAGGAATCATTTGATTTTGATGGTCTTCTGATTTGAACCTTCCAGTGATTTGAAAAACGCGAATGTCAAGGGCTCAAGGCAAATTCTCCAGCAAATGAAGCTCCGCCAACGGAAATGTGATTTCATGGATTAGTTATATAATTAAGAAACCACAGCTTCTATGTGCAACAATGTTTCAAGAAATTAGAATAGTTTTTTTTTTTTAATTTTTTTTTATTTGTATAGAATTAAGGTCTGTGGTCGGAAGTGCCTTTCCGCATGTAGAAATCGGAATATAAATACTATATAGCTTTAATTATATCAGGGACTAAACTTATTTAAAAAGAAGACAAGAAAACTAAAATGCTAAAACGCATCAAAAGAGACCGCAGAGCTTAAATATTTGAATAGTATAAAAGGGCTGAAAGGGCCCAATTTTTAATATTATTTTTCCTTATTTTTCTTTATTTTTCTTTTCAACGCAACTGATTTATGTTAAGTAATTTAAGTCGGGATTAATTTTATAAGCGCTCTCCAATTGATTTAAATCTATTTAATTAAGATTTAATGGGTTCAATAGTCTATTATCGAATACTGTCCAAGCAACAATGAAATGTAAATTAGTAATAAAAAACGCTTTCGTTTTGTAGCTAGTTATGGTCTATATTTAATGTTAACGATTCTATCTTTCGATAAATTTACACTATTTTTTTTAATATCATAAAAATCGTTTGAAAAAATGTATGTTAATGGTTCTCAATTTCTTTTAATTACACAATGCTACAACGTTTCGACACTTTTTTTCTAATGGTTATTTTATGTTAGCTTAGGGCTCCCTCATTCCAAAAAGGTCATTGGTTTGATGGATTTAAGTAGCGTTTCCGAGATATGGACCAAAATGTGAAAAAGGTCAATTTTCCTCTACTTTGCCCCATATTTAGGGCCATAACTCAATTACCGTATAAGATAGCTAAGCATACGATTATACGTTGCGTATACTACAGGTAGGCATGTGGGTCCTCAGTGCGTATACGCAATGTATGCTCGTACAGTACCAAATATCCACGTTTTAAAAAAATAAAAATGCAATTTTTTGCTTATAACTTTCACCATTGTCATCCGATCATCGAGATCTGTGGCTTTAAATGTTCGTTACGGCTCTCACAAAAACTGTTATGCCTAATATTGGGATAATTTGCACTGCTTGCTAAAATATGGCTCGATAATTGAGTGAAAAAAGTGAAAATATGTGTGAAATGAAATGAAAAAAAAAAATGAAATGGCCTTTCTGATTTCATAGGAGCCACAATTATAGTCGTAGGCTAGCGTTTAGGCACTTAAAATTTGCGCACGGTGCCCACCTTTTCAAATTAGGTCTAGCTATATATAATATGCGCCTAGCTATCTTATACGGTAATTGAGTTATGGCCCTATATATGGGGCAAAGTAGAGAAAATTGACCTTTTAAGATTAGTGCTCCAAATTAGAACAAAGAATGAGAAAAAATCTGAATAATAAAATTTGACCACTCCAGATAACGACGTTGAGGGCTTATCTATAAATTAAATCCTCTGCGAGAATTCAGAATAGTCTGCCTCAATGGAATTCGAAAACTGGCTGGATTATCGAACATTTCGGAGCGGATAACTGTTTCCACTTTAACAACATTAATTAGACTGAAATTTCTGCTTCTCAGCCGGGCTTTAAGTATTTTTTTATCACCTACCATTCGAAGATTGATTTAACTTTAAACTTACAACAAGAAATAAATTATTTGAAATTATATGATCTCATGTTCGCTATCTAGACGTTGAGTTAAGTATAAGAGTATAATCTGCTCACATGGATAATATGAAAACAAAAAAAATAAAAAAGCTTGTGATTACGAACCATTTCGGAACTATAACTGCCTTCCCAAATTTAACAACATTAATTCAGATTTGAAATTTCATGTTCTCAGCCATAAGCCAGTTTTGACCAGTAATTATGTTTGTACCACGTACATTGCTTTCGAAGCATAATGTTTATTTACAGAAGACCAGTTGGGAGTATGGAAATTTTCGACTATAGCCATTAATCTTAAGCCTAAATCGGCTCAGTGTTTGGTTTCAATACGTCTTTTCGATTTATCATCATATGTAAGTTACTTATATGTCACTCTCATAGATTTTGGGCGGGACATTTCGCGCCAGTTAGAAAGAGATGTTACTCGGCAGGCAAAAAAAGAGCTAGAGAGAAATACTTTTGGTGAGTACCTAAGTGAAAAATGCTCATTTTGGTGGGTACCCAAGACCGTGTTGAAAAGAGCCAAAATAGAAACGGCTCCTGAGTGACATATATAGTTATATATGATTTTCATAATGACCATGTTCAACTCATTCGAGAAATTCACCAAAAAGCTACCAACAAAAACCTTAAGCAGGAATAGGAAATTCAACTCTTTCGAGAAATTCACCAGAAAGCTACCAAAAACAATGCGGGTAGACACAAAGTGGCACTATGAGGCCACTTGCAAGAAAGTTATCAAAGAAACACGGCGTCGGCTCGATTTTTTATATTGCTTAAAAAGTTCATAATTGAAACTTTAATAAATGTATTACAATATGTTTTTGCTTAATGTGTGTTTCGAATGTTTTCATTTTGTAATAAATTGACATACATTTTTGACTACGGCTACGAATTTGATTGTATATAGAATTCAGTATTTTTGCTGAAACAGCGTGATCAAAAAGCTATGTAGACAGGGTAGGACTAAAAAAACAATTTCTATTTCTCCTTGATATTGAGTTTCCTTGATTAGTTTTACATTTTTCAAGCTTTTCATGGCATTTTATGAGTTTGGTAGATCTTTTATATGTAATGTACTCGAAAATCTCCCAAAATTAAAAATAAAAGTGGCAATGCGTTTCACCACAGCAGAGCTAATTATTTCGCTGCCATAGCATGCTTCTCTTTTCCTCATGCTATATGCCTATGTTAAGGCAGCGTAGCTCTAACACATTGCAGGGATTAGGAAGAAGAATAGTTAGAGCCTACACTCCTACATGATAATGACAAAGAAAAAGTTTCTGAGGCGCTTCTTAATATGTAAAAATATCTAATTTACAGAGAAAGTTAGTTTAAAAATAGTTTATCTCTATGTTATCGTTATGTTACGCTGTGTTACTAATCGAATCCTAGAGGCCCAAAACTCTTTGTTAGAGGGGTAGGAACCCCCTTAACCTATTTCGAATAGATTTTCATAGTCGTACCTATTGAGTGATTTATGCGACGTTGCACGATGACATTATTTTCAATTTATGGAATAATTTATATCAACTATTTAAATGTTGGGAAATTTTGTTTATTTACTTCATTTATAGTTTATTCAGTTAACTGTTTTTTTCCTATCGAATTTAAGATTAAATTTCTTTCATTTTCCATGCCGTTAGATATTTCTTTTATTCATTTACGTGCCTTTGGAGAGTCGAAATTGTTTTTTGCGGCTGATTATGACGTCGCGTCGCGACGTTATCATTATCAAGCGCCCAATGAAGAGTATCAATGAGCGATAAAATAATTTTCTCACGAGGCCATATTGTCACATAATTTCATTTATAGTTTTATTAATTCAATTCAGTTTTTTTTTCTTTATTTCTTTTTCTTGCATTTAAGCCATAGATCCGGCAGCTTTAACTGGGTTGAGATCGCTACCGAAGTGAAGTGCATTGAAGGGGTTTGATGCATTTTACTTTGAATGAGGTAAACGTCATAAAATGATTATAAATAAGTAGTCCATAAATAAAAAAGATTATTTAACCCTTTCACTTCAATGGTGCTGCTGATGAAAGCGTAATTAGTTTTAGCGATTTAATGAATACCTACAAATGTGCAATCTTTGAGAGAATATGCAATTATTATTTCAAAAATATAAAAACGTGGCATCGAATGGGTTAAAAATATCTTTAAGCAGAAAGGTTTCAGATGCTTTAAGATCAATAATTAACTAACCAAAGTACCACACAAAATTTTTGATTTATTATTAGGACAAAAAAATATCCTATGCAACACCTAAAAGTATGCATTCGAAAATTAAAAAAAAAATTATTTATAAAATTCTAAAAGCCTGTAAAAACCCACATTTACTATAATTTTAAGGTTGAACAACACCAAAAAGCCTTGCTCAAGGTGTGATTAAATGGACATACCTATAAACAGAGCTGGATTAAGGTTGTGGAGGCCCCATAGGCCGGTTGTTAAGCCCCTTTTTATAAACAAAAACAAAAAAGTTGCACTGCGAGAAACAAATAAATTCGATGTATATTCCCGCATCGCCTGCCAAGTTCGTCCTTTATTCCGGCCCTGCCTACAAGGATTAACAGATTTATCAAGAACGGAAATGTTCTCGATATTTGTATGCATACTTTTAGGCTTTGAATTGAAATAAATTTTGTTGCCCTCTAGATTACGCTAATACTAGTTTGTACTAGCGGAGACTTTTATTAAAAATTCGAATCTTCAACGAAATGAAAATGCAACTATCTAGCTGAAGTGAACTTCAGAGACTGATTTACATATTTGAATGCTTTTTGGTACAGCTTAACTTAGTGTCTTATATTGTAAGTGCCTTTGCAACGGCGATAGGTAATAATAACAAAGGGAAAGAACGATATATAAAGCGAAATTAATAAGAACAACAGCTCTAGCAGGTAGATTATGGTACGATTTTTGTACAGTTTGTTGTGACTGAAATAATGATGCACAGTGGGATTAAAGTGCTAAAATTTACAGTGGGCTGATTTTATTAATTTAGTGTAATACCTTTCCACTCTCTTTATTACATCTCTTATGCAGTTAATTAATCATTTAACAATAAAACGAAAAATTTCGAAGAACTTCGGTCATAATAGGGAGGAAAAATCGCAGATTTGAACCCTTAATTGAATCATTAACTTCATTTTCGCATAGAACACTTTTGAATATACATACGAACAGATAATGCTGGTACAACGAATGTGACTGAAATGGCCAGAAAAATACTTAATTACCATCTCAATCAACCTCAAAAGCATATGCTCCATCCTTCACGAACATAAAATCATATCCGTCCGGCTTCGACGGGTTAAAGCAATTCTTGTTGGTTCTTTCAATTTCACGCAACCACAATATTTCATCAAATCGCAAAGCAACCTCCAATACCAACCGATGACCACAACGTCACCTAATTTTATGACACTCTATTAAAAATATAATAAAAAAAAATGAAAAAAACCTTGCATAAATTCAATTGTAAATTCCTCAGCGCCACTTAACGAGGAAGTAGGTTCGCGTAGAATCAGCAACAATTGAGTCGAGCCAGTAGAAAACGCTGCGATCATGACTACACAATAAAATAGCCCTTCGACAACAATTCAAATAAAAATAGTTCCTCATCAGAGATCATTGTTTGGCCATTCTGCGTGCCGTCGAATTGTGCCCGATTTATGTATAGTAAGTAGATGATATTACTCGACTATATTAATTGAATGGAAATTGAATAAATACTTAATTTAATTCATCGTCTGAATATAAGAATGACATTCGCTAGTTGCGCAGTGCGTGTCGTGATCCTGAGAGCGAGTTCAAAAAAATTTCTCCATGATCGAAGCAGTGTGCCAGTATTTTGGTGTAACTTCTCTCTCTCGAATATGTTCCAAAAATCAAATTTGCCCAGTTTTCTAAGGACAATGTTTAAGAAAAATCCCTTTTGAAGTATTCAAAGCATTCAAAATGAACTTAAAAAATAAAAGCCTACAGAAACAAAACAATTCTTCACAACCATAATGAGAAAGCCCCTCAATCTGGCATCATTTAATCGAGGTACAGTGAAACATTTTGACAAGAAAGTCCCTAAATTAAGGATTCTTTATAGATTCGTCAGTCAAAAACCCTCTCTCGAAACATTCACTATACAGTAAAAATCGGTTATAACGATAATCAATATCGTATCGCAGCAAAAATCGATCGTTATAACCGATTATCATAGCGATAATCCGGTTATAGTAATAATTATTTTTTTATTCAGTTTTATTGCATTTTTGATGGCGTGTATGCAGTAGTTGGCTGAGATGCCAACTAACGAACCGGATTCAACGCCCAGCTGAGGTCGTGGATGTTTGTGTCGTTTTTTTTCTGTTTCTATATGTTTGTTGTTCCCATTATTCTCTAAATCCGTTATCGTTTTATCCGGCTTATCGTTAATTGTAATTGCCTAGCGTACCACAAACTTTACCTAAAATCTTCATCGTTATAACCGATAATCGTTTTAAGTAGCGCGATAGAAAATATTCAAATTCAGCACCCAAAAGTATGCATTTAAATATTCCAAATATTTTCGATAGTAACAAATCTGGTTATTCTTGTAGGTTTTCCCATTTAATCACATTTTGAGGAAGGGATTTGCAAGATGTGCGGATATCTCTAAAGCCTGAATTAAACTCCGTTTACAAAGGCTTAATATGATATTAATTGGTTTTTAAATATTCAAATGCATACCTTTAGGAGTCTGTTATAGCAGTGTGCTTATAATCATTATCGTTCTAAGTGATTTCAATTGTAGTTGTGAAACTGAGTGTTCGCTCGCGGAATCAGTGTTGTTGTTCTTTTTTTTTTCAACGCCGAGGGCTTCTTACGGTTTCAGCTTAGCAATGACGGTTATTATGACGGATATATTAGGTGTAGTAAAAAGAAATCCATTATTTTTGCATTAAATTGAGGGCTTTATTTAAGATAGTTAGAATGACCCGATTAAGGTCAAATATGCGCCGTTTTGTTCGATAACTTGTTGCCATTTTAAAGGTAATTTCATTATGCCTCTCTCATAGAAGCCCTCGTTCCTATTAGCAAAAAATTGAGACAGTCGAATTTCAGAAGCCTCTCTTGAAGCGAATGTTTCACCAGCAAAATTGTTCGCCATGGACAGGAACAGATGGCAATCACTTGGTGCCAGGTCCGGACTATAAGGTGGATGCAGAAGAACCTCCCAACCAAACTCCCGGAGCTTCTGGCGAGTCACTATCGATGTGTGTGGCCTGGCGTTGTCCTGATGGAACACAATTCCTCTCCTATTGGCCAAAGCTGGCCGCTTATGGGCGATTGCTTCCTTCAGACGGTCCAATTGTTGACAGTAGAGTTCCGAGTTAAGAGTTTTGCCGTATGGGAGCAGCTCATAGTAGATAATTCCCTGCCAATCCCACCAAACACACAGCAAAACCTTCCTGGCCGTCAATCCTGGCTTGGCCACCGTTTCCGCCGGTTCACCGTGTTTCGACCACGACCGTTTTCGCTTGACGTTGTCGTAAGTAATCCACTTTTCATCACCAGTCACCAACCGCTTCAGAAATGGGTCGATTTTCTTGCGGTTCAGCAGCGATTCGCAGATGGAAATTCGGTCTATGAGGTTTTTTTGCGTTAACTCGTGTGGCACCCATACATCGAGCTTCTTTGTGTATCCAGCCTGATTCAAATGGTTCCAAACGGTTTTTTGTGCAATCTTTAGCTCTTTTGCAATCGAAACAGTGCTAACATGACGGTCGGACTCGATAATTTCCATGATTTTATCGACATTTTCGACAATTGGCCTTCCAGTGCGTGGTGCATCCTTGACATCGAAGTTACCGGAACGGAATCGAGGAAACCAAAATTGCGCATGATTGGCTGTTACAGTATCAGGTCCATAAACGCTATTCACATTTTCAGCCGCCTGGCTTGCGTTTTCTCCCTTATCGAAGAAAAACTGTAAAATGTAGCGAATTTTCTCTTTGCTGATGTCCATCTTTGACAAGCTCTCAAACAAAACTGAATCAATCAATCAAAAAAGTGTCAAAAAAGCTTTTTTAGTAGGAACTGTCATCTTTCTAATGCCCCCTAGCGGAACACGATCGGACTTATACAACGCGAGATGCAGATAAATAACGCCATCTATTGTAAAAATAATGGATTTCTTTTTACTACACCTAATATAATTTGTTGATATTCTCTACAGAATTTGCATTAATTTACGGTCTTTCGTCGGAGTCGTACACGCAGGCGGTTAACAATAAAAATAAAAAATAAAAACCGATCGAACCGATTCGTCGTCTGCGGTCTAAATGCATTCGACTGAGCTTTCTTCTTAAGCAGATTCCTGTAATCTCGTGTTCTCTTAAATGTTGTGAATTTACTGTGAATAGTTAAGATTTTTGCAAATAGATTTTGGCAACGCAAAGGAAGGCTAATTCAAGTGAAAACACAGTTAAAAATCGTTTGGATCCATTGCCGATGAAATGAAGTCAAAAAGTACTTTGATAACATTATTTCCATGCCTTAAGCAACGACAAAACGACGATATCAATGACAGCAAGGCGGAGGATGTACGTATGGAATTCGTTTTCAATTCGCTTTAAAATAAAATTCATTTAGTTTCAAATATCCGCTTTAAAAAAAAAAAAAAAAAAAAAAGGCCAACCAAGTGCATTTTTTCGAAAGCACTTTAATTTTTATAATTACATATTACTTTTTTATGAAAATTTCATGCAAATCGAAGCGGTAAGGGTTAAGTGTTAAGTTCATAAGCTTTGTTCATTTCTCAACTGCAAACTGACAGATGTGGATTTACATTTCATATCATTACAATCAACGTTAAACGATATTTCTCGGTACTCGCAATGGGAATAATGCCTGATTTCCGATAGCGCGCAGGTTTGCTGCAAATATTCAACACATGCAAACGTATCGAACCAGTTACAATCAACTGTATCGAGGGTATATTGCGTTTGTGCGGTTGTGTGTTATACCCAAAGCCTCTCGCGAAGGAGTCGACATAGATCATACAAAAAATGTATAGAAACGATCAGCGTCCATAAGAGATTCGAATTGGCCATGTCTGTTTAACTTCGAAAAACTGGAAAATTGGGCGTGTCAAAAGGGCGTTTTTCAAAAAATTTTCTCTTAAAATTGAAATTAAAATAGTACATGGCATGTATGTATACTTCCTCTATAGTCATAAATGATCTCTCCGAATGTTTTCTTGATTCGTCCACTATTAAGGTTGCCTCCAGTACTAGGGCACTGTCACGAAAGTCCCAAATCTGCCCTAAAAATCTGAGTTTTTCGTGATATTCCAATGAAATTTAGAAGTTCAACTTATTTTTAAGTCTCTGATTTAATTTCACAAAATTGGAAAAGCGTGGCATGGCAGTATTCATAAAGAAATTGAACAAATATCTAAATATGCGGACCTAAATAGCCATTAAAATCTCCAGAATACCTTGTCTTAATGATAGTGGTCTTGGGGCCTGTTTTACAAA
This sequence comes from Chlorops oryzae, assembly GCA_020466095.1. Classification (NCBI taxonomy): domain Eukaryota; kingdom Metazoa; phylum Arthropoda; class Insecta; order Diptera; family Chloropidae; genus Chlorops; species Chlorops oryzae. The sequence goes on along the minus strand of CM035806.1, from coordinate 21,823,712 downwards.
CATTTTCAAACATACAATCTCTGTGTCGGGTATTGTATATTCGGTCTCGCCTGACTATAACACCCTTAATTTTTTTTACCTTTAAATATGTCTAATGAGATATTCCATATGGCCATCGGACTACTATTTTCTTGTGTTTCTCACATTTCGGAGGGGGTTTGAATCGCCATCCCCCCAAAAAAAAATCATCTCCTACGTACGCTCCTGACAGATATACACATCCGTAAATATCGAAGGTCTTTCATTTGAAATAAGTAATTTATTTTATTTATTTGAATAGATATGTTTTAAAATATAATATTTATCGCGAACGAGGCGAGAGAGAAGCCGTCATCTCAGGATATTAAAATTTTAGAACACTTTGCCTATCAAATTTAAGTGCTTTGACGATCGCAACTCGTTTTAGTACATATAGTCATATGAAAACACCTTTCGTTTAATTGAATTTTTTTTTAAATGAATTTCTATCGGTTAATTATACATATTTTATTTACGAGCAAACAAAACGTTGCCAGCTCATATTGATCACGCAATCGTTTCAGCATTGCACGTTGTTGTTGCTATTTAATTAGACCCTTTAGATATACATATATATCTTTATTATTTTATTATGCCTGATGATGGGAACTCGTCGCTGGGTTCGAAACTGATTGCATCGGGTTTCCGAATTCAGCATTTCAGACAAAAGTTCTTTCGATTGCCAAAAAAAAAAAAAAACAAAAAATTTCACAATAGAAACGTTATCAGAAAAAATGAGAGAAAAAATTTTTGGTATAAGTATAAGAAATTTTTGTTTTTTTCGATCAGAAAATTGAATGCTTATTTTATCAGCTTGAGACTTCACAAACAATAAGGTCATCCGATATATGTATATATTTCCTATTGTCGATAGCCGTTTAAAGCGTGCTCGAAATTTTCAATTTTCGACATTTCGAATTCGGAAATCTTCGCTTGCATGAATAATAAAATTTCGATTATCCAATTTTTAAAGTGGCCATTAAAAGTCGCCATTGGCTATTTATATTCAGAACTAAAGCATGAGGGAACATGTGTGCTGGTCTTAAACTCTGCCCCTTTCCGTGTTCGCATTTCCGGACCATTGTATTCGTTTCATATCGATCTTTCGATAGATTGCGAGATGTGCCGGTCGTATGTAGTTTTCATTTTTTTTTTTTTTTTACCCTTCATTCCAGTCCACTTTGCGAGACATAATTGCAGTGATTTTCAATTTTATTTAGTTTTCTTCCATTCAATTCAAAATAAAATAAAAAAAATTGTTTTTCTCATTTTCAAACACTCAGGAAAATGATTTTGGCGTCATACGAGATTTCCGCATTAGAATAATTGCTTTCATACAGATCTTAAATATTTGTTGCTTCAATTGGTTACGTGTCTGGAATAAACAATTATTTTTAGCTAATTCGTCTGCGAGTCATTTTGGCAAGTTCATTGTTGTTGTTTCTGCTGTTTTCATTCAAATGCAAGCAAAGCTATCCGAAATCATGTGCTGTGGAAATAAGTACGATTCCGAATTTTTTTCTTGTAGGTTGATCATAAATTTGCAATTAGTTTTTTTTTGTAATATTTTATTTATTTACTTTTATTTTTATTAATATTCTGTATATATTCGTTTATTTTTTTTTTATATATTCATAATTTTTTGATTTTTTGTTTATATATATTTTTTATTTCAAAACACAAAAAAGTTATAAGTGAATGATTTTATAACGCTTCTGAGAACTATACGCATTAGTTGTGAAACTAATGGTATTTAAGGGAATGTTAACCTTCGATAAGGAATTTTGCCCTTGCTTTTGACTTAAGCCAGGATTAGCTTTTTTTTATAATTAAGCTTAAGATTGAAAACAACACAATCTAATTATATAAAAGTAATTCATGGAAGGCCGAATAAACCAAAACTATTTTTTATTATTATTATTATTATTAGAGAAACTTCGGGTATTGCGGTACAGGAGGTTAATGTATAGTATAGTAATCTGGTATATACTATTCATGTGTACCACAATACCTTCCAATTTTTAGGGAAGGAGTTTTCGGTTTTTCTCAGATTTTCCCTAAAAGCTTTTTTGTGGGTCATCACACAATTCTTACTCTTTAGTATTATTTTTACAATGCTTCAGCGAGCTAAAATAATTCGATTTGTATAAAAACAAACTTGTAGTTTACCCGCAATTTACCAAATAAAAATACCTGTACCACAATGCCCGAAGTTCCTCTATGTTAAAAAAGAATTTAAATTTTTTATTTATTGTTTAGTTTAATTAATTAGTTTGATTATTATTAATTAAGTTTTTAAATTAATTTAATTTGATTTTAATTAATTAAATTTTGTTTTTATATAAGTATATTTTTGAGCTTTTTAAGTTTTATACATTTTTGATTTATATATCGCACCTCCTCTTCTAAAGTGACACAACTCAAAATTTTTGAATTTTGAGTTATGATGTGGATCTTGTTCCTAAGTTACCTGTCTACCTGCAGGAAAAATTCCATTCCGTTTTTCCTATTATAAAAGGCCGAAAAAAAGCCGTAATGCCTTTCGTCTTGCTTTGATTGACACTGCGATGCATTTTGTTTTTTGCGTTTTCTGAAAAATGAGAAATTTTGAGTTGTGTCACCTTAGAAGAGGAGGTGCGATATGTACTATGTATGTTACTAGCAGCTGCAACGGATTTCGTACCTCGCCAGAGGAAGAGATTTTGTAAAAACCATTAACAATATGCGAAAAAACAAGCTAACGCTTCCTCTCTCTCACCATCTCTCTTTCCCTCTCCCTCGTTCCAGTACCCTTTCCCACGCAATGCGTCTGAAATTTTTAATCATCTACTAAATATATTGCTCATATGTATGTCAGGTACTAAAGCTAAAAAAAAAATGCTTAATGGGTACGAATAGTGAAGTTTAGCGGTATGAAAAATAGGTGGTGACCAATTCTCAGTCCTACCCGATATGCACAAAAAATTTTATACAAATCGGTCTCGCCGTTTCAGTGGAGTGTGGTAACAAACACCGAGACACGATAATTTTATATAAGTATTAAATTCTAAAAACCAAATATTGTATTTTAAAGGAATTTTTTCAAAATTTCTTAATGTCTCGCAAAGAAATTCCGCTGTAAAATTTCAGTGCTCTAGTGCGAAACCCTCAATTTTTGTCCAACAAATGCATGTGCTCGTTACACTGTGCGACAAGGTCTCCAGATTTGTTGCGTCAATGCATCCCTATATAAGTATGAATTTTCGTTAATCTAATATACCCCAGAAATAATGAAACGCGTCGCTTGGGCAAGAATACTCGTATTTCTCATAAAAATATATTGATTGTTTTTGTATCCGATCTCTTGACCTTTATATTTATATAACGGATAGGGGAAAACCGATTAAATTCTTCATTAATGCAATCATCGATTAGAGAAAGATTCCAAGCAGATCGTTGCGTAGCGGTCAATGGTTATGTGCAGTGGCGTCGGAGCCGTTTGGGCTGGGTGGGCTTGATCCCACCTATGAACATAATCATTCCGACACGATTGGGTATGTGTGTTTGTCTTTTTATTTGCGCAATACAGCTTTGAAGAAAAAAAAAAAATTATTGCTGAACTAACCGACGAACAAACATTGTCTTAAACTATTTCGATGAACAATTTCATTGATGGTCTTACCTATATAAAAAAAGTTTGGCCAATAAACATCTCCTTGAACTAATCAATTGATTCAAGATAAATCGATAATACTATATTTTGATGACTTTTCATAACTTTTTGACAAAAAGTAATTTATTTTCATTTTTTATCAATCAATTTTTGATAACCGCGTATATTTTGGTCATACTCTTTGATTCTGAAATTAGAGAAAGCGAGAGCGAGAGAGAGAGAGGCATTCCTCTTTTGCTCTTCCTCTCTTTCAAATACATACAGGGTGTTTCCCATAACGGTGTACATCCGAAGGGTGGTGATAGAGGGGGTCAAGACGAAACAAAAATCGTATGGGAGGGGGGGGGGGGTCGCAAATGCACCCCTGAGGAGTTATACGGCCTTAACGTTTTTTGGCACTAAGTCCAGAAAAACAATTCTCCCACGCTAGTGGCTTACTGTAGAAAAAAAAATGTTATGCGGTTTGAAAGCCAATTGTTCAGGCTTTTGGGCAAAATTGAATTGATGGTCAAAACTGCAGTTATGGTGTGAAAAATAAACGCTCAAAGTCAAAAATTCTGAAAAAATTTTCAATTATTTTACTTTGGGAGCCATTTTAGTATGGAAAAGGTCCAGTTAACACATGCTTTTTTAATTTTTTTTAAAATCTTCGATCAATTTACTTCAAATCTGTGGTACATTTATTATACCTTATTAGCGGTTTAACCTCAGGAAAAATAGGATTTAAAAACGAACGAGAGAGAACAGCACCCCTCTCTCTCATCCACGGCCCACTCACTGCATCAAAACAAAGTTCGTCTCCGGCGACTGTCGCCTAGTATGGAACAGGACTATTCGAGATAGACTAGCGAGGTGATGCCACATTTTTCGGTGATTTCTCTCTTTTTGGCGATTCGGCAGCGATTTTGTTTAATTTGAGTTCAAACATCAAACAAATAATATGGATGCACTGAGAGGATAACACTTAAATCAGAGTCTGAAAATTGTTCACTTTTGAGAAACTAATTGGTAAAAGCATACCATAAGATGCTATGAAATCATATGTTTTTCATGTGTGCCACCATTTCATTTCGTTTTGGGAGTCAGGTAGCGCTAAAACTTACTAATGTCGTTTGCCGTATGATCGGTGATCTCACTATTCGCGATATTCAGGGTTTAACGTATAAACGTAGTAAATGCTTTTAATTAAATAAGATCAAATTTCTACTATAATTAACTATCATTGAATAAGGTGAGAACTGAAGTTTCTTAAAAAAAAATTTATTATTTCCCAAATTATGTATTTAATCAAATTAATTAAGACTAAATGTTTGCAAATGAAATTGCCCGAGATACGGAAGATATTACAACAACAACAACAAAAACCTCATTTGTCATCATATTTCCACCGATATGCTCAGCTGAAAGGAATGTTCGAAATTCCACACAATGAATTTTTTGATTGAATTAAAAAATCATTACGTTCATTTTGTTACGATATCAAAGGTCTTTTTTTTCATTTCAATCAAAATTGTGTTGAGCACGAACCTCATTTGTCGATCATTTTTGCCGAAGCTGAAAACAATCATTTTTTTGTTGGTTTTTTTTTTTTAAATCATTTTGTTCTGTTGTTTAACATCCATAAATATTGCGCGATCATACATTTTCAATTTCAAATTGTAATCAGAAGAAGAACAACAAAAACAAATATAATAACAAAAAAAAAAAAAAACCCAACAACAAAAACATCAACAAATACAATAACAAAAAAAAAAAAAACAACAAAAACAAAAACAACAATTATACCAACAAACATGTCTTTCACACTAAATAAATTCTTTCAGACAAAAGGAACTGGCTGGACTCCACTGTTGTTGCTAGTATGTATAGCTTCGACAATCGGGACGGCAGTGCCTGTCGGATACTTCCTGGGCGTAATGAATACCCTGACCGAGGTAATATTGAAAGAGCAAACGCAATCGAGAATTGTCAGCCCTCAGGGATATTTAACAACTCCTTCGATTTCAGTTCATAAAAACATGGAGTCATGAGAGTATCTTGACCCGGTTCAACGCTGACTTGACTGACTCCGGAATGAGTGTACTATGGGCCTGTTGTGTCTCTATATTCCTAGTCGGTGGAATTGTTGGATCAACGTTTGGTGCGTGGTGCTCAAATTCGTTTGGAAGGTTGGCTTTATTTTTCATTTTTTAAATCAAAGAAAATTTTTCATTTAATTTTTGATCTATTTAAGTTCCTCAAAGTCACTTTGAAACTACAAATCATAGCCTTAAAGTATGTGATAATAATTTTACAATAGTATATTATGGGTGATACAATTAAACCTGTTGCCAGTTTATGGGAATCACCTTTAAATTAAGATGAATTTCTGGACTTTTGATAGAGATTCGGGGTGGAGAAATCGTTAGCGGGAATTTTAAAGCAATTTTTAAAGCAAATTAAAAGCAATTTCGGAGTCATTTTGAGACATTCATTCATTCACCTTAAAATAAATTGGCAATATTACAGTCAAGCTTGTATTAATCGAACTCTTATTAATTATTTTTAATTCATTCTTCAACATGTAATACATATTATGTACATATATATGTATTAAGCGAAGTAAATTTAATACATGATATGTATACTCCTGGTCGGTGCATAGGGCGGATGCCATTTCTTGCGTAATGGGGTTTTTTCCGGCCGGGTTACTAACCCACCACAACCCATTTTAAGGATTGGGGTCCTTCCGTGGATTCTCCAGTGTAGAGACATTATGCATATTTATGTAGCGATTCGCATGGTCCAAGACAGACGCCCGCTCACAGCTGAACCTAACCTGGTTGACAGACGCTGCAAAGAGACGTGGTATATATACATATATAATATATATTTAAACAGTGACCGTCGTTGATACGCTAGGACGTTTTCCGGCGTCACACTTCAAGCATCATTTTCCACATGGTTTTTGTGACGGAGCTAAACTTCTCCGGCTTGTGTGGTCCGCGGGAGGTATTTGATTTTTATCCTATGACACATGTTTGGGAGGCGTTCCCCTAACTGCTACCTTGGAGATGACCCCTCTGGGGATAACAAGCTCCGCCGAGGGTTCTTAAAGCTAGAATTCTCTTCAAATGCATCGAGTGGCAATATCGTTTGGAGCGAGCATAACAAATAATTCTCCACGGGGCGAACGAGTTCTTTCGATAACGCTGACTCGAGTTATAGAAGTTTGACTGTATTCAATCATGCGCAATAGGCCGAGTGTTGTTATGGAAGTTTGATTGTATTCATTCATTTTCTTAAGAAAACAGGAAAAAGGCATTTAAAAAAAAAAATGGATTCATCTCTTCATGTAATCTCTTCTTTTAACCCTTGAACGCATAATTCACAAATCCCCACATAAGTTTAATGATTTATAGCAATGCTGTAAGTGCCTAGTGCATGCTATTAAATCGTTAAAACAATGTGCTCACAAATTTGTCCGTTATGCCTTAAAGGGTTAAGCATTTAAAATGCTTTGCAATCACTAAGCTTTTCAAAATCCTTCTTCTCGTGCCAATTAGAAAGGGTTGCGTCCTAATGAGTGCCGCTGTATTGATTCTGGCCGGAGTACTGCTTTGTTTCTGTCGGGCTGCGAACTCAGTAGAAATGTTGCTCGCTGGACGATTCCTTGGCGGGATATCAGCTGCCCTAATTTACACCTCACATCCCATGTATTTATTGGAGATCGCTCCAGCGGAGCTACGCGGGACGGTGGGTGTTTTCTGTGCGGTCGGCGTAACATGCGGAATTGTCGTCGCTCAGGCCTTCAGTTTGGAAGAAGTATTCGGCACAGTTGACAATTGGCCCTATGCATTATCGTTCTATGCGATTTTGGTGATTGTGTGTTTTGCGCCATGCTACTGGTTCCCCGAGAGTCCACGTTGGCTGTATCTAATAAAGCATGATGAAATGACGGCTAAATCCGAGCTGAAACGATTGCGCGGCGAGAGCAACGAGCAGAGAATAAATCAAGAATTAGCTGAAATGGAAGCCGCCAATAAGGAAGAACTTGCCAATGGGGCAAATGAGAAGAGCGACTATTGGAGTGTCTTACGCGATCCGACGCTGCTGCTACCGATCATTATTGTCTGCTCATTTCAATTTTGCCAGCAATTGAGCGGCATCAATGCGGTGAGATATTTTCAATTTTTTTTTTTATTATAACTCTTAAACAGTGGCGTGCGCAGGGGCTCACTCCGAAATCCGAGTAGGTCACCGCAAAGCAAGACATGAAAATAATGATTATGTACGAAAAATCCCCTATGCCGCAAGCCTCACTCGCTCTCCCCCTCGCAAAATGATTTGCTGCGCACGCGCCTGGTCTTTAAAATGGAACAATTATTTATTTTGATTGACTTTTTCATTTTCAAATCTAGATTTTCTATTATTCCGTTGATATTTTTACGAAAGCTGGATTTTCATCTTCGCAAGCTGCTTGGATGAATTTCGGAGCTGGCTCGCTCAATATGGTTGTTTCACTGCTGGGTCCCTTGCTCATGGGCTCTTTTAACAGGCGTCCAATGATGATGATTTCCTGCTCTGTGTGCTGTTGTTGCCTCTTTGGAACGACTTTTACTTTGTATTATATTGTAGGTTTGGAATCTCGACAGCTGTATTCAAATATTCACGATTGATGATAATTTTTTTTTTTTTGTTTTTCATATTTTTCCCCACTTCAGAATAGCGCGGAATGGCTACCATCTGCATGTATTGCTTTAATAGCAGCTTTTATAATTTTCTTCCAATTCGGATTGGGTCCAATTCCGTATTTCATTGGATCAGGTATGTGATTTATGAAGAATTTTATTACTATAAGATACCTTGCAAAATTTGGACAAGCGGAAACGTTGGTAAGAAAGGGGAGTGGGATAGTTCGATTTACGAGAAGATTCATAGCTAATTGCATAAGGAATTGTCTCATCATTTCCATTAGATGCCAACCTACATATGTGAATAAGCGACCATCCCCCTTCAACCCTTGTGCGTTCAATGGTTAATGGGGAAAAATTATCTGACACCAATAACTCTTGAAATTTAATGGAAGCTTAAGAGCTTTCGAAATGGTGACGAAAAGCTCCCATAGAAAATCGTTTGGCGGTGATGCCAGATTGAGGGATTTTCTCCATTTAATTGTTACCCAAATTCTACTTGAAATACTTAAAGGGACAATTTCCCGTAACGATTTTTCTATTGAAATCGGGACTGAAAGGATTTCATATCGAAAGTGGCGCTAAGGTACCGGCAACACTGATTTGTAGCATTACCATGTTAGTTACCCAGTATTTCGCAAAGTTCTACTGAATGTTGACATATTCTGTTAAAAATTAAACTACAAATTATTATATTAATATGTATTATAGGTATTATAGTATATATAATTATATTAATTATATTAATTATATTAATTTATATTAATTATTATATAATTATATTAATTATATTAATATATATTAATTATATTAATTATATTAATTATATTAATTATATTAATTATATTAATTATATTAATTATATTAATTATATTAATTATATTAATTATATTAATTATATTAATTATATTAATTATATTAATTATATTAATTATATTAATTATATTAATTATATTAATTATTATTAATTATATTAATTATATTAATTATATTAATTATATTAATTATATTAATTATATTAATTATATTAATTATATTAATTATATTAATTATATTAATTATATTAATTATATTAATTAAGTATATTAACTATATTAATTATGTATATTAACTTATATATTATTTTATTAAATATATTATTATATTAATTATGTATATTAACTGTATTTACTATATATATAAAGTATTTTAATGATCAGCATTATCGAAAGATTTTGGTCGACTTCGAAGGTTGAAGAATTTTTTATAAGACTCTCTCCAAAAGATATTACCACCGGATTCCGTTTGAGCCATGGAGAATTAAATTAAATTTGAGCTATACAAATTTCGAATCAAAGATATTTAACTATACAGTGAACACCCCAAATATAATTAACCCAATAACATTCAAACATACTAAAGTTCTAAATTTATTTTTCAGAAATCTTCGAGGTGGCACCTCGTTCGGTAGCCATGTCAATTGGCAGTCTGTGTTCTTGGATTGGAAATCTCATGATTGGAATGGGATTTCCTATTCTGAATGGCTATGTAGGGGCTTTTGCATTCCTACCATGCTGCGGTGTGTGCATTTATGGCTTCCTGATATCGTGGATGTATCTACCGGAATCACGTGGTCGTGATGCCTCCGAAGTGAAGCCTCTAATGGCGAATGGTCTAAGATCGCGTGTTAGGGATTAAAATTGTTATTTAGTCATAAAAATTTTTTCTAATGGTCCTGTCGTTGATTCTTGAATGGCGGTGGTTATTTGTTTTTATAAATGTAGGTAAATACATTTGTTTTTTATTTATTTATAATTAAATTTGAGATGGACATTTTTTCTTCCCCAGCAAAATTTTGAATGAATTTCTTAATTCTTCAATTCCCAGTGCCATCTTCAGGTGACAGAGGTTTAGTGTTTTTTTATGTTCTGGCAACACCACAACCAATCGGAACATGTTATTTGCATTTTCGATTGTGTCAAAAGTAGAGCTGGGGAACTATCAATAGAGCATGTTTGAGCTATTTAACATTTGAATATCAACCATTTGAAAGTTTTAAATTTAAAAAATTAATGGTAGTCCTACATATAATAATTTAACAAAACACTGTGCTTAAGTATCCCTCTTCATTTAATATCACGTGGTGATAAACAAGAAGCCGAATTTTAAAACCTTTCTTACTCAATTTTCCATACTTTGTAACCAGCAATGATGCTAGGCAGTATTTTGGTGACTCTTTTTCCCTTGGATATTGAAAAAAATCTCTTTAATTTATGTTTTCTTTAGGAAAGTGATCAGTGAAAACCCCTTGCAAACATTTGAAATGGTTTTTGGTTAAAGGTAAAATCGAAAAAAAATCCTTCAAAACGGAAAAACCACCTCGTTCTGGCATCAGCGCATAGAATAAAAATTTAGCTTGACGCCTATATTTCTCATTTGGTTTGTAAATTGGGACACTTAAGACTCGCGGAATGTCTGAAGATTTTTCACGACGTGATGAAGCAACAACGTGTGTAAGCTATAATCATCGTCACCATGAACTTCATCATCACCGTCATCATCACCGTCATCATCATCACCATCATCAAAACCATCATCATCACCATAATCAACACCATCATCATCTTCATCACTCATCACATCAACAACATAAACACCATCAACACCATCATCACCATCATCACGATCACCATCATCACGATCATCATTATCACCATCATTATCACCATTATCATCACCAATCTCACCATCATTATTCACCAACCTCATCATCATTCACCAACAATACACCAACATCATCATCACCAATCTCACCTCATCATGATCATCATCATAATTGACTCGATAGAGCTGGGGTGCTATCGATAGTTTTGATAGTCGATATGTTCCATAATCGATAGTTCTAATAATCGTTAGGTTCAGTAATTGATTATTTCAATAATCGATAGTTCCAATAATCGGTAGGTTCAATAATCGATAGTTTCTTTAATCGATAGTCAAAATTATCGATCGGTTCAACAATCGATAGTTTCAACGATCGATATTTTCAACAATCGATAGTTGCAATGATCGATATTTTCAACAATCGATATTTCCGATAATAGTTTCTAGAAACGATAGTTTAATCAATCAAATGAATCAAAACTATCGAAAGTCTTCAAAAACCATGGATGTTTTTCGATCATTTGAAACCATCGATAGTATCGAGGGTGCTATCGATTGTTTCTCCAGCTCTAGTCACATGCGCAATATGGTCATAGCATTTAGATTTATCTTTTACTTTTACAGTATTTAGATGTATGTATCTTTTACTAATATGTATTTTCAAATTTTCACTGTAGCTGGCCCTCTCTTTAAATAAAAGGGCTTAAATGTATTTTATATTTGTTTTTTGTCATCAACAAACATTCAATGTCATTTTAGTGAAAAATAAGAGTCTCATTTGAATAAGCTTAAGCATGGGAATTGAAGCGTTAAACTGAGATCTAAACTTGCCTCTATAGTTGTGAAATGTAGTTTTGATTCAAAGAATATTGTGCTTTTTTTCGCTTTAAGCTACTGATCGTATCAGATAAATTATAATTTCAAATTTTTTTAAACTGAACTCGCAGAAGTTCGGGAGGTTTCGCTGGGGTCGTTCATGCAGGTGAATAGAAAATCTTAGGCAATAAAAAGACGATTATTTTTAAAAGTTTTTTATTTATTAACGGCAGGAAATCGGGAAAACGCGCAGTCGAGTATTGTTTGTAAAAGAATCGAGAAAAGTGAAAATTATTTAAGGAATATTCCTTTAAAAAAATGACATCGAAAAATATTTTAAAATGGCTTGAACATCGAAATGACAGCAAAGAAGAAGGTGTACGTATGGATGATCATCCTTCATTGAGAACCTGCAATTTGAATTATTCATTATTCAATCCTTATAAAAGACTCAACGAAGATTAAATGCTTGAGAGAAAATAAAAATGCTTTTTCGTCAAAGAAAAAAAAAATCGATGCCGGCATTGCACTTATTTGCATCCACCATCTTGTTATAATGGGAATAGAACGGGTGCATTTTGAGGACCAGTGTTAATTATGAGGCTATATGGAATAAAATCAATTGAAAGGACTAAGAATTTAGACCAACATAAGCCCACAAATGGAGTCGTTCCGACAGATTCTTTCAGTGATCGAACAGATACAGGGATTTTTTCGATTATGAGGGAGTGTTTTGGATTTTTTTTTCCCACAAACCGCTTCAAATGTTTCGAAAGGGGATTTTTCTTATACAAAAGGGATTTTCGGAACATATCCCAGGGGAAATATGCACCAAAATACTGGCATACACTGATATGTTTTATACAAAAGGAAGAAATAAGTTAACGTCGATTAGTCAGCTTGTATACACACCAAAAGAAGGATGATTTTTCTCACATTCTGTTAAAACAAAAAGTGGTAGCAAGCAATGGGAAGTCGCCTAAAAATGTTCCTTGAGCAGTTGTGCAGGTTCGACTGATAAAAATCATTAAAAAAAAATAAATTGTGAAGTAATAGAATTGCCTGTCTATGGCTATGAAATAATTTTAGCTAATTTATTTTAACCCATTTCGGACCAAATATAATAAATAAGCTTAGTTGAGATACGATAAATTATAATTTTATTTGCTGAAAATTATTATAGGGATTCATGCAGCTTTGAGAATGCCTTTGTAACTTTTCCCCTCGGAAATTTTCACATAAATTGCGACAGTTCATTGACAAATTTGTCGTTTCGTAAAGCTTCCGAAGCTGAATTGTAATTAATTTTTAAAATATACTTACCCTTTTACGGCCTTCTCATTTCAGAAGTTTTCCAATTAAGTTCATCGTCACTTCACAAATTGCTTATGTATGCCAGTGTCTTTGCCACTTCAGAAAACTATATAGAACTTATTTACTCACCCATTGATTGACGCGTCTCGATTAGAAAATGATAAATATCGAGTGGTCACAATCAAAAGTGAGGTAGGTAAAGAGCCTCTTTTTAGCCTTATTTTACAATTGAAAGAGGGCAAATAAAGTTTTAATCAATAGTTTTTTTTAAAAACATTCCATAAACTTGAACTTGACATTCATCTTTTGTCTTTATATAAAAATATGTGCATACTATATGTATATATGTAAACATTCATACACATTTATGTCGAACAATATCAAAGGAATAATAATTTCCCCAAATAAATTAAGAATATTTATGGGGAAGAAGGGCGCCAAATCATATTTAAATTTTTATGAAGGTATTTTTACTGAGGCCGGTTGGAGGGGGCGGCATTGTGCCCGAAATGTCTGGCTACGCCACTGCTTCAGTGTACCTACATTACTTTTGAATATTAAAAAATTCCTCAGAAACTTCTTCACCATCATCACGAAATGAAATGAAAACGTTCACTGCCGATGAATAATGATCGTACCCTCGTATTTTTCCATTCGTATTATCGAAAGCTATCGCTTTTTTTTTTTTTGCTTCTGAATTGAATAATTTTTCATCTTATATTCTCAGGTGAAAGTCTTCGGTTGGACTCCATTTTTGTTCTTCGTTTCGTTGGCCATAACATTGGGATGTGCCATTCCAGTGGGATACTTTCTCGGTGTTATGAATACTCCGACAGAGGTATTTTCTGACTGGGAATTTCGGTTTTGTTCGTCTAATTAAGATTAAACTCATTCATTCAGTTCATAAAAGCCTGGAGTCACAGAAGCGTTTTGAGTCGCTTCGGCAAAGATTTGAATGAGTCCGAAATTAGCGTGCTTTGGGCAAGCTTCGTTGCAATGTTTGCGATCGGTGCAATTTCCGGCTCAACGATTGGTGCATGGTCATCAAATAAATTCGGAAGGTAAGCAAATTGTTGCCTAAGAGCTTGCTTCATTAAATTTCCTCCTCTTCTCTCTGTCGCCCTCTCGCTTGCCCGATTTCTCCATTGAATTTCCATTTTGAACAGGAAGGGCTGTATTTTACAAAGCGCACTGCTCCTGATAATTGCCGGAATTATGCTCTGTTTCTGCCGTGCTGCGAATTCGGTGGAAATGTTACTCATCGGACGGCTACTGGGTGGAGCGGCAGGTGCCTTTATGTTCACTGCGTTTCCGACATACCTGCTCGAAATAGTTCCGGTCGAGTTACGCGTAACGGTGGGTGTTTTTTGCTCCGTCGGCGTTACATCCGGAATGGTCGTTGCCCAAATTATCAGTTTGGAAGGAATTTTGGGCAACGAAGCGAATTGGCATTACTGTCTAAGTTCGTATACACTTTTGACATTGGTGTTCTTTGCGCCGTCTTACTGGTTCCCGGAGAGTCCACGTTGGCTCTATATAATAAAAGGTGATGAGAAGTTAGCCAAAGCGGAATTGCGAAGACTCCGTGGAGCGAATGCTGAGGATCGAATAAATAAGGAACTAGCGGAAATGGAATTGATCAAAAAGGCTGAACTGGCGAAGGGTCATACTAAGAAAATTACCTATGCGAGCGTATTTCGAGATCCGGAATTGCTATTGCCACTCGTAATGATTTGCTCGTTTGGATTTTGCCAGCAGTTGAGCGGCATCAATGCGGTGAGATTATTACATATTTTTTTTTTTTTTACTGTCATTTAACAGTGGCATACCCAGGGGCTGGCTTGAGAATGGGGGATGGATGAAGAACCGCAATCTGAAATCCGAGTAGTCACAATAAAGGAAGACAAGAATATAATGACGGAAAAGAAAAACAAAATTCCTTATGCCTTAAGCCTCACACCCTTGCCTCCCGAAATGATTTTCTGCGCATGCGCCTGGTCTATAAAATGGATTTTTATTTATTTTAATTGACTTTTTCATTTTCAATTCCAGATTTTCTATTTTTCCGTTGATATTTTTACGAAAGCTGGATTTTCCAATTCAACAGCTGCTTGGATGAATTTCGGAGCTGGTATTTTAAATATGGTTATGTCATTTGTTGGAGCCATCTTAATGGCTAATTGTAATAGGCGTCCATTGTTCATGACATCCTCTCTGATATGTGCCTGCTCGCTTTTGGCTTCATCCTTTGGTCTTTTTTACGTTGTAAGCTTGAGGAATTGACGCTAAAATTGAAAAAAAAAAAAATAATAATTTCTTTTTCTTTTTTTATTTCAGAATGAAGCTGCTTGGCTTCCCATGGCATGCATAGTTTTCGGATCTGGTTTTATAGTCGCTTTCCCGCTTGGCTTAGGCCCGATTCCAACTTTCATTGCTTCAGGTATTTGTCACGATTTGTCGTATCTTATATAATTTCTTCTTTACATCCTTTACATCCTTCAGAGCTCTTTGAAGTGGAGCCACGTTCGGTGGCAATGTCCCTTGGCGGCTTTTGTGCCTGGATTGGTAATCTCGTCATAAGTATGGGATTCCCTCTGCTGCAGAATGTTATTGGCGCATTGGCATTTCTGCCGTGTTGTGTAACATGTTTTTACGCTTTCCTTTTAACGTGGAAATATCTCCCGGAAACACGGGGTCGCGATTCTTCGGAAGTAAAGCCACTGATGGCGAAAGGTTTTAAATCGCGTTTGAGAAATTAATTTTCTTTTATACTAATAAATATTATTATTTATTTAAAATATTCTTTGTGCTAGTGTACAATGTACATGCGTATTACGGTTTAGATTTTATAAGAAATATAAATTTCTTATGTACATACACGCAAATATGTATGCATGTATGTATATAGTATATACATTAGAGTGGGTCAATTATTTTATCGATAGGGAGTATACCAAAAACGTAATCTACGGGAAATTCTATACAACTTTACCGAAGAAACTATAGGTCTAAAACCAAAACTGACCTCCCGCTTATCGATCCAAAGTTTTTCTTAAGAATTTGAATGTATTGGGTATACATATTCAAAATTTGAAATTTTTTGAAGTAGAAAAATTTTAATTGGGAAAAAAATTAAGCATATTATTAGGCTGTTTTTTTTTTAAAGGCAATTTCAATACATTTATTTAGATTGTGAATATCACAGATTGGTCTGCAAATCTATTTTGCTGTCCATCCGTGGGCCCTTGGAAGACCCTGCAAGGCTGAGAACTTACAACAAGCCCCGAATAAATTTCAATTGTGACGATTATACGAACATTGTTGATTTGAACGATGATAATATTTTGTCAGAGCCTCCATTCACCACCAATATTCCCTACGATCACATATTGCAATATCTAGAACATGACGCGACACCATTTGCTGATTCACTGATTCCGGCGCACATACAAGGAACTGAGAGATTTGTACTGCTATTAACCGGTGTCTCCAGACGAGTATTGGATAAAAACCGCAACGATGTGTTAGCTGTTACAATCGAAAGTCGAGCCAAGGTCCCGCGGATGGACAGCAAAATAGATTTGCAGACCAATCTGTGATATTCACAATCTAAATAAATGTATTGAAATTGCCTTTAAAAAAAAACAGCCTAATAATATGCTTAATTTTTTTCCCAATTAAAATTTTTCTACTTCAAAAAATTTCGAATTTTGAATATGTATACCCAATACATTCAAATTCTTAAGAAAAACTTTGGATCGATAAGCGGGAGGTCAGTTTTGGTTTTAGACCTATAGTTTCTTCGGTAAAGTTGTATAGACTTTCCCGTAGATTACGATTTTGGTATACTCCCTATCAAGTTTTTTTCGTCCATACAAATTGACCCACTCTAATATACATATTTGATCCGCCATTTTTTTTCGAAAAAAAGTTCAGATTCGAATTCAGCGACATCGAAAACCCTATTATGCCGAGACTCAGCTAAATTCAAGCATTTTTAAAAAAAAGTCAGCCATATTGGATCCGCCACTTTAATTTTTTGGAAAAAAGTTCAGATTCGAACTCAGCGACCATCGAAAACCCCTATTGTGTATATACTATATACATATAAGTATATTTGAACTAGATGTCTACATTAAAAACCCTGCAGTAATGAAATAGTTTCGGTGTAAAAAAGACCCGACCTAGGTTTGTCCATATTGGACCGACGCCAATTTTATATGAAATGTGACCGGTCAGGGTTAACCTCTATGGGACTCACCCTCGTCTAGTTCGGAAATTAGCGTTGTTGGGTAAGTTCAGACCATATAGTACTATAGATGGCACTTGGCAAAAAACGTGTGTGTTGAATTGAAGTAGGCCCCCTGTGCATGCATTCTTATGGAAAAATCAAAAACGTAGCACGCCCCCTGAAAATTCCGGTTCCGGTCTAACAAGTATTTTATAATCTTGTAACATGAACTAAAATTTTTGTTAAAAATCAGCTATATATAAGTGTTAATCAATGGTTTTTCATAAGAACTCATTTTATTTTTCAGCAAAATATGTTATTTTTATAAAATCAAAAATAATTAGATAAAATTTTGCTCATAATATTGAGGAACGATAAAGCAGAGTACTCATGCGTCGAATATGACCGATTCTCAAAAAGTTTGAATTCCACCACTTCTGTGGTTGATATGAAATATTCAGTGATATCATAACTAAAATTGCTCGATACATAATTAGTGGCTCAAGTACTTATTACATATCATGATAAATAGAATGCATAAACTATATATTTTTGGATCTCTTCTGAATGAAAAGGGTACAGAATTGCATAAACTATCATATAAAAACTTAAAAAGTTTTACATTAAAAAGAAAACATAAAAAAATGTACACGCAAGTATGTTTAGTTACAAAATTGAGTGAATACTCCAAAAATTATAGCATCACTAGTTCACCACGGAATTCGGTTGTTGTTGTAAGTGTCCCCTATATTACTATATGGTTCAGACAAAGAGACTTACCCGCAACCAACCCCAGACGCTTTGAAAAGGGACCGGTTGTTTTTTAATGTCAGCCCTATGTTAAAAGACCTGAGTGGAATTTACGGGAAGGCGACCGGTCCTGACTTCTTCAGGACCGACCTGTAGGGAATATTTCTATTGATAGTTGTTCAAAGTACTTTAAATTACAAACAAAAATTCATAGATTTTTTAGCCCTTCATGCATGCTGCTGCCTATAGGCAACATTCGGACGTCCTCTCTCATTTTGTTACTGCGACTTTATGATACCGAATTATTTGATGGCTTAAATGGTGATTGGTAGGTTAATGGTTAAGGAAAAGATGGCATTGCCATTTTTCAAAACGATGGTAAAACAAAATTATTTGAACATTTCCGAAACAAACAACTCGTCGTTCGCTACTTTGTGAACACATCGAATTCTTCTGAAAAATGAACTTCAGCCATCAAACAAACAAAATGGCGCTCATTGCCAACTTCATGGCAATGCAAATACTGCCATATTGCGGTCTCAATGCAGTAATATCTGCATATTGACAGATGGTAAACCATGAAAAATTGAACGTCGAGATGCCGGGTTAATAAGCATGAACACACACTTTGACACACTATTCAAAATAGCTCAAGCTTACATTACACAGTGCAACACATAATTTTCGAACCACTTTTTATTTGGCGTTCCTGAAAGTACTTACCAAACCCAGAAAAACTATGTTTTTCGTTTTGCCAAATTGGCTACCGTTCGCGAGATATGACGGTTCAAAGTTTTTGCCTCCAAGGTGATTTTTTGCATTTTTGCTTGTGGAACCACGGACATATGTAATTGAAATGAAAAGATAATTTTTAAAATTAAAAAAAAAATTTTAAAAACACCTATAAAAGAAGATATGTCAACTTCATCGAGAAATACGAATTCTCCAACTTTGATGCCATTGCGCCACCTCTAAACTTTACTTAATCTTCATCAAATCTTGCACATTTGCTTAAAGTTTTGATAGACCCCAATTTCTTAAGCGTCTGGGAGCGAGAAAAAATCACTTACGCCAAAAATGGCCACCTTAAAGTATATATTATAGTTAAAACAATTTTCGAAATTTCGCCTTCAACCTTTCACACCAACATCTTTCGTTATAAATCGAAAAGAATAGTAAAAGACAGCAGAATAAAATGCGGATATTCCAGTGTTAAATTCGAAACTTACTGGCTTTATCTTTTTTGATACTCAAAATTTGGCAAAATGTCTTGTTGGCTACGTGTTCGAGCACGAAATTAAATCCCCTCCGGCCACATATAAGACATCGCAAGACTTTTTGTGCATACAGTCAATTTATCAGTTAACCAACAATTGAAAGAAAAGTGATTTGTTTGTTTGTTTTATTAAATAAAAATGAAGGACAAAAGGTCAAGTGATTTTGAAAACAACAGTGGAAAAAGTAAAGAAGATGTATGTACGTATAAGTTTCAGCTCAAATTGAGTCAAAATTATAGACCTATTATTTCCGGTAGTATTGACGCATTTTCGACTTCGTACCGTTCTTCCACATTAAAAAAAAAGAGACAAGAAACAAATCTTATCTTAACATAATAACCTTGAAATATTTTGGGTGCTGTATTTATATTTTGTGAATGCACGAATCGCACGGCAAGTGTGTGTGGTCCCAATTCCCAAGTAGCAAAATAGGTCGAAAATTGGTAAACTCTTACCTATATTAGGTCAGAATATTTACTTGACCTAACCTAAATAGGTCGAAATTACGTCGATTCGACGTCGAGTCGACGTAAGTGGGGAATAGATTGGAAGTCGATTGGCGGTAATAATAGATCATAATAGGGCATTTCGACTTCAAAGTCAGGGCGAAAAGAAGTCCGTTTACCTAATATTAGTCGAAAAGAAGTCGCAATGACCAATTTTCGACCTAATTCGACTTATGAGTAAAACGAAAGAGAACGTAAAAGGAAACGAAAAAAGTGAGAGAGAGAGTAACAGAGAAAGATATAAATACATAATATCTTACTCAGTCATTCGTATTACTCGAAAGCAGAAATGAACGAGAGATTTTCTTCTTCGTGTGTCTTAAGAAATAAATAATAAATAAAATATGGACTTCATTAAAAATTATTTTGCGCTTAATAAGTCCCAAAAACATATGCCCGCTGAGATTTTTCGTGAAAGTGTTCCTTCTACTTCTTCATTTTTAAGGGGCTTTCTCATTGATGGAAATTAAATAAATATTGCTTGAAAAAAATTGTTTTTCTTAAAGAAAAAACATATGCAGAAGAATAAATCTCAATTTGCCATTCGAAAAACATGGCGGAGCTGGACCTATTTTGACATATTTCGACTTTAAAGTCAAACCGACTATGAAGTCCGAAAATCAAGTCCGCTCGACTTTGAAGTCGAAGCATGCAACAAAATAAGTCAACTTTTGACCCTATTTCGCCCTATAAGTCAAACGGACTTTAAAGTCGAATTTAAGTCGAAAAATTGGTCGGTTTGCCTTGAAAAATTACCTAATTTGGAAGTCAAAGTCAAGTCAATATTAAGTCACAAAATAGGGAATTTTTACCTCTTTTCGACCAAAAATCGACTTGTTAGTCGAAACGACTTTGAAGTCATGAAATAGGTCGAAAAAAGGTAATTTGGACCTTCGAAACGGACTTTAAAGTTAGGTCATATTTAAGGCCGGAAAATATTATAGATCAGGAATAGGGTAATTTCAACCTAAATAGGTCGATTCGACTTACTGCTGGTCGAATCGCCCTATTTTGCTTGTTGGGAAGCCCTCTTGTTTTTTCGAAAGGGCGCCTGCTCTCCAGTCACAAGCGGAAAGCCCAATTCTTGTAGCATATTTAAAGGAGTTCTTTAATTTATCTTAATTATTTTTGCTTAGGGCGACCTTCAGCCAGTAGCCGCTGTGTTATCATTGACGAGCACTTGAATCTCGTATGTCCCATGAGATAAGGAAAACACATGTAGGGGAGGATGGGGCTAACTCGTACACTTTTTGGTTTGGAGTTAAAAAGTCACTCAGAAGTTTATTGTATACCTAGTTATGACGGTGATTAGTTGGGCACCTCAAAATCGGAAATTCCGAAAATGGTGCGGCTAACTCGTACTGGGGGTGGGGCTAACTCGAACAGTGACAATTTTGCCTATAATAACTCGCAAAAATTTGTTTCAATCCACTTGAAAATAGAACTAAAGTATTTATTGAGCTATTGCTGAGTCTTTAATTAGAAATAAGCTAGAAAAAGAAGTGTTTTTATTAAATTACAAAAAGGAAAAAAAAATTTGAGAATCTACAAATGAAAAAAAGAAATTTGCAGTTTAGTGTCGTCCATTTTATACCATGTATATAAAGTGCCGCTTTCCGCACTGATAATTTGTCGTGTCGGACAGAAAGGACGCCCAACTTCATCTTTTCTTCGTCTATTTCTTGCGTTTTTCGCTTATAGTTGCGAACCATTTTTCTGAAATAACAAATTATAATGATAAAAAATGGCTTGTAAGAAGTTCTGAATCTGTATGCTGTGGCTAAGAAACGTTTCCTTGCATAAAAACGAAAAATCAAAGTGTGCGAGTTAGCCCAGCCCCACTACACCAATTTGACTTCAAGCAACAACACAGATTTTTTCCACACTTTATTCACAAAATCCATTGTCTAATTGAATGCAAATCGTCTTCCTCTTTAAAATGCACATACCCGTTTGTTGATACACGCAAAATGAAAGATTGCAACCCAAAAAATAAGAAGACAAACAAAATTTGTTGGGTGCAAAAAAAAAACATACGTCTTCACGCAACGACCGCTTCTGCTATACTAACCCTGTCAACATTGACATCTGACACTAGCCAATTACTCAACTCGTTAAGGTGCGTTAACAGAGCCTATTCTCAGTTCAATAAGTCATACCAGCGATGAGTTCCGTCAAGTGTACGAGTTAGCCCCATCCTCCCCTACATATAATATATTTTAAAGTCTATGCACATGAAAATAAAGCTCGGTTACTTTTCCTCCGACTAGTGTCTAAAATTCTTGTAAAGCATTGCTTGTTCATACAAGCTATCCTCAGCTACCTCCATACCTATTGAAAAAAATCTGAAAAAATTCTCAAAAATTTCCAAAAATTCTTTAACCCAAAAGCTTTCCAAAACCTTACGGGCAACAATGGAATTCGGAAAAAAATCGTTTTTGGGACACCCGAATGTGTATACACAATGAACATAATCGCCATGCGAGCAATCAGCGCACTTTAGATTAATAATATAATAAATTTTTAATTTTATTGCCCTTTCTAACAGTGGCGTAGGAATGTATATCATAACCCAGAAGAAAATGTCAGGCGAACCTCCGCAATGAAATCAGCATGAAAAGGACTCCCTTTGTAAAGGAGTCGCGTAGTGATATTTCTATACAAATGGCTTTGCGCATCACGCCGGACAAAGTCATCGTACGTTCGCGACCGCATTTTTATTGCTATCCTAATGGGAACTAATACTTTAAGAAACCCATTTTCTTCATCACATGTGAAGCTATAAAATACTATCAAATTACAAAGAAAACTAGGATCAAAATGTTGGAAAATGAGATCGCGAACGTACGAAAAAATACGAATAAAATACGGAAATATATTTAAAAAAAAAGAGCAATTTTTTTTCTTCGGTACTTTTCGCAGGAAAAATATTTGGTTGGAGTCCATTGATAATTCTTACATGTTTCACTACATTGGTTGGTGTAGCCGTGCCTCTTGGATACAGTTCTGGCGTTATAAATACATTAGTGCCGGTATGGCGAGACTATTTTTTTAAGATCGTTTCCGATTGAAATTGAAGAGAAAAATTGGAACATTTTCAGTACATAAAATCCTGGACGCGCGAAAGCGTATTGAAAGCGATATGGCTGGGAATTGAGTGTGACAGGAATTGAAACTTTTTGGGCGAGCTATATTACAATGGCTTCGGTTGGTGCCATTCCAGGCTCGGCGATTAGTGCGTGGTGCTCGAATGAATACGGAAGGTAAGCGAGAAGAAGAAAAAAATCTATTGCTGCGATGATGGACGTTATTCATTAAACCTAAAAAGTATGCTAAATAATTTTCCTTTCGCGGCAAATCGCATATTTAAGTGATAGAGTAGTAGAGTAGTTTACCCAGAGTAATTTTTTGAATTCAAGCAGTATGTGAGGCAAAAGCTTAATTACACTTTAAAAAATAATTTAATTCTTATTTTATTTTTTGTGGAATAATTCAAAAAAAAAAAAAAAATGGGAAAGGTCCGGCTTAGAGCAAGCAATTCCGATTGAAGAGTTGCCAGCACTTGTTGGCAAGGAGGCGACGGGGAGTGTACTCGATTACACTCCCCGTCGCCTACTTGTCGCCATATGTATGTGGGCAACTCTTCAATCAGAATTGCTTGATCTAAACCGGACCAAAGGGAAATAAATCACATCAATTTGGGAATTGAATAACCTATCCCCGGGAAAGGCAAAAAAAATCATATACCCGAATATATTCCAGAATTTAAGATTTCGAAGTTCTTAAGCAGATTTAAAGACTGCGATCCTCAGCTTTGAAAAGAGAATGAGAAAAAAGAACTTTTCAAGGATAATTCAATGAAACTTCAAAATAGTTTTGCTAGTACTTTTTATGATGCTACCCTCTCCTTTCCATTCATTCTCTAATACGAACGAAATATTTTATTTTCGAAGGTTATTTACTGGCTTGGCAGCGGGATTTCTGTACACATCGTTTCCCGTTTATTTGATTGAGATCGCTCCGATCGAGATAAGCGGAATGGTTGCTGTTTTCTTAACCGTTGGCTCATCAATTTGCATGGCCTTGGGTCAAGTTGTCACTTTACCGATAATTATGGGCACTCATAACTTATGGCACTATGCATCTAGTCTCAATATTATTTTTGTAATAATACCCTGTGTACTGTGCCATTGGTGCCCAGAGAGTCCACGTTGGCTGTATCGTATTGCGAAAAATAAGGAATTGGCTTATAAAGAATTGAGCAGACTGCGCGGCGCAAATGCCGAAAAGAGAATAAATCAGGAGCTAAAAGATATGGAGACCGAACTGAATGAGGACCAAAAGATGAGTACAAGCTGTATGGAAGTTTTGCTAGACCGGAAAATGCGTCTGTATATATATATATATATATTTATATGTTTCTTTTTCAGTATGAAGCCATCTGGCTGCCTTCCGCCTGTATTGCTTTCCAAACCATCTTTAACATGGCTTTTGCGATTGGCTTTGATCCGATAGCCACTTTCATTGCTTCGGGTAAGGGATAATCGCTTTTCCATTCGACATTTAATATCACAAAATTTATACCATATTTAGAGGGTTATATTTTGGGTTTTTACTTTTGATTTCCGGTAAAAATATTCATTTTAGCAATACTAAAACGGTATGATGGGGCGATCGGTTGCATCGGTAGGGAATTGTGCCCGAGGGAGCTGTCCAGATTAGGTTTTTCTTTATTCAAATCAAAGAAATTTCCAAAAATTTCTATCGGCTTAGGAGCTACGGGTCAAGAACTGGTAAAAAAGATGTGAAGAAATTTTAAAATTTTTTAGAATTTTTTTATTTGTATCTACTAAATGGACTTTTTTGGGGTCAATCATAGACATGAAAACAAAACATTAAAGGGCTAATGAGATATAGAGTCACAAGAAAAAATGCAAATAATGCGCAACTTAATTCTCGGCCACACTTTTCAAAATCGATTTAATATTGACCTGTAGACAATCTAGAAAAACTAAATATAGAGATGTTCTGCATTTATCAAATGCTATCTTTACATTTTATTTGTTCAACCAGTTGACCAATTCATTTTTTTTTTTTTTTTGTTTTTTTTTTTAATGGAAATTTCAGAACTCTTCGAAGAGGAGCCACGTTCGGTGGCCATGTCAGTGGGCAACTTGGGCTATTGGAGCTTCAATATAATCGGCTCGATGGGATTTCCGCTCCTGATGAATGCCATCGGCTATTACGCTTTTTTGCCATGCTGTGCTACATGCTTTTTCGTTTGCCTTTTCACATGGATTCTCCGAGACGATTCGAAACCACAGTAGTGATGGCCTGTATGAAAATGGGCTAAATCGCGAAAAATTAAATAAAACTATGAAAGTCTGAATGAATGCAATCGGTATTAATTAATTATCATTTGTAAAAAATTTTTCGTTGTTTTACAAATGATTTACCTAAAGTAAGAAACATCAGAAGTTCTTTGCTCTACAGATCCAGCTTCAAAAATTACAAAATATCGAAGAATGTTCTCAAACTTCGAACCTTTTTGCGAATAAGAAAGTTAAAAATATAAATAAATAAATTTTTAAAAAAAAACAGGAAATTACTAAAGAAAAATGAATATTCTCCGATCTCTTCCAAGCTGCAAAATCGAAAAATGATGGCTCCATTTTCGAAACAGATTCCCTGCGAAAATAATGAAAGTCAGAAAAACTAAAAAAACGAAATCTAAATTGAAAGAAAAATATTGTTCTTCAGGATCGATATCTCTTGTGAAAAATTCCCTGCGTAATCCATAGAACAGCGAAAAGCAATCTTATATTATTCATTTCTGTCAACGATTCCTGTGAAAATAGTAAAACCATAGAAGAGCAGCATCTTTATGTCATCATTCTCGTCACAAAATATTCGTTACGTCTTCTGTCACTGACATGCATGTCTTTTAAGTCATTCCCTGCGGTATTGAATTATTTCTAAACAAAATAATTAGCATTACATCAGTTATTTAATCATGCCAATGCGATTTATTTGAATTTCTTATAAAACACATATTATTAATTCGTACAAATGAAAGTTCATGGAAAAACCGGACGGGATATTGAACTGAAAAATTCCTTAACGATATAAGAATGAAACATTCAGTTAGGAAAAGCCAAAAACGAACTGAAGACAAAATCTTACATAAAAAAATCATAAACACAATAAAGCCATAAGCACATAAACAAGTCATGAAAAACACGCGAAACACTAAACAACACAAACAAAACAAACATAAACATCAGAAGAAACAAAAACAACTAAAAAAATCTTACAACATAAACATAAACATAAAGCATAAACATAAACATTAAACACATAAACAAAACATAAACATAAACATAAACATAAAAACATAAACATAAACATAAACATAAACATAAACATAAACATAACATAAACATAAACATAAACATAAACATAAACATAAACATAAACATCATAAACATAAACATAAACATAAACATAAACATAAACATAAACATAAACATAAACATAAACATAAACATAAACATAAACAAACATTTCCTCTTCCTATTTCGTCCATGAATTCTGCAATTTCATCCCTGATTTGGCCAAATCTTGGTGCTATCATATTACAGAGCAGCTGTTGAGGCTTTTGAATGTCTGTTGAATCGGGTGTTCATTGTTTTCAAAGACAATTCCGATAACTCTGCCTTTCTATGGTTTTTATTTCAGACAAATGGCCAATACAGCCAGTATTCCAGCAATAAAAAGTAGGATAATTTGACCATAAAAATTTTCTTCAAATCCATACATCATCCATCATTAAAATCTGCCGAAGATCAGAGTGCTTATAATAATTTATTTTGCCTCCTTTTCGCTCAGATCATTCGTCATGCACTTTTCACCTTCGAAACGAAATAAAACACTTTCAACCTGACTTCATACACTTGAAGAGTGATGGATTATTGGTTATTTTTAGAAATAAAACATCTATTAAATAAATGCAAATTCAAATATTCTGATTTATGGAGGCAGCCCAGAGCCGACCGATCACTTCGCTCCGATCGTGCTCATATATGCCTCTGTCTGTGTACGAAGAGCCGATCAGGGCAGAGCATCGCGCCGACGCAAGCAATAGCGTAATCGGTGGAAAAGAAAATCTCGCCCGCTCCATCGACAACAGCAAGAACAACAACAAAGTAAAAGGAAAACGAAAAAAAAAAAAATTTGAAATAAAAATATAAAAAAATATGATCATGATGCTCTTGACTGCGGCGTCACTAACTGATGCTGACGTTGAAAAGAAATGCCGGGAGAATTGAATTTTCGTGGACGAAAGTCTGTCTCTACGAGTATATCTCAATGACGCCAACGAGAAGATGGAAAAGAAATACTCGTACCTCTCACCGAATGCACGAATGAACAATTTTCACAACAACCGTGCAACTTGGGGACGAGCGACGAACAGTGTTTCGTGAGCGGCCAAAAATTCAACAAAATCCATGTCGGTTTTACGGAAAAATATAATAAAAAAAAAAAATTATTATCGGTTTCGTCATTGCGAGCCGTCAAAGTTCGATTTGCTAATGTTTTATACGTCAAAATATCAATAAGGCATAATGCCGTATTTACACTTTTGACGATTTTGTCAAAATCTTATTCAAAATAATCGTCACTCCTTATATTTTTGGCCACAGAATGTATGGAGACGAAACACTGTGCGACGCTTAGGTGCCGTGTTCAACGTTCTTCACGAGGAACCGATCCAGACAGCAGTCGACGACGCTTCGTCGATCAGTTTAGTTCAAGTTTTCAGCTACGTGAAATCAGATTTTCCGGAATGAAAATATATTTAATTAAATGAAAATCAAGAATATTTCAGAATTCTAAATTCAAAAAGTGCACAGAGTTTCGTTTTAATTTTTATTATTTTTTTCTTTTGTTTTTTTTTTTGAGTTCGTTGAGTCAGTCAAAAAGTCACAAAAACGTAAATAAAAAAGTGAGAACTTTATCGAAATAAAATCGAATAAATAATTTTAAAAAATTTAAATAAAAATATTCGGTTTCTTCTATGACGTCACAATATTCCAAAGTCAACATATGCTTCCATTAGACGGAAACGAACAGAATTCTCCCGATCGATTATACAATAACTGATGTTTACAGAAAGGAACAACAAAATCGGTGATCGAAAAAAATTCATTCATTTTTTCACAATATTTTGTTTTTACTGATCCAATATTTTGAAAATTTTTGCAATTATGACCAATCAGAAAAGTTGATCATCTTCTTAGGATGTGTATAGGGCCGTACGCATTTTGATATCTAAAGAACGAGTCAAGAGGCGCAAATAGACTTAACTAAGTGAATCGTTTTGCCGGATCCTTTCAGTGCATTTTGCAAACAATTCTTAAGTTCAAAATCGAGTTTTTGTTTTGATATCTTCTTACAGTTAGTACTTTGAGGATCGTTGTTTTCATGTCATCTTAAGAAAGCTTAATTATTCTTGTCGAACATGTCGAACCTCGAAATGTTCGATATCCTTTTAGTCTTTATGCCTGGTAGCAGTCATAAATCTGACTTAAGCTTTCATGACGACCAATCATTTGAATGTTTGTATCTAAAAAAAAATTATATATAGACTATGAATCTTAAGAATATGTTGTCGAAAGTAAATTCAACAATTGCGATAAATGGCGAACTTATGACTGGCTATAGTGATTCGGCACTTATACTGTTCCTGACGGATCGAAAGGTTTGAACGCGCTTTCCTCTAAATCGCTTGCTTCAAACTTTTTGACACGATAGCTCAAATTATAACCGATGGACCGATTGAGCTAAGATCCGGGGCAAACATCTTTTAAATATAACTGACTATAGGTTAGGTAAGGTTAGTGTGGCTGTCGCCATTAAGGGTGTTACACTTAGCCTCACATGGGCCCCGTGTGACCACAAATAATGGCAAAAAACAAAGAAGAATAGACACAAAAAAACAATACAAATATCCACGACCTTAGATGTGAGTTGAACCCAAAGCCTAGTTGGCATCATCAACTAACAAAAAAATGACTATACTATTGACGAAAATTTAAGAAACCTTTCCTGACCGTTGTTTAAAAAATGCGACCTAACTATCAAATTTAAGGCATATATTTAGATTCAGCGAAACAAATACCTACCTATTAAAAACAAAAAATAGTTTTAATTCCATGGCAAATTTGTGTGTGTGGAGCAGTGCTATTAGAGATGAAACTGATATCACAAATATTTTTCCTTTTTTTAGCACAACTCCTTCTATAACGAAGCCTTAATTGGCGATATTCTCCCAATACATCAAAATATTTAAATTTGTTTTTCCCCATAATGAATATGTTTGTCAGAAGCCTACGATATAAAAAAAAAAAAAAAAATGTATATATAAATCCCTCTCATACTCTCACACATAACACCTTAGGGATTTATAGAAGAATTTTTTTAAATATATTTTCTCCCATACAAGGTATTCAAGTGGTCGGGATTCTGAGAAGTTCAACATTGAAATGAAATTAAAAGAAAAAACTTCTACAGTCCAGTTTATGTTGTAAATCCGCCCTTTCCGCTTCTTCAAGCTTTTAGTATTATGATGTTGATGATTATGACGATGAAGTGAAAATTAGAAAAGGATCAAATACAGAGAAAGCTCTTAAGAAAATTTACAAAATTTTTCTTTAGAAAGAAAATGGAGGAACCAAAGAAATTTTTTCCTCTAATACGAGCAGAGAATGATCCAAAAGAAAACACACTTTAAAAAAACTTTGCCTTCGTGTGGAAGGAATGGAGTTGGCGATAAAAAGGACAATGGCTGATGACGAAGCAACTAATTTACTTAGAAAATTCAGCAAATATTTATTTAAGGACCTTCACTTTCCAGATAAAATTGCTGTTATAACGAATCTCCGAAGATATGAGGTATCACTGTAATAATCACAGAGGAAGTGTCCGCCCCGTGCTTAATTTTTTTGCCTTTAACACGAAAAATAGAAGGCAGACGTATTTTAAAAGCTTGGCCCTGGAAATGTCTCAAAATCAGTCCGAAATTCCCATAAATTTTATTTTGAAATCTTCTATGACCAAAAATATGATCTCATAAAAAATTTTCCGAAAAGACTTTTCTCCTCTAAGCCTCAGCCTATGACCAGTAATTCCCTTTAATTTATGGGAGATTTTTCCCTGAATGGGGCGAAATGTGACGATCTGAAGCACATTCTCTATGAATTAGTGGACCAAAGACAGATTGTGGCTTTCTCTAATTCATCATCTTAATCATGCGATAAATCAAAGGAAATTGGAACATGGAAAATCACCGTAAAAAAGGCCCTTCTTCTCTGATTTCATTTTTATTATTAATTCGTTCAAAGCATTTTACACCGCCGCTGCGCCGCCGCAAAATGTTTTCGTAGCAAAGGTTGATTGCTCCGATTGTTGTTGCGAATCGAAAAAAAATTAAGGAAGTCCAAAATAAATATAAACACACATAAGCAAAATATTAAGGCGATATTGTTTATTTATGCAATAGTAATGCATTTTGGTGTTTTTTTTTTAAATTCTTTTTTTTCGTCTTTCCTCGGTCCTATTATATATGACGGCCTTGTTTTTATAACCGACACACTCTGTGTCGAGGGTTCAATGCGTTTGTGCGATTGTGCATAGCACCCAAAGCCACGAGATAGAGTCAAGATGGACCATACAACAAATTGTGTATGAAAATGATCAGCGTTGCCAGGAGATTCGATTTAGGCATCTCCGTCCGTCTGTCTGTCTGTATACACTTTTCTTATCGAAGGAGTTGAGTTACCTTGACGAAATTCGGAATGCATATTGTTGGAAACATGAATAAGATCAAGTCCGAGAATGAGCTTGCTCGGAACATTTTTAGGGGCACCTCCAGTACTAGAGTTTGTTATGAAAATCATAAAAAGCGCTCGAAATACTGAATTTTTTTGAATTATATGAGTAGATGAAATTTGATGTGTAAGCATATTTTAGGTCATTGAATGCAATTTCAAAAATTATAAATATGGGCGTGGCAAAAGCGCGTTTTTTGAAAATTGTCTTTTACACCAGAAATTGAAATAGGACTTAAACGAAACTTGTCATGAATGCTTCTCCTATAGTCATTAATATCCTCTATAAAAATTTCCTTCATAGGTTCATTATTAAGGGGTACCCCAGTACTACCAGTACATAAAAACTGGCTTAAAACCGGAATTTGTTCTAAGATATTTCAATGAACTTCTGAACTTGAGCCTCCGATGAAATTTCCAAAAAAAAAAAAATTTTTCAATGGGCGTCGCAAAAGCGAGGTTTTCAATAAACTTATTGAACAGAAGTTGGGATATGAAGCTCCTTCTTTGCCTTAAAATTCTCCAGACTAATTTTTATTAATACTTAATAATTAAAATAACTAAAAATAAGTATTCAAAAATCTACAGCTAGCCGTTTATTCACAGCAGGATCGTCTGAATGTAACACCCTTAATTGTTATATTAAAAAGTGTGAACATTTTCTTCGCCCAAAACAATAGCGAAAATTCATCATAAGCCTTTCAGAAATATTTACGAACACGAGAGTCCGGTGCGCACGGCCACACCTACATGTTACATAAAAATGTTTATAGTGCTTATTTTAAGTTCTTAAGTACTTCACTAAGAATAGAAATCGAAATCGAAATCGAATTCGAAGTTCGAAATTATAAATGAAAATCATTTTCCTTCCTCGTCGAATGCAAACGGAATGAAAATGTGTCACACGTTTTCGCTTGAGGCGGAAGAAGAAAGCAAAAGTGCTCGCTTGAGAGCCTATTGGATTTTATTATAATTATTTTCTTTTTTATTATATATATTTTTCCCCATCAAGTCAATGAACTTAAATTAGTTTAAAATCTTTGGCCAACATTTTTTCTTGAAAGCGTGTTGCAACTTGTTTTGCTTTCTTTTTATTTTAAATTATTTTTTTTAATATTTTTATTTTTTATTTTTAATGGCCGAGTGACATTTTCAAATCGACAGTTTTCATGAGTTTTTCTCTGTGATTTTTACTTTGAAAGGAACAAAAAACATATGCCCAACTGTCAATTTCTTTTCGTTTTCGATTGGGTTTATTAGAAAATGAATAATTTCTCGCAGCCATTTTTGTGGACTTGAAAATTTTCACAATTTCCCATTTTCACATTTTTTGAATATGCTCTTTGACTTTGAGGAACTTAATTATTATTTGCAAATTAATTTGGGCAGTTGACATTTCTACATTTCTCTATTTCGTACCTCATGGGACATATGGTTCGCTTTTCCATTTCGGTTATTGTCAGCACCATCCCAGCGGATGCCATTCTATCCGATGTTGTTGTGCTACCAATATTTTGGAACCATTTTGGCTTCGGATATTTAAAAAAACAAAATCTTTTATTCTTGATGTTGGCAAAAATTCCCTTTTAAGTATTTCAATTCATTTTTGCTCGAAAATTTATATCGAAAAAAATCCCTCAAAATGAGAAAAACCATTCAATCTGGCTGCACTGGTCAGATTTTTTACATTGGAGACCAAAATTGCGTATCAGGAGAACCACTTATTTTTTATTTTTTCAAGTTTATTATTTGTGATCAAACGTAATACTAACAAAAAAAAAAAAAAACGGTTTGCATTTTAAATTGGCTGTGATGAACACAAGCCACAATGAAATTACACCAAAAGTTATTGTTCTTTTCGAGTTTTCGAATTAGCGTTGCCAGATTACTTTTCTTGCACAGAGTTTGTTTTTTTTTTTTAATTTGGTCGAAAAAAATGCGAGAAATACTATAATACATTTTCGCGAGGAAAAAAAAGACTTTCCCCAGACACCTTATTTTCCCTATTAAATATATTAATAACCAAATTTTCTTTTTATAGCTTTATTGCTAGCTTTCCGAGATTTTTATCACACCTTCTTCTTAAATTTTAGTAAATTAAGTTCACACATGTTCACACCAGGGTTGCAATTTGATTTTTTTTTTTCAAAGTTTTGTAAAAACGTTTCCCAAAATTGAGTGATTTAGTTGGGAAAAAGATTTAGAGATGACAGTCCTTAAAAAGTAGGAATTTTTCTTATTTGAGACCTAAAATCGGAACGTTCGTCGAATTGAAGGACGTCTGGCAATGCTCTCTCTCTTTCTCCTCTTTTTCTCTCTCTTTCTATCTCTCTTTCTTTCTCTCTCCCTCTCTTTTTCTCTTTCTCTCTTTCTCTCTTCTCTCTCTCTCTCTCTTCTCTCTCTTTCTCTCTTTCTATCTTTCTCTTTTTCTCTCTTTCTCTTTTTTTCTTTCTCTCTTTCTCTCTCTATCTTTCTCTCTCTATCTTTCTCTCTATCTTTTTCTCTCTCTTTCTCTCTCTCTATCTTTCTCTCCATCTTTCTCTCTCTCTAACTCTCTCTCCCTTTTTCTATATATCTCTCTCTCTTTCTCTCTCTCTCTATCTTTCTCTCTTTATTTCTCTTTATCTTTCTCTCTATCTTTCTCTCTCTCTTTCTCTCTCTATCCTTCTCTCTCTATCTTTCTCTCTCTCTAACTCTCTCTCCCTTTTTCTATATCTCTCTTTCTCTCTCTATCCTTCTCTCTCTATCTTTCTCTCTCTCTTTTTCTCTATCTCTCTCTCTCTCTCTCTCTCTCTCTTTCTCTCTCTACTTCTCTCATTGGAACTACTCTAGCTTTTTTTACTTGCCGATCATATATACATAACTATATATGTCACTCAGGAGCCGTTTCCATTTTGGATCTTTTCACCACAGTCCTGGGTACCCACCAAAATCAGAAATTTTTACTTAGGTACTAAACACGAGTATTTCTCTCTCGCTCTTTCTTAGTGGCGCGAGACGTCCTGCGCAAAACCGATGAGACTTGCATCTATCGTTATATGTGTGATGATTTTTGATTGTAATAAATATAAAAAACTAAATACGATGGCACCGAGGTCCAAGCTGGGGGCCTACCGCAGCCTTAATTGAAGTTCGATGTCATCCGATTCGTATTTTCTTCACAGCAGATATCCAAAATTTCTATTTTAGCTCATAAGACGCTCAATATGAATTAAGAATGCGCTCAAAATTACATCGATATATCGAGACTTAACATATTACTCAAAAAAAAAAAAAAAAAAAAAAAAAAAAAAAACAAACGAAAAACCAAATGTTCCCCCAAAAATGTGTAGTACCTACAAGACTCATGATTTTCCAATTTCCTGGACGTGATAATGGCTCATTATGTCATACCGACAAATTCATGGATGTGGGATTTGATTTTCCGATTCACACCGGAGCCCTGACAGCTGTCTGAAGTCACTAATGGAGATTTTTTTTTTTCGAATGGAAAACTAGACTAATCTCTTTACAGCAGCTGCAAAAAGCCCCGATGAAACATATTAGCCCTTTGATGATAAGGAAATATAGTTTCGTTTTCTTTTTTTTTCATTCCATTAATAATCAATAATGGATGGCAGACACTGAGGATAAACAGTTCGAAATAATTTGAAAAGGCTTTCTGCTCCACAAAAAACAAGATTTCATCATTATTATTTCCATAAAGACTAAGTCTCAAAAAAAAAAAAAATAATAAATAAATTAAGAAACTTCCATGGCGTCTGGTGCATTAGAAAACCCCAAAATCAATTTTCTTTTGGTTTTTCAATTTTTTTCCCCTCCAAAAAATGGTAAGACGACCGCCCATGCGCGTAGGTAGAAAATTATTTCCTAAGGGGTAGTTTGAGGCATAGCAAAACTTGATATCGAAACAGCTTTCTCGAGCTCTTTTTTATGATTCCACGGATCTCTATGGGGTTTCATGCCCAAAAATCACCCCCAGTGCACGCCACTGCGCCCGACACAGGTGGAGCAGTTGTTTATGCTTGTCAATTTTTTTTTAATTTTTGACGCTTTCTTAATAAAATTTTCAATATAACTACTTACGCATGTATGTAGGGACATACATAATTTATTTACATTTCGTAGAGATTTTTTTTTTCTTTTCATAAAATCATTTTCACGTCATCAGTGTCTTTTGGGCTCGTTTGAAAATATGTGTGTATGCCTAAAATAAAAACTCTAAAAAAATGAACAAAATATTAGTTTATAAAAATGTATGTGACGAGACACGCGAAGAAAAAATAGAAAAAAATCTAAAATAAAAAATAAAATTCAAAATATAAATAAATTTTTCTATTTAATGACCGACAAGTGTTTTCATCTTATTCCCCATTTTCATTGAAGAATCGCCCGCTGAACGGACGTGTCGTCGTCTTCAAGAGCATTAAGTGCCATTTCACTAAAGATTTCTTTTCAAATGGATTTTTTGTTGTTGTTGTGGTTGTTGTTGTTGTTGTTGTTGTTACTGAATCCGAAAGACGTCATTTAGATGAATTTTCTCAGTTAATTACGACATAACACGAATGCAGACTAAAGAATATACATACATATGTAGGTATGTGTATATATGATTGAATATAGAGCTAGAAATCAGGGTGACCAGCTATTCGAGAGTCGAAAGAAAAACCTCTATTCAAGTTTTCTTCGCATTGTTGCTCGATGGGCATTCAATAAAAAAAAGAAAATTCAAAGCCAGGGATCTCACTATGCTTCCTATATGTTCTGAGGCCATAACCGGAGCCACACTAACCTAACCTTAACTATGTTGAATTCGAGAATTCGAAAATTGTTGGCAAGTCTTCTTTTTTTCTAAATCACCAAACCCCCTGAAAGTCTTAAAATAAGGCAAAAATTCCCTTAAATTAATTTTGAAAGGCCCAAAAAATATCCCTTAATTTAGAAGACCCTTCATTGGCCACAATGTTCAAAATTTTATCCTTAAGGCTATTGCCACGCCGATCAAGTTCGAATTATGGAAAACTCGACACTTTCAATGAGTGTTAAGCGCGAGAATTTATTATGAGAAAATAGAAACCTGTACCGTCTGTCCACCCCAGAAGAAAACTGAAAAACGAAGACGAACATTTTTTGTATTTATGATATTTATGATATTTTTTCACAATTTTCATTTTTTTGTTTTGTTTTTTGTTTTTACTAAAAAGAACAATTTTGTAAAAATGAATAATTAGTTCAGCGAACGCGTACAGCTTATTTCTCATTTAAAGGATGCTGCTGTCAGGTTTGGGTGCGTTCGCGATTTTTTTTTTGGGGCGCCAAATCGTCGAAACTTGTTGTAGTACGATTTAAGCATGGCATCTCGTATGTGTGGATACCAGAGAACAAAAAAAAAAAACAACACTGTTAACCCAATGGCTGTGTGCTTGCATCCTAAATTGCCTTTTGAATTATTATGGTTTCTTTAAAATTTATTTTCGAAAAATTTGTTAACCACAGCGTGGGCGTTTTATAGCGCTTCTTTCATAATCCTATGTGGATTAACCTTTCGTACTCAATTTATTTTTGCTAAAAAATCAAACGACATTGGACACGGCAGAACAAGACTCAGATAAAAGCATTTGTCGCGTTTAACCTTTTATTGCATACGAACGCGTGTATATGGTTTCTGACAAAAAAAAAAAAAAAAAAAAAAAAAACCAAGAGAAACATCGGTACAGTCCTACTCTGAATGAATATTCTCTAGACATTTTTTCCCCATGGATTCTACAGTATACTAAGGTTTAACAAAAGAAAGAATGTTATAACTGTTGCTTAAAAATACTCGTGCTCCCTGTGTACTCCCTTCAAAACTCCCTTCCGCAGCAAAGGTTCCGAGTCCTCTTATTTGAGAAGAAATTCGAGTCTGATATGAGTGTGGAATGACTCATAAATGACTCCTATGAGGTCTCATTCGATCTAAAAAAAAAAAAAAAAAATCGAATTCATAATGGACCCGATCTTTAATAGCTCCTACAAAAACTCATTATCAGGACTCCGACTCCGAATTGAGATTCATATTTGAATCCTTTAGGACTCCGAATGTTTACTGGTGTAGTTATTAGTCAGAGTCTACGAATATGGGAAAATCGTTGATTTGAAAGTTGGGTAAAAGGCAGGTTTATCGAAAATATACATACATATGTACAGATTGAAAAAATTTGAAATCGTCGAATTTAAATCATTTAGTGATATATGGAATACCAATATTTGAATCATGAACACAATCAAATAACTCATAGCATGCTATCGAGATTATAATTCTGGGAAACAAAATTTTTTTTTGAATGTCAATATTTAAAGAATCCAAATTTTATTTGTTTCATTTATATGAATTTCTGCTGGAATTTCCCGATCTAAAGTTACTTTATTAAAATCCGCAAATTATGAATATTACACATTAATTCTTATGGACTCCTATCATAGATCAATCAGGTCATAATTAAAATCCGAAAACAAATTATAAGGTCATTAATACAAAATTAATAACCAATCAGTGGTTATACGAAAAAAAAAAAAGAAATATTGCACACTAAACATAAATCGACAACTCAAAATTTTGCATTATCTCGCGCAATATCACTAATAACTCTCAGCCTGGTAAATGCATTATTTTTTTACATTATAATTTTATATGATTCTTAATTAACTGCAGAATCTAATCATAATATAAATCGGAATTTTCAAGTAGCTCCCTTATCCTGGTCAGTAAAGTGTTGGCGACACATCAAAAAATGATTGAAAAATTTTTGAATTGTGCCGGTTTAGTATTTGTGCGATATAATAATGATTACCTAAATAGATTAAAATGATTGAATTGTAATAGCCTAATCATATTTATTCCAGAGCTAAAATGAATCAAGAATCGCCAGAATTGTCCCAAAGTTAACATGTGTACAGATATCGATAGATTGTCAATTCAAAAATATCATTTTTTTCAATCAGAGTGATACACAGAGAAACTAGAATAGAATGGAATAGAATTCCAAAAGAAAAATACAAACAAAACAAAATTAAAACTGAATTGAAATGGAAACTCATTGATCTGCCAACAGGTTTGCCTGCATGCAAAGTCCATCAAATTGAGAAACACATAAGAAATTAACAAATAAATATATTTCTTAAAACAAGCACACAGGAAAGCAGCTAAGGGTGTCATAGTCAGGCGAGCCTGACAACACAATGCCCAACACAGATCAACGGTTATCTATGGATGCTTGAATGTTTGTTTAAAACAGGCCTCAACGCGACTACCATTAAGACAATGTATTCTGGAGACTTTTAAGACTCTTTAAATATAACAATTAAGGGTGTTACAGTCAGGCGATCCTGCTATGGATAAACGGCTAACTGTGGATTTGTGAAGATTTTTTATAATTTTAAGTATTATTCAGACAAATTATTCTGGAGACTTTTAAGACGATGAAGGAGCCTCATATCCGAACTTATGTTCAATGATTTTATTAAAACTGCGCTTTTGCCAGGCCCTTTTAAAATAAAAATTTATTTTTTATTTTATCGGAGGCCTATGTATGTTATAGGCTCAAGCACAGAAGTTCATTCAAATATCTTAGAACAAATTCCGGTTTTAAGGCAGTTTTTATGATTTTTGTAGTAGACCCTAGTACTGGGGTACTCCTTAATAATGGACCGATGAAGGAAATTTTTTATAGAGGATGTTAATGACTATGGAGGAAGCATACATGACAAGTTTTGTTCAGTCCCATTTCAATTTCTGGTGTAAAAGACAATTATCGAAAAACGCCCTTTTGCCTCGCCCATATTTCTAATTTTTGAAATTGCATTCAATGACCTAAAATATGCTTACACATCAAAATTTCACCTACTCATATAATTCAAAAAAATTCAGGATTTCGAGCGCTTTTTATGATTTTCATAACAAACCCTAGTACTGGAGGTGCCCCTAAAAATGTTCCGAGCAAGCTCATTCTTGGACTTGATCTTATTCATGTTTCCAACAATACGCATAACGAATTTCGTGAAGGTTACTCAACTCCTTCGATAAGAAAACTGTATACGGACAGACGGACATGCCTAATCGAATCTCCTGGTGGCGCTGATCATTTCTACACAGTAAAAACTATAGGTTTAAAATTAAAACCAATCGGTATAAAATTAAATCTTTTTAGTATTAAATTTGAATTTCAATACCAAAAAGTTTTATTTTAATACCTTTTGGTTTTAAAAGATCTCAAAAACGAACAAAATTCTCTAATTGTCAAATTGCTCTCGCGATTACATAGCTTTCGTACAAACATACGAGGCGTCTATAGTTCGATTTTATCGAACGTTGATATAATAAATCTATTACGCGCGAATAACATCGCTTGTTAGCGTAGTGGAAGCGTTTTTGCTTCGCATTCTGAAAGGTCCGAGTTCGAATTCGAACCCTGTCGCAGGCGAAAGAAATTGTGGAAAAATTTTGGGGCTTGGAAAAAGGTAAAGTAAATTTTGAACTTGGAAAATAAATTGATGTACTCGGGAAGGAGAAGAGACAAACATAGTTGCCAGCGATAAAGTTCAAGTATCTCGACTACCTTCAAAAATGTGTGTCTGTCCGTCATGCTGTTTCAAGGATTCCTATGAGAGGGGTTCTTCTGCTGGGAATCTCTTTTTTTCCATAAAAAGATTGGTTGCAAGCATTTCATTCCTCTTAAATTTTTATTCTTATTGTATTTATAATTATTACCTACTTATTCCTCAAAAAAAAAAAAAAAAAAATATTACGCTCGCCTGACCGGGGATTGAACTCACCGACATCAGATTGTGAGGCAATATCTCTCATTTCTTTTCGCTCTACACATAATTTTTTTTTATTATTCATACGAAAAATGCTCAATTTTTTTCTCTCTCTTTATTTAAACCAAAAAGGTTTTAATTTAATTCCTTTTTGGAATTGTTCTATATAAAAACCAAAATGGTATTAAATTTAAACTTTAGTTTTTACTGTGTATATATTATATATTTTGTATGGTCTATCTCCACTGGTTCTGGGTGTAACGTACAACCGCACAAGCGCAATATACCCTCGACACAGAGCGTTTCGGGTATAAATACATACCTACATAAACAGAAAAAAAAAATCCGAAACAGTCTCCCCGACGAATGTTTGGAAATTTCAACTTAAAATATCATTTTACTCATAACAAAAAAGAAAAAAATATTGAAGAAAATTATGCTGGAAATATTCAAAAAAATAATATTAATGAGAATCGGCATTTTGTACTTAATTTATTGTTTCGTGTTTTCAATGCGTTCATTTCGAAGGCAATTTGTTTTAAGTTATTTTACAATAATTTCGCAGAATTCCTGCTGGCGATACTAGCTCATAATTCAGGTAGAATGACATTTAGGCTGAAAAAAATAACAATAAATTATTTCTATAAAAATATGAAATAAAAATAAAAAATTAAAAACTCAAAAATGTTCGTTGAGAATCGGCGGCAAATGGTTCATAAAAATATCAATTTTAATCACTAAAAAAATCATCATTTCATAAAATTATTGAATTTATAATATTTTGTTATATTTTATTACCCTATTACTGCTATAGTTTGGCTCTAAGAATCGATTTTTTCGATATATTGTATTCAAATGAATAAGAAAATAATACTATAACACATCTTACGAAAATCGACGGGATCCACTTTAGAAAAGAAGCAGCAAATAAAGGAGTAATTATATTTATAAAACCGAAATTTTTATTTTCATATATTAGGCACAGGAATATACATACATACGTTAGTCCGAAATAACTCCGAAATATGTTGAAAATATGAGGTTCAAAAACAGACTCCGAAATGGCTCCGAATTTTGTGAGAAATTAGAAGCTCGAAAACATGACTCCGAATTGAGTCCGAAATATGTATGTTAGAAATATGAGGTTCAGAAAAATAACTCCGAAATGGATCCGAATTGTGTGAGAAATACGAGGTTCAGAAACATAACTCCGAATTGAGTCCGAAATATGTGAGAAATGTGAGGTTCAGAAAAATAACTCTGAAATGGATCCGAATTGTGCTAGAAATTAGAGGTTCAAAAACATGACTCCGAAATAAGTCTGAATTTTGTGAGGCTCAAAACAATTTGTCTGAAATGAGTCCGAAATAAGAGATAAATAAGAGGCTAATGAAATGAGTTTAAAAAAGTGTAAAATATATATAAGGCTCGGGAACATGGCTCCGAAATGAGTCCCTAAATAAGTAGGAAATATGAGTCTTATGGCATGACGAAATGAGTCCGAAATATCTAGATTCCAGAAAAGAAGAAGATCAGAGAAAAATTTGTGGGAATGTGGGAGTGGGAAATACTTATAAGGCTCAAAAACATTACTCCGAAAACAATCTGAAATATGGACATGTTCAAACGGACGCAAAAGTTACGTTAGGAAATTTAAGT
This sequence comes from Chlorops oryzae, assembly GCA_020466095.1. Taxonomy (NCBI): domain Eukaryota; kingdom Metazoa; phylum Arthropoda; class Insecta; order Diptera; family Chloropidae; genus Chlorops; species Chlorops oryzae. The sequence goes on along the minus strand of CM035806.1, from coordinate 21,782,488 downwards.
CCCGTGTTGAAGAATGCGGTAAATAGTAATATTGTTCCTAATTACTTTCTTGCAGCCTTTGCGGACTTTTATGCGTATCAAAATTTCTATACAGATTAGAAGGGCAATCAGATATATTCGGACGCACTTGTTGCTAGTTTAGGAGAATCTGCACCAAATTAAAAGACATTTATGATCGTTAGTTGAGTCTTAGCGCAAAAAAGTAGTCAGGGAAAATTTTATGGGTTTTTATGGGACCGAGTTTTCGATGTTAGAAGATTTAAAAATTAAATTTCAATCAATTTTGGCCTTGTTTTGAGACATTCAGGGGAATATTGAAAACGCACTGAAGTATTTAATCGCAATTTCAAATTTTTCCTATTTTTCTTTTTTTTTTTCTTTGATTCAAATAAAGTAAAAATTTTGATCATTAAACCCCAATTGCCTCCTTTTTGAAGTCATCCGGCATCCGTGTGGGCTTTTCTCAAAGACATAATGAAAACAACGACAAAAATAATAATAAAAAAATAAAAAAGAAAACCGAATCGATGTCCGAAACTTGTGGTTTTCACTTTGCGGTCGAAAGAAATTTATAATTTCATTTAATTTTTATTGCTTATGTGGTTCAACATGAAAAGCGATTGAAGGTTTCAAAAATAAAGAACAACAAAAAAAAAAAAAACGTCTCCATGTGTGGTAAATATGTAAATTGTTTTCCTTTGAGAATTTTTTTTTGTTTTTTTCTTTTTTCATTACGGCCGACATTTTTATGTTGATCAATTTACCCATTAGTTTCAGAGATTCAGTTCTTCAACAAACTTTTATCTTTCCCGCCTTGACGCGACAAAAAGTGAAGAAATCTTTTTTGGGAAATTTTAATTGAAAATTCGGAAGAAAAAAAACGGATTAATAATAACATTCAAAAATGATGATCTTTCAGTTCTGAAAGTCTCCGAAATTCACATTGATGCCTGGTTTCCAATAGCACAGGAATTTCTTTAAAAAATTCTACGCATGTAAGCATATGAAAGCAGTCATAATTAAAAGCGCCGTTGAATTGCTGCAAATAGGTCCCAGGGCTTATTATTATTTTCTGAGGCAAACGGAAGAATAGTTTATCGCATTCATACGTCATATTTCTAGGGCGACCAAACTTTCTAATTTAACGCATAAATGTCCTGTTTTTTATACTCAGCATAAGCGGGGCTTATTAGTTTTGTGCGAATCTTGTAACAGCTAGAACCAAGCTCCGTAGATAAAGACAAATATATATATATATAAGCTTTATCAGGATCGAAAACTGAGTCGATTTTGTAACTTCCGTAAAGCGTGAAGCTATTTTTGTTTTATTTCGTTAAGTAGCATAGGCTTTGGAGATCTGGTGCCAGGCGATCGTGTGGTAAGTAGAAATATGATGGGTACATCGATTTTATAAACCTATACATTCCATAAAATACTAGTGGTACTCATGCAGCTTCGCAAATGCCTTCGCAACTTTTGCCATCGTAAATTTTCATATAAATGTTGATAGTTGTGTGACAAATTTCTCATTTCCCACAATTTTGCGATGCTGCATGAGTTCCACTACTATTCCTTTCACTTATCGCTATTAAAAGTGCTCAAAAGTAAACAATATAGCTTCGTTAACTGGAATTCCAACAGCGGTCTAAGGCCGCCAATAAATTCCTTTTAGTACAAATTCCTGCAACTATTCAACAGATGCAAATATATGGAACCATTTACAAACAATAGTGGTCCTCATAAAGGTTCGCAAATTTTACGAAATTCGAAACCTTGCGAAATGGGAAATGAACTGTTAAAATTTGTATGGAAGAAATTTTACGAAGCTTCGCAAATCGTCGTTAGCTAGTTCGCATAATTAGTTGGGGCGGGCATACACGGCCAATCGGGTTTGACAAGCCTAGGACTTACGGTACAAATAGTTTTAAACCTAGCGAACCTGCAAGAAGACCACTAATATGTGCAGTTGATTGAAATTAATTCCATATATTTGAATGCGTTGGATATTTACACTATTGGAAGCCATGCATTACAGCTTTATGTATTTTTTCAATATAAAATATCTTCGCTTAATGTATTTATATATCATTTCATACATATATTTCGTTTTTAGATCACTTCCGATAAAGACAAAGTTGGAGCAAGTTTTATAATTTGTGCCGTCTACCTGTTGTTAGGTATGGCTGTCATAGCTATGTGTTTCAACTTGATGCAGGTAAATTACGAATTTCCATAAATATCCACTTTAAGCGGACTGACTAAATTTACTTAATAAAATTCTCTTTCAGGAACAAGTTGTACATTCTATACGCGTCATTAAGAAGGCTTTCAATTCATGCTTCCGGTGTACAAGCTGACAAATGCCTAACGAAAACAGTGCTGAGTTGAGAGTACTCCCTACAGAAATTTTTGGTACAAAATAATTCAATTGACAATTATCGGATTTTTAATATTATATATTAAAGTCTTTAAATATATATATATGTATATATATATATATATATATATATATATATATATATATAGACATGTGTAATTATCAAATGTGTTCCTTGTTAGAATGGTTTTCTAGTCTTAAGAATTATTCTCATTTACTGACTACTCCTTATTATCCATTTGTATTGCCATTAAAAATAACATTATTTCTATATTTGGGATAAGTAAAATAGAAATTTGCAATTTATGTTTTCTCAATTTTCGAAACTAGAATCCTTTTTCGCGGCCTTGACATGAACCAAAGAGTATAGAACAACAAGAGATGTTATTGTATATATTTTGAAATTCACCCGGACTAGCAGCGAGAGGAAACGAATTCAAACCTTCTTCAAACACGCTTTTTGTGTTGGATCCCGTCGAGCATACGAATATCGCGTTTGACGCAACCTTTGGTTCGTTTTGGCTTTGTCAATGAACGGGCGTTTTATAGAACAGTTGTACATTTGCCTGTCTAATTATTGCATACATATGTTTGTAGGAGCTTGTGTGTAACAGGTTGGCTGATAAGTCCCCGGTCTGACACATAGATGGCGTCGCTAGTATTAAATGCATATTATTTTTATATAGTCAATTAGTTTGCGAGATAGAGCGTCTTTTATGAAGCAACTTTTGTTATTGTGAAAAAAATGGAAAAAAAGGAATTTCGTGTTTTGATAAAATACTGTTTTCTGAAGGGAAAAAATACAGTGGAAGCAAAAACTTGGCTTGATAATGAGTTTCCGGACTCTGCCCCAGGAAAATCAACAATAATTGATTGGTATGCAAAATTCAAGCGTGGTGAAATGAGCACGGAGGATGGTGAACGCAGTGGACGCCCGAAAGAGGTGGCTACCGACGAAAACATCAAAAAAATTCACAAAATGATTTTGAATGACCGTAAAATGAAGTTGATCGAGATAGCAGAGGCCTTAAAGATATCAAAGGAACGTGTTGGTCATATCATTCATCAATATTTGGATATGAAAAAGCTCTGTGCAAAATGGGTGCCGCGCGAGCTCACATTTGACCAAAAACAACAACGTGTTGATGATTCTGAGCGGTGTTTGCAGCTGTTAACTCGCAATACACCCGAGTTTTTGCGTCGATATGTGACAATGGATGAAACATGGCTCTATCACTACACTCCTGAGTCCAATCGACAGTCGGCTGAGTGGACAGCGATCGGTGAACCGTCTCCGAAGCGTGGAAAGACTCAAAAGCCCGCTGGCAAAGTAATGGCCTCTGTTTTTTGGGATGGGCATGGAATAATTTTTATCGATTATCTTGAGAAGGGAAAAACCATCAACAGTGACTATTATATGTCGTTATTGGAGCGTTTGAAGGTCGAAATCGCGGCAAAACGGCCCCATATGAAGAAGAAAAAGTGTTGTTCCACCAAGACAACGCACCGTGCCACAAGTCATTGAGAACGATGGCAAAAATTCATGAATTAGGCTTCGAATTGCTTCCCCACCCACCGTATTCTCCAGATCTGGCCCCCAGCGACTTTTTCTTGTTCTCAGACCTCAAAAGGATGCTCGCAGGGAAAAAATTTGGCTGCAATGAAGAGGTGATCGCCGAAACTGAGGCCTATTTTGAGGCAAAACCGAAGGAGTACTATCAAAATGGTATTAAAAAATTGGAAGGTCGTTATAATCGTTGTATCGCTCTTGAAGGGAACTATGTTGAATAATAAAAACGAATTTTGACAAAAAAAATGTGTTTTTCTTTGTTAGACCGGGGACTTATCAGCCAACCTGTTATGTTTAGCGTTTTCAAAGCAGTCAAGTCAAGAAAATTTATATTTCCTGATTCTCTTGTTCGGTTTCGTATATCGGGCAAAACACGTCAAGTGTACCACCGGCAAAATTTTTTCTCCCCGATTTGGATGAAACTTGGTACAGTTATTAAGATGTAAGAGTACGTTAAATGTGCAAAAAAAGAGTAAATTTTAATCACAGGTTGCCGAGATACAGGGTGTCAAAGTTTAGATTTTTGCTTCGAAGAACATATTTCATTGAATTACAATGGGGCTAAAATCGCCTCGTTTCAAAAATTTTTCGAATGTTTCTTTAAAAAAATTTTCTGAACTTTTCGAAAACAATACTTAAAAAATTTTTCGATAACGGTAAATGAGGAAAATTTGGCAATTTAGTTTTATTTCTTGATTTTCTAGGAGAGACGTCATTTTTTTAATTTTTTAAATAAAGCTTAGTTCTTCCCCTTTAAAATGATGCATAAATCAGAATGGGCGGACCATGATTAGTGCTCCAAATACACCTTTGAAGATGCTTACCTAGCATATTTGCCTCAATATCCACTCAGCGAGCGCATTGTCAAGCGCAATCGTTGCGTGCTGTTTTGATATGTGCACAATGTGCAATTTAAATTTAAATTTAAATTTAAATTTAAATTTAATTTTAATTTTAATTTTAATTTTAATTTTAATTTTAATTTTAATTTTAATTTTAATTTTAATTTTAATTTTAATTTTAATTTTAATTTTAATTTTAATTTTAATTTAATTTTAATTTTAATTTTAATTTTAATTTTAATTTTAATTTTAATTTTAATTTTAATTTTAATTTTAATTTTAATTTTAATTTTAATTTTAATTTTAATTTTAATTTTAATTTTAATTTTAATTTTAATTTTAATTTTAATTTTAATTTTAATTTTAATTTTAATTTTAATTTTAATTTTAATTTTAATTTTAATTTTTTAATTTTAATTTTAATTTTAATTTTAATTTTAATTTTAATTTTAATTTTAATTTTAATTTTAATTTTAATTTTAATTTTAATTTTAATTTTAATTTTAATTTTAATTTTAATTTTAATTTTAATTTTAATTTTAATTTTAATTTTAATTTTAATTTTAATTTTAATTTTAATTTTAATTTTAATTTTAATTTTAATTTTAATTTTAATTTTAATTTTAATTTTAATTTTAATTTTAATTTTAATTTTAATTTTAATTTTAATTTTAATTTTAATTTTAATTTTAATTTTAATTTTAATTTTAATTTTAATTTTAATTTTAATTTTAATTTTAATTTTAATTTTAATTTTAATTTTAATTTTAATTTTAATTTTAATTTTAATTTTAATTTTAATTTTAATTTTAATTTTAATTTTAATTTTAATTTTAATTTTAATTTTAATTTTAATTTTAATTTTAATTTTAATTTTAATTTTAATTTTAATTTTAATTTTAATTTTAATTTTAATTTTAATTTTAATTTTAATTTTAATTTTAATTTTAATTTTAATTTTTTAATTTTAATTTTAATTTTAATTTTAATTTTAATTTTAATTTTAATTTTAATTTTAATTTTAATTTTAATTTTAATTTTAATTTTAATTTTAATTTTTAATTTTAATTTTAATTTTAATTTTAATTTTAATTTTAATTTTAATTTTAATTTTAATTTTAATTTTAATTTTAATTTTAATTTTAATTTTAATTTTAATTTTAATTTTAATTTTAATTTTAATTTTAATTTTAATTTTAATTTTAATTTTAATTTTAATTTTAATTTAAATTTTTTTTTAATTTTAATTTATAATTTTAAATTTTAATTTTTAAAATTTTATTTTTAATTTTAATTTTATAATTTTTAATTCCAAAAATTTTTTTTTGCCAATTTTAAATCAATAGTCTATTTCCTTATTAATTTTGCAAAATTGATGCGTTTTAAGACATTTTGGGGTATTGGGTTTTTTTATGAAAAATTTGGACGTATAATACCCTTGTTAAAAAAATTCCAAAAATTTTTTTTTTGCCAATTTTAAATGCAATAGCATCTATTTGCCTTAGAATTAATAAAAATTTGCAAAATTGATGCGTTTTAAGACATTTTGGGGTATTGGGTTTTTTTATCGAAAAATTTGGACGTATAATACCCTTGTTAAAAAAATTCCAAAAATTTTTTTTTGCCAATTTTAAATGCAATAGCATCTATTTGCCTTAGAATTAATAAAAATTTGCAAAATTGATGCGTTTTAAGACATTTTGGGGTATTGGGTTTTTTTATCGAAAAATTTGGACGTATAATACCCTTGTTAAAAAAATTCCAAAAAATTTTTTTTTGCCAATTTTAAATGCAATAGCATCTATTTGCCTTAGAATTAATAAAAATTTGCAAAATTGATGCGTTTTAAGACATTTTGGGGTATTGGGTTTTTTATCGAAAAATTTGGACGTATAATACTTGTTAAAAAAATTCCAAAAAATTTTTTTTTTGCCAATTTTAAATGCAATAGCATCTATTTGCCTTAGAATTAATAAAAATTTGCAAAATTGATGCGTTTTAAGACATTTTGGGGTATTGGGTTTTTTTATCGAAAAATTTGGACGTATAATACACTTGTTAAAAAAATTCCAAAAATTTTTTTTTTGCCAATTTTAAATGCAATAGCATCTATTTGCCTTAGAATTAATAAAAATTTGCAAAATTGATGCGTTTTAAGACATTTTGGGGTATTGGGTTTTTTTATCGAAAAATTTGGACGTATAATACCCTGTTAAAAAAATTCCAAAAAATTTTTTTTTGCCAATTTTAAATGCAATAGCATCTATTTGCCTTAGAATTAATAAAAATTTGCAAAATTGATGCGTTTTAAGACATTTTGGGGTATTGGGTTTTTTTATCGAAAAATTTGGACGTATAATACCCTTGTTAAAAAAATTCCAAAAAATTTTTTTTTCCCAATTTTAAATGCAATAGCATCTATTTGCCTTAGAATTAATAAAAATTTGCAAAATTGATGCGTTTTAAGACATTTTGGGGTATTGGGTTTTTTTATCGAAAAATTTGGACGTATAATACCCTTGTTAAAAAAATTCAAAAATTTTTTTTTTCCCAATTTTAAATGCAATAGCATCTATTTGCCTTAGAATTAATAAAAATTTGCAAAATTGATGCGTTTTAAGACATTTTGGGGTATTGGGTTTTTTTATCGAAAAATTTGGACGTATAATACCCTTGTTAAAAAAATTCCAAAAAATTTTTTTTTGCCAATTTTAAATGCAATAGCATCTATTTGCCTTAGAATTAATAAAAATTTGCAAAATTGATGCGTTTTAAGACATTTTGGGGTATTGGGTTTTTTTATCGAAAAATTTGGACGTATAATACCCTTGTTAAAAAAAATTCCAAAAAATTTTTTTTTTGCCAATTTTAAATGCAATAGCATCTATTTGCCTTAGAATTAATAAAAATTTGCAAAATTGATGCGTTTTAAGACATTTTGGGGTATTGGGTTTTTTTATCGAAAAATTTGGACGTATAATACCCTTGTTAAAAAAATTCCAAAAATTTTTTTTTTGCCAATTTTAAATGCAATAGCATCTATTTGCCTTAGAATTAATAAAAATTTGCAAAATTGATGCGTTTTAAGACATTTTGGGGTATTGGGTTTTTTTATCGAAAAATTTGGACGTATAATACCCTTGTTAAAAAAATTCCAAAAAATTTTTTTTTTGCCAATTTTAAATGCAATAGCATCTATTTGCCTTAGAATTAATAAAAATTTGCAAAATTGATGCGTTTTAAGACATTTTGGGGTATTGGGTTTTTTTATCGAAAAATTTGGACGTATAATACCCTTGTTAAAAAAATTCCAAAAAATTTTTTTTGCCAATTTTAAATGCAATAGCATCTATTTGCCTTAGAATTAATAAAAATTTGCAAAATTGATGCGTTTTAAGACATTTTGGGGTATTGGGTTTTTTTATCGAAAAATTTGGACGTATAATACCTTGTTAAAAAAATTCCAAAAAATTTTTTTTTTGCCAATTTTAAATGCAATAGCATCTATTTGCCTTAGAATTAATAAAAATTTGCAAAATTGATGCGTTTTAAGACATTTTGGGGTATTGGGTTTTTTTATCGAAAAATTTGGACGTATAATACCCTGTTAAAAAAATTCCAAAAATTTTTTTTTTTGCCAATTTTAAATGCAATAGCATCTATTTGCCTTAGAATTAATAAAAATTTGCAAAATTGATGCGTTTTAAGACATTTTGGGGTATTGGGTTTTTTTATCGAAAAATTTGGACGTATAATACCTTGTTAAAAAAATTCCAAAAAATTTTTTTTTGCCAATTTTAAATGCAATAGCATCTATTTGCCTTAGAATTAATAAAAATTTGCAAAATTGATGCGTTTTAAGACATTTTGGGGTATTGGGTTTTTTTATCGAAAAATTTGGACGTATAATACCCTTGTTAAAAAAATTCCAAAAAATTTTTTTTGCCAATTTTAAATGCAATAGCATCTATTTGCCTTAGAATTAATAAAAATTTGCAAAATTGATGCGTTTTAAGACATTTTGGGGTATTGGGTTTTTTTATCGAAAAATTTGGACGTATAATACCCTTGTTAAAAAAATTCCAAAAATTTTTTTTTTTGCCAATTTTAAATGCAATAGCATCTATTTGCCTTAGAATTAATAAAAATTTGCAAAATTGATGCGTTTTAAGACATTTTGGGGTATTGGGTTTTTTATCGAAAAATTTGGACGTATAATACCTTGTTAAAAAAATTCCAAAAATTTTTTTTTTTGCCAATTTTAAATGCAATAGCATCTATTTGCCTTAGAATTAATAAAAATTTGCAAAATTGATGCGTTTTAAGACATTTTGGGGTATTGGGTTTTTTTATCGAAAAATTTGGACGTATAATACCCTTGTTAAAAAAAATTCCAAAAAAATTTTTTTTTTGCCAATTTTAAATGCAATAGCATCTATTTGCCTTAGAATTAATAAAAATTTGCAAAATTGATGCGTTTTAAGACATTTTGGGGTATTGGGTTTTTTTATCGAAAAATTTGGACGTATAATACCCTTGTTAAAAAAATTCCAAAAATTTTTTTTTGCCAATTTTAAATGCAATAGCATCTATTTGCCTTAGAATTAATAAAAATTTGCAAAATTGATGCGTTTTAAGACATTTTGGGGTATTGGGTTTTTTATCGAAAAATTTGGACGTATAATACCTTGTTAAAAAAATTCCAAAAATTTTTTTTTTTTTGCCAATTTTAAATGCAATAGCATCTATTTGCCTTAGAATTAATAAAAATTTGCAAAATTGATGCGTTTTAAGACATTTTGGGGTATTGGGTTTTTTTGTCGAAAAATTTGGACGTATAATACCCTTGTTAAAAAAAATTCCAAAAAATTTTTTTTTGCCAATTTTAAATGCAATAGCATCTATTTGCCTTAGAATTAATAAAAATTTGCAAAATTGATGCGTTTTAAGACATTTTGGGGTATTGGGTTTTTTTATCGAAAAATTTGGACGTATAATACCCTTGTTAAAAAAATTCCAAAAATTTTTTTTTTTGCCAATTTTAAATGCAATAGCATCTATTTGCCTTAGAATTAATAAAAATTTGCAAAATTGATGCGTTTTAAGACATTTTGGGGTATTGGGTTTTTTTATCGAAAAATTTGGACGTATAATACCCTTGTTAAAAAAATTCCAAAAAATTTTTTTTTTGCCAATTTTAAATGCAATAGCATCTATTTGCCTTAGAATTAATAAAAATTTGCAAAATTGATGCGTTTTAAGACATTTTGGGGTATTGGGTTTTTTTATCGAAAAATTTGGACGTATAATACCCTTGTTAAAAAAATTCCAAAAATTTTTTTTTTGCCAATTTTAAATGCAATAGCATCTATTTGCCTTAGAATTAATAAAAATTTGCAAAATTGATGCGTTTTAAGACATTTTGGGGTATTGGGTTTTTTTATCGAAAAATTTGGACGTATAATACCCTTGTTAAAAAAATTCCAAAAATTTTTTTTTGCCAATTTTAAATGCAATAGCATCTATTTGCCTTAGAATTAATAAAAATTTGCAAAATTGATGCGTTTTAAGACATTTTGGGGTATTGGGTTTTTTTATCGAAAAATTTGGACGTATAATACCCTTGTTAAAAAAATTCCAAAAAATTTTTTTTTTGCCAATTTTAAATGCAATAGCATCTATTTGCCTTAGAATTAATAAAAATTTGCAAAATTGATGCGTTTTAAGACATTTTGGGGTATTGGGTTTTTTTATCGAAAAATTTGGACGTATAATACCCTTGTTAAAAAAATTCCAAAAAATTTTTTTTTGCCAATTTTAAATGCAATAGCATCTATTTGCCTTAGAATTAATAAAAATTTGCAAAATTGATGCGTTTTAAGACATTTTGGGGTATTGGGTTTTTTTATCGAAAAATTTGGACGTATAATACCCTTGTTAAAAAAATTCCAAAAATTTTTTTTTTGCCAATTTTAAATGCAATAGCATCTATTTGCCTTAGAATTAATAAAAATTTGCAAAATTGATGCGTTTTAAGACATTTTGGGGTATTGGGTTTTTTTATCGAAAAATTTGGACGTATAATACCCTTGTTAAAAAAATTCCAAAAAATTTTTTTTTTGCCAATTTTAAATGCAATAGCATCTATTTGCCTTAGAATTAATAAAAATTTGCAAAATTGATGCGTTTTAAGACATTTTGGGGTATTGGGTTTTTTTATCGAAAAATTTGGACGTATAATACCCTTGTTAAAAAAATTCCAAAAAATTTTTTTTTTGCCAATTTTAAATGCAATAGCATCTATTTGCCTTAGAATTAATAAAAATTTGCAAAATTGATGCGTTTTAAGACATTTTGGGGTATTGGGTTTTTTTATCGAAAAATTTGGACGTATAATACCCTTGTTAAAAAAATTCCAAAAAATTTTTTTTTGCCAATTTTAAATGCAATAGCATCTATTTGCCTTAGAATTAATAAAAATTTGCAAAATTGATGCGTTTTAAGACATTTTGGGGTATTGGGTTTTTTTATCGAAAAATTTGGACGTATAATACCCTTGTTAAAAAAATTCCAAAAATTTTTTTTTTGCCAATTTTAAATGCAATAGCATCTATTTGCCTTAGAATTAATAAAAATTTGCAAAATTGATGCGTTTTAAGACATTTTGGGGTATTGGGTTTTTTTATCGAAAAATTTGGACGTATAATACCCTTGTTAAAAAAAATTCCAAAAATTTTTTTTTTTGCCAATTTTAAATGCAATAGCATCTATTTGCCTTAGAATTAATAAAAATTTGCAAAATTGATGCGTTTTAAGACATTTTGGGGTATTGGGTTTTTTTATCGAAAAATTTGGACGTATAATACCCTTGTTAAAAAAATTCCAAAAAATTTTTTTTTTGCCAATTTTAAATGCAATAGCATCTATTTGCCTTAGAATTAATAAAAATTTGCAAAATTGATGCGTTTTAAGACATTTTGGGGTATTGGGTTTTTTTATCGAAAAATTTGGACGTATAATACCCTGTTTAAAAAAATTCCAAAAAATTTTTTTTTTGCCAATTTTAAATGCAATAGCATCTATTTGCCTTAGAATTAATAAAAATTTGCAAAATTGATGCGTTTTAAGACATTTTGGGGTATTGGGTTTTTTTATCGAAAAATTTGGACGTATAATACCCTTGTTAAAAAAATTCCAAAAAATTTTTTTTTCCCAATTTTAAATGCAATAGCCAGTGTTTAAAAACTTCTAATATTTTTCAATTCTTTTGTTGCTGCTTATGCTTATGCTTCTGAAAATTGAACTGTCGCAGTAAAAGCAAAATCAAATAAACGAACACTGATAGATTTCGAAGCACTTCAAAGCCGACTGCTTCGACTATTTTTCGTGTGACTGAACTGAAACTTATGGCAAATTCCGAAGTTCAAGCAGCAGTCTATTTTCATTTCTTTAAAAAATTACTATCGCAGTAGCATTGGACAAGCCTTGTGGTATTTTTTGATTTTCATCTTGGCGTTTTGATTTTCTACTTTCGTTGTTTCCGTCGCCTGCTAAGTAGCAGAAAAAAATAACACAATTTCAAAATTAGTATTTTTACTCCATTTAGTGGCCATATGAAAAAAAATAAGGGCATTTTAATATCTCACCATCGTAATCGATTAGGTGAGGATGTACTGGAAAATATATTGCTAGTGAAGCTTAATTCCAACTTCCTCGAAGCAGCTGTAGACAATTTCCCGCTCTTTCAATACGAAGATGATGAATGACAGTCGTAATTTTTTTTAATTCAGAAAATCCTCAAAATGTATGTTAATTTGAGTATGGGGTGAGATATTAAAATTTTTAAAAATAAAAATACTAATTTTGAAATTGTGTTATTTTTTTCTGCTACTTAGCAGGCGACGGAAACAACGAAAGTAGAAAATCAAAACGCCAAGATGAAAATCAAAAAATACCACAAGGCTTGTCCAAGGCTACTGCGATAGTAATTTTTAAAGAAATGAAAATAGACTGCTGCTTGAACTTCGGAATTTGCCATAAGTTTCAGTTCAGTCACACGAAAAATAGTCGAAGCAGTCGGCTTTGAAGTGCTTCGAAATCTATCAGTGTTCGTTTATTTGATTTTGCTTTTACTGCGACAGTTCAATTTTCAGAAGCATAAGCATAAGCAGTCGTTCGTTTTCGGCTTATGAAAAATTTTAAATGCGCAGTTAAGCAATAATTTTATGACTTTTGCTACTTTGACTGAAGTTATTCAATCACTGACGCACATACCGCATTCGAACCGATCATTTCAAGTGTCAATGAAATGTTCGGACTGTGAATGTTCGGAGCTCGTTCGAACACTACTCCGTTTTTTGCGGTGGTCAGTTTGATTGCAACTCAAAAGCTAAGTTCAAACATTCAACAATACAAATATACAAAAGGCAAGAAATTAATGAGTGTACATTTTTGCATGCCCTTACGTTTCTTTGATAACGTATACACTCCTTTGGCAATTTTATTAATAACACCAGTTTGAATATCTGACATTTTTCGTAAGTCAACTGAAATGCTCACTGCTTAAATAATTTCAAAGAACTAAAACAAAAGACGTCCTCGTATATATGTACCTACAACTTATAATCATACTCGTGTGATTGTTGTCACGAGCTCTTTGCTTCTAGGAAAGCAAAAACATTCTAAATGTTTTTGCTCTTTGTTTTTGAGTTGCAATCAAACTGACCACCGCAAAAAACGGAGTAGTGTCCGAACGAGCTTCGAACATTCACAATCTGAACATTTTATTGACACTTGAAATGATCGGTTCGAATGCGGTGTGTGCGAGTTTGAGCAACACTTCGTTTGAGTGTCATAATCGATTGTGCATGAAAACTTTCCATCAAGCACAAATCAAGAAAAATGTGATCGTTGCAGCTCTCTGGTAGGTATTTAGTGACGACGACGACAATATTGCGTCGACGACGACTACTGTAATACGAATCTGTCGCTTCGTCTATTTTTTGCGTCGACGGCGACTAACGTAATAGGCCCGATTCGGGAATAAGGGGCGAAGAGACGGCGACGTCGACATCGTTGTTAAGTCGTCGGCAAGGATAATGACGACTACCGTAATAGGTCCAAACATTTATCGAATTATTTATTTTATTATTAGAATTATAGAATAATATAATTATATAATAATTTAAATATAATTTAATTACTAAATAGTTTTTTTGAGAGCGCTAGCGGTGGTCCACCGGCTATTTGTGAATTAATATTATTGAATTGAACTCTTTTCTTTTTCTTATCTCATTGTTAACATTTTTTGCGAAGTACTCTCTTCAGTACTTCTTTTTACTTGTGTACAATCTTAAAATCAAAATTTGTTCTATTTTTCAAAATTAAACCACTAAATTACAAAACAGAAATTCAATATTTTGACAGAAAGATTCTTGGAGAACCAATTTCAATAACGATTTTATCAAACGATTTCAAGAGAATTTCAAAGGAAATATTAGTATCAGCCCGATTCTGAATATTCCCGGGGAACGAATTCCCGGCGAATTTACTTTTCTCGAAGGTAAACTTCTACTTTTTCAAATATTTGGGGAAATAAATTTGATGGCGAATGGGTATTTGACTCATACCCATAATTTTCCTTTCCCTATCTATTTAAAAAGGGAGAATTTTAGTCTCAAGAAAAGTAAATTCCCCGGGAGTTCGTTCCCCGCGAATATTCAGAATCGTGCTGCATATGAATTTCGTTGCTCGACCTTTGTTTGAAAGGTGTGTATGTTTGTTCATATGGCTTAAGGTCCGGACCTTAACCCAGATGAACAGAAATTTTTGTTCTAAAGTATTCTTTTAGTATTAAAATTTATTCAATCAACTGAATTCTTTTGATTTTAAGCTTTCCTCACTTATAACAACGGGTTTTCTAGCATTTTTGATGGTGATTACATCCGTGGGGAATGCTGGTTATCTCAATTGCATTGATATAGCTTGATGAAATCTGTGAAAATATTATGCATCAACATTGAAACGTATCTATTTAATTTCAATACATTTTGCGATTGAAAATTATTAAGAATAAATCTTTGATATAAGGGCCAAAATTCTTTTTAATGCCTTCACTTCTGTCCCTGTCAATGAAATTCGGTTTTTCTGAAGGAGCAAACCAAATTAATAAAAAATTAATTTTAACAAAAAATTTATGAATAACGAAATAAAATACTCTAGTCGAATTGAAAAATCTCAAATATTACCGAAACTCCATTTTTTTCTTTGAAAATTATAGTAACATTGTTGTCTTATCTTGTCTTGTCTTGCCAAACAAAACAACGATGTTACTGTAATTTGCGATTAAACAAGATGGAAGTTAGGTAATATTCGATTTTTTTCCAATTGGATTAGAGTATTTTATTTCGTTATTCATAAATTTTTAGGTAAAATTTATTTGTTATTTATTTGATTTGCTCTTTTACGAACACTGATTTTCGTTGACAGAGACAGAAATTTAGGCATTAAAAAGAATTTTGACCCATAAATTTGGTTTAATATTTAAATATAAATCTAGAAAAAATTAATGGAATCAATATTAACTTTTTACTTAGAAATACTTAAAAATACCTTATTCTGATTACGAATACTATTTCGATGAAGGAAACAAGGATTTTCTAGCCCCCTGAATAGAAGATAATGTAGATGTGGCAGGAATACCCCCTCCATACCATATAGTTTGAATTCTTGGTATTGACTTAGAAAAAAAATTTCTGGGCGCAGGCACAGCCCATTCGATTTGTTCATCACCGATTATCATTGGGTGTTCTTGTCCAGTAAATGTTGTTGGTGCAGCTCGCAGAGCTGAAGCATTGTTATTAGATCGTTTGTCGATGGTCTCCAAAGAATCGATTGCACATAATTTCTTGTATTTTGGATATGTGGATGAGGCTTTGTTAACACAACGTTTGCGGAACAGTTTTTTGAATGATTCAGCTTGAGATTTTCGATTGAATGAAGTGGTGGTTAGCAAATCAAAAGCAGTCGGTCTATTTATACTGGAGAATAGTTTCCTCCGTTCCTCGCGAAACTCTTCACATTGAATTGCAGCTGATTTGCCTTCAAATTGCTGCTTAAAGCTACGCGGAGAAATACCAATCTTTTGATCGACAGCGACTTTATAAATTTTGAATTTAACTATATGGTCAGTAGTTGGTCCTTGTGTGGGATTATTCAAATGATTGTCTGGCAAGCGATCAAGGTAAGTTGTATTGGGTGAATAATTTCGACGAGCATATGTACGAGTTGGCGTTAATACTTTACGCCATGGTCTTTCTGGGCTCTGCAATATGGGAATGGTGGTCTGGTTTGGTGGATGAACCAATGAAGGCATCTGTGGCCAGCGCAAAGAATATAAATTTCCTGCCGAAGTTGTGTTGTTTATTACGCTGATAGCAGGACTTACAGAATATCTGAAGTTCTCGTTTGGATACTGAATGTTTTCAAATTGGTTCAATTGCAGTGACTTGTCCAACGCCGCTATCGAGGGAGTAATTAAAGGGGAATTAACTTCGGTGAAAGCTCGCCTCACCACTTCCGGCGATATGTATCTTAGATTGCTGCTGTTCCTTGAAGATGCTTGCATCTGAACGGCTGGAGTACTATTCGCTAAAGGATTACTCGAACTTGATACTTTTTTCTGTTGCGGTAGAAATGTCGATGACAATGAAACACGCCAATTACTTAAGGTATCGCTTGGAGAGTCTATAGGTTGTCCAGCACTTCTTCGTTTTGCCACCAAATGCGTCGTTGAGAAACAATTGCATCTTCGCTGAGGAATAACGTTCACTATGCTGATGCGTCCTTCGATGATGGCTGGCATGAATACTTCTGTTGTGAGGCCATCGCATTTTGCCA
The DNA here is from genome assembly GCA_020466095.1 of Chlorops oryzae. NCBI lineage: Eukaryota > Metazoa > Arthropoda > Insecta > Diptera > Chloropidae > Chlorops > Chlorops oryzae. Next base: position 21,765,801 of record CM035806.1, on the reverse strand, counting down.
GGATGACGTTATCCCCGGAAAGCAGCTTCAAGCGTATACCGAATTGTTCGCTTTGCATTTTCACTTATGAGAGTATTTTTAAATTTGAGCGTTGCTTCGAAAGGAATGCTCGCACAGTGCTGCCAACGTCGAAAATTTATTTCCCCTAAAGCAGTGGGAAAAACCCTCTAACAACATGGCTTTCAAAATATTTTCCCCTAAACTCTTGGGGCCAATATTGCCAAGATATCATTTAAATGGAAAAAAATGTCAAATTCCATAGAGTACCCCGAACGTCTCTCGCCTACAGCCATCGTGTCGCTCGCTTGTTTTGTCGCATAATATGAACGACGACATACAAAAAAAAGCGTTTAGAAACGTTGTATCATAGAATAAGTAATAATATAGAAGGAGCGTCTCATACAAAGCGAAAATTGTATGGCGGGTTCCTCGCGTGGAGCTCGCTCTCATTGTTTCCACTATTAATGCCCACAGCAGAACCCGCTCATATTTGCATGGTATGAGCGAAAATAATCTATATTTTGACTTTAAAGTCCTATAACTTTTGATACACTGCTCCGATTTTCATAAAATAAAAACTATAAGAAAATTTGTGAAACAATCAATGATATCAGCAGGACATAGAGCCGCGACTCCTCCTGATTACACACCAACTTTCTAATGAAATTAACACACAAGCGGCATTGGCAGTCATAAGAGCATATATCACGAGTTGGTCATCGAAAGTGGAGTAGATCTACTCCGTCGTATCGATACCTCTATCGATGACAGTGCCATTGGATTTGCGATGGCAATGCCATTGCAATTGAGAAGTACTCAAATTTTCCCCTTCATATCCTTGGTGGAAAAAATAATTAATTGGTCATTTATGAGAAAAATTCCGGCTGGGTGCTTACAGCTATGAATGTGAAGAGAATTAATAGAAATTGTAGGTTTATGAAAACTTGAAATTTTCTATCAGTTACAGAAACTTTTTTCAACATATTTGTAGATAGCTATATAGAGTAAGCGTATAAGATTTTCCAAATTATTCAAATTTTCTTATAGTTTTTAGTTTATGAAAATCGGAGCAGTGTATCAAAAGTTATAGGACTTTAAAGTCAAAGTATAGATTATTTTCGCTCATACCATGCAAATATGTTATGAGCGGGTTCTGCTGTGAGCATCAATAGGATTAAGAATGAGAGAGAATTTCGTTTCTTCCACCTCTTCCTTACCGCCCGCGCCTATTATGCGCAACGAAGCAATCGTTCAGACGCTCCTTCTATATTATTACTTATTCTATGGTTGTATTTAGGCGTACTGTGATAGGGCCGGAGTAAAAATATTTTACCCTAAATATCCCTACTCTAAAAATACCCTGAGCAGGAGAAAACCCCCAAAATTTAGGGGAAAATACCTTAAGTTGGCAGCACTAATGCTCGCAAGCTGTCGCTAGAGAGAACCAGTGCTGTCGTTCTTGTATCTTAGAAAGTAGCAAAATACTTTTCAAATTGTAGCTTTTATAAAACAAGCAAGTATATTAGCCCTGTAAAGCACGATACTTTTTTGCACTATCACACTCACGAAATATCGTGCTACACTCACACATGCTAATGATTTTATTCAACAGAGTGCAACAGCTGGTACACGTACACAAGATAAACAAGTATAAATCTATATTCGCCCATTTGCGTGTGACTGAAAGAATCCGTGCATAAAACTAGTGAGTAACCTAGATTAATACGCGTATCCGGCTTGCAGGGTAGAAAACAAGTCGTTTTTAAGCAATAGAAGAAAAAGAAAAATTAGTTAGGGGGTTTCCTTCGAAAACTCGTTAATTAAGATGGCTAAAAAATTATGGAATTAAATTTTGTATGAAAAATTTTAAGCTCTTTTGCTTTTTCAATCTTTTAATTTTTAAGGGAATGCTCTAGTTGTTTTTTTATGAATGTAAAAAAATTTATTTACATCCAAATAGTAGAACATTCATTAATGGAGTAGTAATAAAAAGTAGTAAGAAAAAAGTACTAAAATACCATTTTGACAGCACTGTACTATCATACGTAGCAGGGATGCCGGACCAGCAGGTTTTCTGCTATATCCAACAGATCTTTAAATTGGGCAGCGGGAAAAACTCATTATCGCGGTTAGCAATATATGAAAACTACACTTAAAAAAATTTTTAGCGGAGAAGAAAACTGTCATTTTTGAATTAAGCACGGAATCTAGCGGAAACTGAATTGCCGTCTAGCAGAATATTGATATAATTGATCTGGCAGCACTGTATAATGCGTAGTCACCAAAATGGATTCAACTATGAAGGATATGAAGCCGCATGTGGCAGCGGACGAAATGTTTCCCGAAGGTGCTGGATTTATCGACTTGGAGGAAGTAAGTTATTGTTTTTGTCTTTTAAAAAAGCTTTCTAAATTTATTTTTAGCAATCTGGAAGCACTGGCGCAGGAATGATGGACTTGGCTTCAACTGAAAAGCATGTTCATGCAGGTGAGCTGCTTTAAACTATAATCATTGTCAAATTAATGCATAAATATATTTTTCAGATTTCTACAATGATTTCGGCGATATTTTTGATGATGGAATTGAGCTTCCTTGAGGCTCATAATTAGGAATCTAAGACTAATAAATTATTTTTTAATATTAAATCTTCTGGGACACTTAAATGAGGAAGTGTTGTGGTTATCTCAATTTAGCCATGAATCACAATAGTACAACGGCTGCTTAGTTGTTATTTGGTTAATCAAAACAATAAAATTTTGTTTCATTTTTTGATTTAAAAAAAATAATAATAATACTTTTGTTACCCTTGTAAACCTGACCATGGTTATCCATGATGTAATGATTTTATAAAGTAGTCGTAAGTGGTGATTGTGTCTCCAGTTTCCGTTTAGATTCAACAAAATTGTAATAGGGCCTCCTTCTCTAAAAATCTAAGAATGCTATCGGATCCCCTTCAAACTTAACCATACACAATACAATATATTTAAAAGCTTATGATACTTTATACATAGGCTAAAACTAGACCATTAATAAGTCTTAATCTGCTTACAACGAAAGTGGAGAAAAGTGAAGAGGTACTTCATGATTATTTAATATTAGTAGGCATCATCATCATGTAGCTGGAAACGGTCGACCCTAATTGAGTTGTATATCCTTTAGTTCCAATAATTTCAATTGTATAGTAGGCTTAAGTAATTAAGTTTATCAACCAAATTCTAAATATTCTCGAGGGCTATATATTATACGTACTTCGGAGCAACAAACTAGCAATGTACAAGCGAAAGAAAAAAAATTTTTTCTTTGAGATATTTTTCAAATAAAACAAAAAACTAGATCTTTAGTTTTATTTATTATTCACTTTATCTTTTATTTACAGAAATACAAACATATTTGGTAATTTATTTTTCTCAAAAACCCAGTACTTTAGAATTCGCAACAGCGCGGAAATCTACTCTCAGCATTTGAAATTTCAAACTCTTATTGCTCAAAAAGAAGTCAATCGTGAAAATAGTGATTCTGTGTATAGTTCCAGACGATGAAACGCTTCAGATGAATAGATGATGCACATGCAAAAGACAAGTTGAAATTGTAACTCCAATTCATTTTACGTACACACTTTTAATAAAATATAATAACACCCTCTCCCACCGAAAAATCATTTACTGCCTAAGAGGTTAAAATATTATAAATCCTAATTTCCTTCATCGTCGTGTACGTTTGTTCAGTTTCCAATCACACACTATCAGTCCGATTCTTAATATTTCCGGGGAATTTTTCCCTGCGGATTTGAAAAAAATTCTGGAATACTTCCATTTTCCGCAGAGAAAAATTTCAAGGGAAAAGATTACTTAGTGTCTTCATTGTGTTTCGTCAAGTTTGAGGTGAAACATGTTTAAAAAAAAAAAACGGACGTATTTGTAACGTTACCAGTATGAAAATTGACCGCCCATATGCTTTTCCAACAAAACATTTTCACGGAGCGCCCCAGCCGGAACTGTGTACAGGTGCTCGAACACGTGCATAGCACACAGAATGCTGTGCACAATACGCTGCTAATATACGGGACCTGTCCACTTTTTTGATTATTTTGAAATATTTAATACAATTGTTCTATCCCTTGCAATAATTCGACAGGCAAATGTACAACTCTGAATCAAGGTACTTAGATGAAGAACTAGTCTATAAGTAAGCTTTTGTAAAACTTAAATTTCCATATCAGTTTTGTTTTTCTCGACCATAAAAAGTTTTTCCTGTAATCTGCGAGACGTCTGCCTTCAAATATGCTTCATCATCCATCATGATACATATTTCACGGTCACGGGGTAGCTTTTCATACAGGTTTTGAGTACGGGCTTTAGTAGTTTGATTTTTTAAGTAGCTCCGGTTCGGGACTATGTATTTGTAGAGATGGATGCATTGAATTTTGCGCCATATCTCGTTCAGAAAATGTACGCTTTCAAAAGGCTTTCACTTTGCGCACTTAGCTGTGGCTCTGGAAACTTTTGCAGTTCTACTACCAAGCGCAGGGGAAGTCATTTACTTGTTGTTCACGTAAATGGAAAAAAATCCTTTCTCTCTCGAATATTCATTTAGAATTGGGCTGTATATGTATAATCACATCGACAATTTTTCAGTCATGGCTCGCTCATACAACATTGCGACAGAAAAGTCAATTGGAAATAGGTAATACTCACGGTTTTGGTCGGCAGGTAATTATTTTTTCAGTGCTACTTCGACAAATGTTGCAGTATGTCATTAGCCATACTAAAAAATATGTAAAGTTTTAAATTCGATTTGATTTTTCACCAAATTGTCTGAGAGACTTTTAGTTTTAATGCAAAATTTTTGTGAATTTTCAACGTTGAAAACGTTATGTACAATCTAACTCCATCATTGTTCCAAAAAACAATGTTCAAAACATTCTTAAAACTGGGTATAAAGGAATATGTCCAAAAAAAATCTGAAAAATTTCATCCAGTTTCAAACTTAATTGCTATGTCAATACACTTGAGAATAGCAAATATTAATAAACATCTTTTTTTAGAGCCAGTCTTTTCAACCAAATCAACTGACGAGTCATTGATAAATACATGAAATTCACACGTTAAATGTTACACATTTCAATAGGAACCCAAAGTGTCATGTCTTTGACAACCAAAATTCAAAAAAATTATTGGAGGAACATATAACCTTAATACATTACTAAGAAGCTTTGAAAGTTTTATGGAAAACTGTTACAAATAGTCACACACGTTAAATCGGTTTAAAATGTTACAAAAAAATTTCTAATATAAATTTTACTAAAAGTTTCTCAACATTTTATGTAAAATCATATTTAATACTAGATATACCATATTCTTTTTAGTATGGTATATGACCAATATTGCGAAATTATTAATACACTGTAAAAAAAAAATTGAGCTGCATACAAAAACCAAGTTGAGGTTTTACTATTCTATGTGACTTTCATTTGCAATTGGTTTGGTTTGGGCCCGAAAATTGCTGTCGCACAGTGTAATCAACCATTTTTCGTTGGCCGTCTTCACATGCGGACGAAAATGTCCAATTCGTAAAAGGAATACATCACCCAGGAATTACTTTTTCCCCACTTCGCTGTGGCCACGTCATTCATTGCATAAAAAAAAGAAAAGTTTTAGAATCTCGATTTATAATTTTCACCAAATTTCCTTTCTTTTTGAATTGCATTTTGTGAATTTATTCAACTGAATACGTTATCTCAATCGCCTACACTACCAATCATTGTTCAAAAAACAAAGTTAAAAAAAAAAAAAAAAAAAAACAAAAAAACTAAAAATCTCATCCATTTACCTTAATTTAATGCAATACACAAATCACAAATACTAAAAACAATCGACTAGCTTATCAACCTTCATGACGAGGGCATTAAAATAAAATATTTCAGCAACGAAATCAATTCAAGAACACAAAGTGGTTGAAAAAAAAAAAAAAAAATTGGAAGGACAATAACAAAACTTAACTAAATACTCTTACATAGCTATGAGAAAATGTTACAAGCACTTAGTCAAGCACACCTATAAATCGGTATTGCTGCTGTACAAGTGGAGTTTCTAATATAAAGTGTGTGTTTTTCTTTTTCTGTGTGCCATATTTGGAATGCGTGTAATACAGTGAATTCTTTTTCTTTTGAGATTACTATATATAAAAAATTCCTAGAAAACAAAAAATTAAAACAAAATAAAAACCACAAGCGTGCTACTATATTCTATTAGCCATCTAACGGAGGTCCCAGATAGACCATCGATACTTCTGTATTTCCATAGACCGCAGAGACAGTTGGATAGAGCTTCTTGTCAGGGAGGCCTGAAACGAATTGATGATGAAATGAATATATAAAAAAAAAGAATAGCTAGTCTCACCACGAAACGCAATCCCCAAGAACTCGTAATTCTTTTCAAATGATAAGGTATTATCATCACAGTCAAGTATGACACGTATCCGCTCGCCAACCTATAGAATATTTATACGCAAAATCATTTGTTGAATTATATGTATGAGACCACAAATATTCTTACTTGATATTTTGGAGCATTATTCAGCAATGGATAGCTACCCTGCGCATCGCCATTATGTAGTAAATGATTTTCCACTAAATTCCAACCCCAACTTTGATCGTCCGAGCCAAGCAAAGCAACATAACCATGACATTGTAGTGCTGCCTCTTTCGTTGATATTCCAACTACCGCAACAGTACCCAACGGACCTTCCCATATCACCTCCCAAGTGTGACGACCTTGTCGAAAACCAATCTTGCCGCGCGCAGCATCCGTACTCTGCGCCACCGGATTCCTTTTCAATCGAATTCGAAAGATTCATAAAATTGAAACTAATCGAATCGGAAATGGGAGGGAGGGAGGGAGGCAGGAAAAAAAAAATAAACACTCGATACCTGTGAAGCGTGAATCCATTCGGCTTGATATACACATTCCTCGAGCAGTCGTTCGGATTCCATGCATGGTAGAACGCACGCAGTTTCATTTTATATGTCGGTACTGATGATAGCAAATCGCATTTTAGTGCCTCTTCGGGTAATTTGCGGAAACAATGCAAACGCCAAACGTCACTGTTTTCATCATTGAGAAAATTATACCAATTCCGACAGACGAGCGCACAGTTCCGGAGATCCCGTAAATCGAGATAGGAGAATATTACTTCCAGCACATTGTGATTGATCATTGCAGCAACGAAATCCATTGTTATTCTCTAATTGATTCAATCGCATTCTCCATATATTGCTTTCATTTGTATTTTCCATACAATTGCATATATGCTCGATTTCAATACAATTGATCGTTTTTGTTCATTTTCCATACAAAAGCCCGTACCAGTGGAGCATTGTTGTTACTTTATTTGGTTTTTGACGGGGAACACATTTTTCAAGCAGGAAACACTTTTCCATAAGGGCCCTTTATACGGTCATATATGTTCACGAACTTAGCATGATGCAAAGTGTGTCATAAAAAAACTTATTGTGCTTACATGGACGAACATTTCATAAAACTTCATTTCGTTTTAATTTTGAGCGAGAAAAGATGGCACGCACATTAGTAGCAGCACTTATTATCGACGATATATTAGATATATACTGTGTACATGATGCAGCCATTTACATTATAAAGCTTGTTCGTCACACCGACAGAAAAATCCAAAATTTTTGAAAACCGGCGAGCATGTTGTAGAACCTGCTTTTTTTGCGTTTACACACACATACTTTTCATCATACCCAACAAATCCACGAACATATATGACTGTATAAAGGGCCCTATAGAGCTAAGTATGTTGTATGTGCCGTGTCAGACGTATAAACATAAATACTGCGTTGGAGAGACGTTTTTATAGAAATTTGTGCTTTTCTTTCTTGGCCATGCATTCACATGAGATGTTTCGGAATCATATTTCATACGTAAGACAAGAATATACACAGAGAACAATTTTGTACATTAGAGCTGTTAATTTATTTAGTTTTTACGGAAAATTTGTTAATATTATATGTAGGTTTGAATAGACGGACATCGTCATGCAGTTAATTGAGATAGCAGCTTAAAATGGTGTATTCTACTCTTAAAATTACTTTAAATCGCACTCCCAATCAGGCACGGATGCAGAATTCTTGGACGGGGGAAGATTTTTCAAATGACTGAGCAGTACTTGCACGTTCGTGCGTGCCCGATTACATCAATTTTACAATATTACATTAATAAAAATGTTTTGGAATTAATTAAATCAAATAAATTTATATGCTATTATCCTGTCAAACGACTCGAGTGTGGCTGGGAAACAGAGTTTCATTAAGGGTAAAGTTTTTTTTATTTGGTGGTTAACGTCCCAAGCGTTATATTTAAATTAGTATTTTTGAACCTCGTGACATCATTAACGGAAAACGTTTGAAATTTTTGGAATTTTTTGATAAATTATCTTTTTCAAGAGGAACTTATGACGTCCCGAAACTAAGATTTTATATTTTTTTCTTATTATTATGCAAAATCAGACTGGCTTTATATACGGGGGAAAACGTTGATGCCATCGCCCTTAGAGGCCATTTACACGTTAAGACATTTCGATAATGAAACACACTTTTTGTGGACTAAGGACGCGCGGGGATGTGGTATGGGGGCGTTTTTCTCTCTTCCCCCTGCGTCGCTTCGCTACGAAAATATGTTTCATTATCGAAATATATTTGCGTGTAAATAGCGTATTATTAAGCAAGGGCAACACACAAATAAACCAGCTTCCAAGACTTTCCCTACATTACATAAGGAGCCATTAGGATTTCGTAATCGATTAGGAGTCCCCGGCCCGTGCTGATTATCGATTAGAATCGATGTAAAAAGCGCGGGATAAAACACAACAAATGCTTGCCAAGCATGTGAGAATGTGTAAGTGAAAATGGCACACGTATACGTTGTGTGGACATAATTCACTAATCACTCTCACACGCTTGACAAGCAATTGATGTGTCTATTCCCAGCAGAACCGTGTTGCAGGGCTAACAATCGATTTGTCGTCAATTTGCGAACAATCGATAATCGAATTTAACCATTCCTAGTTGACTAGTGCTGCCAAACTGATACAATTGTATCAAAAGTGATACTTTTTTTCCGAACGATACGGTCATACTATTTTTCTAAACTTGATACCTGGACTTGAGAGCTAAACTAATAGCATTGACAGACATATGGTGTAAGTCTATAGACTTCACACTACAATGCAAGAAGTCCATGTTGGGGTGACACACTACAATTGATTGTGGATCTCTATTGTGGACTTCGTTAAAACAGCTGATAATTGAAAATTAAAACAACAACAAAAAATAAACATTAAAAACATTATGGTAGCATTTACAGCCGGTTTCACCAAAAAATTTTATCGGAACTTAAATTAAAATTAATTTTAATTTAATTTTTTATTTAAATTGGAATTTAATTATTTGGAGTTTCACCAAGATTTGAATTTGACGCATGAGAAAAGTGGCAGCACTTGCGAAATCAGCTGATTTTTTAAAAATTGAACATGGAGGGAAATGTGCGAACAAAGAATTTTTCGGAAGAGGAAATAGAAATTTTACTTAATTTAGTGAAGAGGCAATAGGGTGTCTTGGAAAATAAAAGAACGGGAAAAGTAGGACCTGGTGAAAAAGAAAAGGCATGGGATATTGTCGCGGAGCAGTTCAACGCGTTATGTCCAAGAATGAGCAGATCAGCAATTTTTTGAATTCTTTGCGTCAGCTGTTTTCAACACGAAAACAGAGTTGCTTTTGTCATATTTAAATCATATTTAAATGGGCACCAAGGCTCATTTAAATGAAAGTTAAATATGAATTAATTTTGAATGGTGAAACAGAAAATAGAAAAATTTTATTAATTTTCAATTAAATTGATGTGGTGAAACCGGCTGTTAGTCTCGATTTTATCTCAAAAGAATCCATGAAAATATCGTTTGTTTGTTATATAAATCTATACGATGGAATTAATTTCATGCATTTCGCATAAATTACTTGAAATTAGTAATTTAAACATCTGGTTTCCGATAAAATAATCGATATTTCGTTTAATTTTGTGCAGCGTTGCTATATCAATCTAAGAAGTCCACAATAAATCCTCCCTTTCAATGTAGTGTGAAGTCTATAAAAAGTCTATGATGGCTATGGTAGACTTTTGAGAAATACCTATGTGTGTCACCTAGACTTCACACCATCATGGTGTAAAATACCTATGTCTGTCAGTGCTATAATAGATTCTCACTTGATATGGTAGAATGAGGCCTTTACACTTGTCAATTATTGGCGTCAATTCTCCCCGTTTTTGGGCGAGCAAAGTGCGGGAATTTAGAAACAAATGCAACATGTTTTGGTTGCACGATAGATCGTTTTGTGCCCTCTTTCGTACGTGGAAACACGGATGTAACTCTAAAGGCAAATAAAACTAAGAATTGACGGTCAATAATTGACTAGTATAAAAGCCCTCAATGGATCATGTTCACGAAGAACCTTAAAAATTAGTACGTAAAATGCAAATATTAAGCCTTACGACCTCTAATTTTTAAATTATTAAGTTAAATGAAAAAAGGGTTAAAAATATTTTAATCTTAGTGCTATTATACACGAGGCGTATTTTAACGCGCGTTTCGTTACTCGCGTGTCGAGCTTGTAGGACAGCGGTGTAGAGATGTAAGCGGGGTAGGAAAACACGCAAGCACAGCATTAAGATTAAAATATTTTTAACCATTTTTTCATTTAACTTTCAAGAACGCCTAAAGTCTTTAAAAACACTAGTAGCTACCTGTTGTATCTTGTCAGATCTCAAACATTGAAATATCTAACTGAAACGTAAAAATCGCACATCCGCAACAAAGGAGTCACAACTCAAAATTTGTCAACTTTGCCTTATCCTGCGGATTTCGTTCTACCTGTTTGAAAAATTAGATCAGTTTTTGTTATTATAAAAAGCCAAAAAAAAAAAAAAAAAAAAAAAAACCGTCATGGGTTTCTTCTTGCATTGATTGATTGACACTGCGACGCATTTTGTTTTTCGCCCTTTTAATGTTATTGTTTGTAGGCTTTTAAATAAAATAGCTCTTTTTCTTATTTTTTTAAGTTTGTGAATACAAAGAATTATTTTTTTAACGTTGCAAATTGAAATTTTAATTTATTTCTAATTAGCCCGGCAGAAATTGCATAGTTTTCTAAATTTTCTATGGACAATTTCATTGGCGTTACCAAATTACACCTTTGATACTTTTTTTTTACAGATGGTGATACTTTTTGATACCTTTCACCAAATTATTTCGATATATTAAATTTTGAGCGAGTGGCATCACTATTAGCTGACTCCCGCCAAAAGGAAACAAAATTTGCGTTCACATTGACAAAATCTACGGACAATTCACGCAAGAATTTCGGCGAATTAATTCAAACATATATTTATGAAATTAGTGTTTTCGGAAAATTTGAATTTTTGCGAATTTTTTCATATATTTGTGAATAAAATCGGTGACGAGTAAGTGAGTGAAAACGGCGACTGAAAATCCGTCTATTGCGCACATTTGTGTTCGAAGGCTCCATTTTGATTTGATATTTTTCATAAAACGTAGGCCAATATATGGAGTGATAAAGTATATCGAAGAAGAGAAGAAATAACTTAAAGAAACGCGGATTTCGGATGATTGAGAATTTTATTGTCGAATTTCGTTGTAGAAACATCGATTTGAAGTGAATTAGAAACGCCGAGGAGCCCTTGAAAATCAAGAAAACCAAAGGTGCTGAGAATTCAATAGAAAAATGGCGCACACTGCAACAGCAGGTGAAGTCAACTATTTCTATCAGGACGAAAATGGTAAGTGGATCTTATGGTAGCCATAATAATATTCGTTACGATAGGGGCGGCTTTTGATCTTGCTTGTTGTCACTGCGGGGGGTGGCCATGGAAGAGCACAACAACAACAAACGACGACGACGTGGTAGCGCCAGAAAAGACAAATGGAATAGAAGAGTCGAAAAAAAAGTGAAATGCTCATGGCGGCACAAGCGGAAAAAGGAAATGTATTTTATTGTGTCGCTTCGTTGTTTTAATTGTGGTTAACAAAAAAAAAAAAAAAAAAAAAAGGTGTAAATGCCAGATATTGCGATAAACATGAGTAGATGGCAGACAAGCCAAGAGCATTGCTGCAGCAAGCACAAAAAGATTTCAAATACATAACAAGCAAACTAGCTGGTTGTTGGTCTCTCCAATTGATGATCGAAGTGGGCGATCTACGATCGAGGGTTTTCTTCTTCAAAGTTCAATTTAATTTGATTTTGTTTTCCCTTTTTTTTTTGTATCAAAATATATTATGGATATTCATTCGATAGAAGATTTCCAGTCGAACGCCGAAGAAATATTTCGCGCTCTTGCCATTCTCTCAGCCAGTTCGTTAGTCATTTAGTCCGAGATGTGGGATCGGCTCAGCAATGCACGTTTGCTCATGCTAATTATGGCATTCAATTATTTTATTATAGTATTATTACGATAAAGCGGTTTTATAACTGCGCTTTAGAGGAAAAAAGTGCGCTCAAAGTGAATACCTGACGCTGGCTGTTCGACTTAACTTAGTTCGATTTACTTTTTATTTTATAGAGAGCAGAAAGCACTCTTATTCTATAGAGAATTTCAAAATCCCTCGATATGTAGTGTTTTCGATAGATTCGGAAGAAGTTTTCAGTTGGCTTTAGTTTGCTTCTTAGCGTGCGCGCGGTGTGTGTGTGTGTGTGTGTGTGTGCAGCCTCTGAACATTCATTCCAGCAACAGGATATTTTCATTTGCTGATGCAAAAGGTCGCCTTCACGTCTTTTTCACTCATAGAATTCTCTTTTGCATCGGCATTTAACTACCAAACTGAATTTGAGTATTTCCCCAAAGGAAAGAAACATTTGTAAATAATTAAGGCAAGAAAGAAAAGCAAAAGAAAAATTTCGTGACATTTTCGCATACAGACCAAGACAAAAACAAAAACAACAGCAACAACGAAAATAAGAGAGGTACAACAAGAAAGGAAAAAAAGGCAACAAAACAGAACCATCGCTAAAAACGATACCCACAAATATGGTGGGTATAGAGCGGCAAGTACCATAAAGCAAACAAGAACGAATGAACGAACAAAAATAAGAAAGGGAAGCGGTGTAACGATTGTTGTAGTACCGCCATTGCTAGCACATGTTAATGTTAATGCAGCTCTAACTTTTATAGAGAAAAGGTTTCAAATGTGAATTCCGTATGATTTACAATTTCGTTGTTCGGGGGTTGCTTTCTTACCTTGTAGGGGTAACGAAAGCGCGTTGTCTTATTGGAGCGTCTACAACTCCCGAGGTATGTAATAATAATCTTGATTGGACAAACAAACATTGGTCATGGCACCTTTTCTTCTTCTGCTTCTTCTTCCCCTAAGTTTTCTTCAATAGAAAAACTGGTTTTAATCTAGGGGAAAAATTGTATTTCGATTAAGAAAAAAGAAAAAAAGAAAAAAGATCTGCGATAAGATTGCACGCATTTGACAACCCCAGGGGGGGCCAAAAAACATGATTCAATCAAGATTTACTTTAATTTCATATTTTCGCTTTCAGAAAAGAGGAAAAATCATTTCTAATAAGAAAAATCCAAGATCGAGAGTTGAAATTTGGCTAATATTTTGCATACATTTGTAGGTACACACATACAATGTAGCTAAAATATCTTGCGACTGTACACTGAAATGCTGTTAGACTATTTCTCCTCCAGCAGGATGATTCGATCGAGTAAACGAATTTTTAGCAAATGATAAATAGGGGAATTCATTTATCGATTGAGGGAATATTGAAAATTGAAATAGCGCAAAGAAAAAGAACAAAATAACACGTGTCCAACAATTGGGAAGCGCTGATGACATAACATTTGATAATACAAATTTTTATCGCAGGAAGAAACGAGAAGGCCTGAAATGTATGTTTTTCTTCTCTATAGAATTTATCATTTATTTATACGGAATTTAAATGTTTTTTTTTTTATCAGACTATTTCGTCTAACCCCAGCTAAATGTTTAAAAACAGAAAGAAGAACTCAACAACGCACCTCTCTCTAACTGCACATAACTTAAACCTGTTGGTTCTGGCTCTGGTTCTGGCTATGTTGGCTTGATTGGATTCCAAAATCTTGCACTCTCACACCTAAACGCAAGCTACGTGCGTTCCTTCTTTTAAGTTGGATATGATGTTGCTTCTGCTTTAACTAAATTATTCGCTATCAATTGGGTTCACTGCTTCTGCTGCTTACTGCGGAATCCCAAGTAAGGAGCGCTTTCATTCATGCAATGGCAATGTCTCGTTTTCATGAGCATTTCTTCTTCATATTCTTCTTCTTCTTCGCATTGTGTCCCGTCAAATACAGATACTTCTGCCGGTATTGTTGCTGTTGTGTGTTGCCATCATATTTTTTTTTTTTTTTTTTTTTTTTTAATATTTTTTCATTTTCTTTAGTTTATTTGGCTGTTGTTGTTCTTGTTTTTTTTTTCTCGTTTTCATACTCGGACTACTCGCATCTCGTTCAGTCGACGTTGAGCGCTGGAATCAAGCAGATTGTCTACATAGGCCTTGCGATTGAATACCTATAAAGTTTTAAGAAATATCCCGACTGAAGAATTATTTGATCGTAGAACAGTACCTACATACATACATACATATATTGAATTGTATACGAAGAATGAAAGCTAAAGCCTCCGCTCAGGGTTTATGCCTGATCTGGATTCAAGAAGCAAGGTAGTCTACTTGTTTTGTATTTCTCCATTGTGGGATTTGAGTTTATTTTTCGTTTCTTCTTTTTTTTCCATTGAATAGTAGTGCGTCATGCGAAACAGCTGATTTTATCGTTGATTTTTTGTTCGCGCTTAACACTATTGTTTTTTTTCGATTAGGTAAATAAAAGATTCATCTCCTTTTTTTCTCTTGCTCATAATTACAGGTAAAATACTTAAAGTTTTGAAACCACGCGATATTAAGCAGGAAATCGAAACGACGTCTACAGCAGCAGGAGCGTCAACGGCAGCTTACGCCACAAACAGCTCCAGTGTGGGCGCCTACAATCAAATGGTGAGTGCAAAATTATAGCTAAAAGAGTTCCTGTTTATTAACATGCCATTCGAAATTCCGAGGCTTTGAGATTCGATTCATATGGATGTGTGTATGCTTTCAAAAGAATAACTTAAAGCGCGCATAGGGGTCCATAAGTCCATGTGTAAAGTAATTGTAGACATTTTTTTGAACTCTTGGAATCCTAGCGCTATAGATTAAAGCGATTAATGTTCCTTTGATATTTCCCAATTGACACATACAAATTTTTCTTTCCAAATAATCGACTAAGTAGAAGAGAAGAAGAGCAAGGGGAATGGAAGAAATTTCCCTTTGTCTCACTTGTCTTATCATAAAACTAAAGAATTTGGAAAAACAGATTGTGTGTGAAAATTGGGAATAGCCTTAAGCCGTTTAGTAGATAAAAAAAAAATACAGTGTACTCTCTTAAGCGGACACCTACGGGACTGAAAAATATGTGAATATCGTGAATATCCAACAATCGACTGTGCGAGATTCCTTTATTGTGCAGAAACACCAGAGCAAGACAAAATTATATTTGAAGTCAAAATTGTATTTATTTTAGGTATATATTGTATTATTAAGAGGAAGCTATTTGAGAAGCAGGAACACTAGAGCATTCCCAAAAAGTGTCCGCGTATGAGGAGTGTCAGCAAGGAGAGAGTACAATGTAAATAAAAAACTTATATATATATATATATATAACATATATACCTAATATGTATCGTTATCGAAAAGAGCTATATACATACAATATATATAATTATTATTTATTACTTATTAGTGCTTAATAAAATAAAAAGAACTTTTTGTAATTAGCATGTTGAAATCTTAAATTATTATATATACATTTTGCAGACCACAATAACACAGCCTCAATATGTACGGGTACCAAGTTACAGTTTCAATGTGCAGCCAATGGAGAGTAAGTATAATTCGACGAGACACTTTTAAAACCGTGAATAATACTGATCGTGACCGTTTCTCTATTTAATAAGATGCCAACTACACAATAATATCATCATCTGGCGATGCTTCCAACTCGGAGACCCAACAGAGTAGCAACCATGCGCACGAATATGAAACTAACGAAGATGAGGACTACAAGAGCTCCTTACATCCTGTAAGTCATTTGATACAATTTTAGACAAAGACGATGTAGTACGGTTTTCTAATTAAATAACGCGTTTTTTCTTGTTTTTCCTATTTGTTTTGCAGCGCATTTTAAAATCCGAAAGGCCAATGGCGAAATATACGCAAAATAGTAGCGCTAAACACAAATCGAAAATGTAAGTTCTGGAATTGTTTTCAAATTATCAATGATCTTACCCAAATATAAATATATATATATATATATTCATGTAGCCATGCCACCATCAGCACCCCATCGTCAGTACAAAGAAAACGAAAGCCGGATAAAGCCGGCAAAGGTTTGAGGCATTTTTCGCATAAAGTTTGCGAAAAAGTTAAAGAAAAGGGAAGGACAACATACAATGAAGTCGCTGATGAGTTAGTGGAAGAAGAAATACAAAGTAATTCGCATGATGCGGCTAACTGTGATCAAAAGAATATTCGACGTCGCGTCTACGATGCGCTCAATGTACTAATGGCAATGCAAATTATATCAAAGGATAAGAAGGAAATACGCTGGATCGGTTTACCTTCGAATTCGACAGATGTGAGTAGCCCCCATACACACACACACACACACCTATGTACAAAAATAACCAACAAGACAAGCTTGAATATTGTATTTCATTAATCGTTTCGCCTTTTCAGAAATGCGCGAAACTGGAACAGCAGCAAAAGGAACAACGTGCCCGTATTTTTCAGAAACATCAACAATTACGTGAATTAGTTCAACAGATTGTAACCTTTAAAAGTCTTGTCAATCGCAATAAAGAAGCTGAACGTCAAGGCAACGTACCAGCGCCCAATTCATCAATACAATTACCGTTTATCATTGTCAATACGCACAATTCGACGAAGGTCCATTGTAGCGTCGCCAATGACAAGTAATGCTAAAAATAAGCCTATAATCATTAAATCTCTGTTCCCGTATTGCACGAAACTGCCCAAAACTGCTCAAATTTACCGAAAATTGTCCCCGATTTACACCATTGTGCAAAATTAGAGAGATTTTGTCTTCTTCTTCTGTCAAAATCTCTCTTATTTGCAAAATCGTGTAGTTGGGTACAGTTTTCGGTAAAATTGAGCAGTTTCGTGCAGTACCGGGAACAGACCTAATATATTTTGAAAAATATGAAAATTCAAAAAAACATATAAAAACTAAAAACATTTTTTTCAGATCGGAGTACATTTTTAAATTTGACGATGAATTCGAAATGCATGATGACGCTGAGGTTTTGAAACGAATGGGCTTCCTTTCAGGTTAGCAATTGTTTGCATTTTCTTCTATGCTTTTTTTTTTTTTTTTTTGTATTCTTAATTTGCTACATTTTGACTGATGATTGCAGGACTCGACACAGGACACTGTTCGTTCGAGGACATTGAACGTGTTAAAAAATTGGTACCACCGAATTTTGAAAAATATATTGAAGGTATTATTTTTGGTGTTACTTAAAATGAAATGTTATCTTTAAACAAAAAAAAAAAAAAAAACAAAAACCTACAGCCTATGGCCATGGAAAGGGTCTCAGTTCGAAATCAGATGACGAATATGCTGGACTAGCGAATACCGAAGATTCGCAGGGTTTCTCACGCATCGATCCGGAGGATGAAGATACCAATAACACACATGAGTTGGAGAACGATGATGAATTTAAGAGTGACATCGATTGAGCTGAGCTGAAATTAAAGCGCACAGTAAACAATTTAAACATAAGTGAAAATGAAGCTTGCAAACTAACTATGCCAGCAGGAAATTTTATTCCAGTCATGTCCAGGTCTAAGTGTAATAATGTACAAGAAGAGAAGAATTGTGTCAATAATGCGAGCCGAAATGCAGCCGTCGATGAAGGAGATTTCTGCCCACAATCGAATATGAGAACGCCAAAAAATGTAGAAAATGAAAATAATTGTACTACTGATGTGGTAGCCACATCAACCGAAATCAATGATAACTTCAGTTTCTCCTTCATAACGGCGCTACTTAGTTTGAACTGAATTTAACGGTAAGATTAAAGAAAAATGAAAAAAAAAATAATAATAATAATAAATTTCATGGGTGGCGTAAATTATTAAGAAAATTTTTAATTTCATTTAAAAGAAGAAGAAAAAAAATGGCTTTTGCATTTCCTTCGAAAATTTTTTCTTTAGGCATTTGTTTCCGCTCGATTCGTGTTCGCAAAATAACGTTAGAAAGATGTTGCGAAATATTCAAGCAACAAATGGAGAGAATTTTCAAAAAGGACTTGATTAATTTATATTCGCAACATATCTATCGTCGGGAACATGCTGCGAAACAATTTGTTCGGAAAGTGGCATTTGAAGCTGTTTTTTTTTTTTTTTTTTTTTGTAGATTATTTTCTTAAATTTCGAAAAAAAAAATTCTTTAAAATTAAAAAATCGCGTAAACTCTGCATAATTTTTTTTTTTTTTTTTTTTTTTGATTGAAAAGTCAATAATCTTCTTAAAAACATATTGTATATGTTTAAAGTTTTTTCATTCAATGAAGAGAACTGTTTCTATCAAGAGAAAACGTTTTTGTTTTGGATTTCTTCTAATTTAAAATAAAATGAGTTCTATTTCGTGATTGAAATGTCCTTTTAAAAGGAGTTTATTTTTTGTTTTTGATAACTTTGTTATAGCAGTTTAAATTTGAAATCAAAATAAAAGACGATATCAATAAATATTAAAGAATGAAAAAATCACTCAAAAAATCATATATATATTTTATGCACACCAAAACTCAATGTTTGAAATGATATGATATATATACTTCGAACTAAAATATATTTTCTTAAATAATTAAAGAAAAACTGATGAATTCAATAGTAAATATTAATATCTCGAGTAGTAAATACAGAAAGAAAGAAAAAAAATTTAATTCTTAATGATAATTAAAGAAAGAAATGTTATTTTTTAAGAAAAAGTTTCCAAAAGAAAGTAGATATATATATACTTACATACATTATGAAGTATAAAATTTGTATATCGTTAAAGAATAAATCTTATAAATTAACAAATTATACAAAAAAAAAAAGAACATTTTTTTAAAATTATATTCGATTAAGATAAATTGTAGCTGGCTAGGTAAACACACAAGAAATCATAAAAAAAAAATGTTTTACAAAGAATAAAAGAAAAATGATAGCAATTATTACGAACGGAAATAAAGTCTAAAATACTTCATTTTATCATTAAATTTTACCTTTAAATATCAGCAAAAGGTAGGGAAATTTAAATTTTTGTTTCTAACCAACAGCGATATTGGGAGCCAAGTAGCAGCAGTAGTTGTAGTAGCGCAATTCCATTTGGTCACAATCGTTACACTCACGTCGTCGACTTCGACTTTCGTAATAAGGGGGATTGCATTTTTTTTTTTTTTTTTAACGAGCATAGAGGTTTGTACTTCTTGAGCTTGCAGTTTACCCGAAGAACACGGAAGGGAATTCCTAACTTCGATTTTTTTTCTTTTGGGATTCTGGTATAAAAATGGTCAAGACAAAGGGACTGCGATTCTCTGCATATATGCATTTATGATATTTTTTGCTTCCAACTGGAAAGTCTTGGTCCGATTGTCATCGCCTGAGTCGAAAAATTCAACGCTTGAATAGAGAGACATAAAAGTATGAAAACATAAAATACTAATTAAACAGTCCACAATTTTATTTCAGTTAAACATACACGAAATATCTAATTACCAATTATAAATAAACATTAGTTATTGAAATCAGATGTCACTAAAACCTTTTTTTATTATAAAAATTCCCACTATATATATATATATATATATATATATATATATACGTTTTTTGTTTTGTTTTATCTTTTTAGTTAAAACACTAATATTTATGGAATTGAATATTTGGGTGTGAGCACTTAAGAAGAAAATACATAGGATATCCATAATTAAGAAAGCTTTGTATTCGTTGAGGTATCGAGTGTACGATTTCTTCTTCAAGTGAAATTTGCGTCAAGTGCGATTTCTTGGACCGGTGGTGGATAACCTCCGCCGCCGACACTGAGCTGCTGACTGAGTAACTGTGATGGTGGTGCAATATCGAATTCATCCAAAGATGTTTCAGCGACGTTCTTTGGTGCAGCTGGGAATGCGGCTGCTGCAAGTTTCGAGACATCTATTGAAGCAGCATTTTGTGATTCTGATTTCATGATTTGTGTGGATTCGCGAAGCTGTTGTTGCTCCTGGCGTATTTCTTGTGGACTTTTGACATAATTTATTGGCACAATACCGGTGCACTGGCCATCGAAGGTCGCCAATGCCCAGCCCGTATTCAGTAATCCTAATGTATTTTGAATTTCGCGTGGCGCGATTTTAATTCGCTGTCCTGCACGAATACTCAGTTCGGCGGCATTACGTGCCTCAAAATCATAAAGAACAGTCGATTGGATCGGTTGCACCCACGTAGATGGATTACGCGCTAAAAACAAAAACAAATAAATGAAAAGTTCAAATATGTACGTAAATGAAGAAAAAAAAAAAAAAAAAAAAAAAAAAAATATAAGAACACCGAACGAAGTTTCTCTTATCTCACTGAGAATTATCTCAATTGCTTATGAAGTGAGATAATCAATACTTACCCTGCTCTTGCGCCGTATTTGTGACTGTACCAAGGAGCTTCATGATTAAATAGGGCGCAGTGAATATGAAACTGAGAAAGGCCAATACTGGCCAAGGTGACTGGCCCTTGGGTGGCAATTTGGGTGCTCCTTGTTGACTCGCAGTTTCTGTTACTGCCTGAGCGAATGCCTTCTTAAAAGCTTCAGATGATGGATCCAAATTCGATATTCGCAGCCAGTAGAGAATTCTAAATATGTCGAAAGGCATTATCGTTTGTCTTAGGGAACACGCATGTTTAATTTAATCTAAGTATGTACTCACTTTCTGTAAATCCATTTGAGCGCGCGAAAAACTGCAAACGTCTGCCAGAACTGCCCAAATACGCTACGCAAACGTCCAAAGTTCGCAGCTACGCCGAGCACAGCATGAAAAGAGCTTGTCAATGCATAAAACGTCGAGTCCAACATTGACGCAATATTGCCAATGGCCGAAACCAAGGACTCAATGCTTGCGAAAGCTGGTCTGGAGCTAGCCTCGGCTAATTGTATGAAACGCGCTTCTGGATCCATAGGATTCATACTTGCGCCGCCACCAAGGCCAAATCGATTATAGCCGCCACCGTAGCCACCGCCACCGTAGCCACCACCACCACCGTAACCAAGTCCAGCCCCAAAACCACTGCCGAACGCATTGCCATACCCTCCTCCATAGCCATAGGATCCATAATTCATTCCCATACCTCCATATCCGCTGTATAAAGAGTTTCCATATGGATTCGTGAAGCCAGGCGCTTGTGGCAGCGGTGGTGGATGCTATTAAGAAGTTCAAATAATTTCTTAGTCTATAGTCCAGAAAATTAGGGTGACCAAACTGATTGAGAGCAAATGAAGGAACCTTTTGTCTGAGAATACAAATCTTTTCCGTTGCTGTCTTTTACGATTTCAAACAACGCAAGTGAAAGGAAAATAATAAAAGTTTAAGGACAACAAAGGACCCCTCGCAAATCATAAAATTAAGGAACATATCCCTTAACCGATTCAAGGCTGGTCACCCTACTTTACTTTTAAGAAAATTTAGACTGCGTTGTTCATTGAATAAAGAAAACTTACTGGCAAGCTGCGCACATTCCCAGCAAACGGTGTTCGAAGTGTCCCACTGGACGATATAAGATTAGGCTCTTCAATAACGGCACTGCGGAAATTATTCGCGCCGCCCTGGTCCATCGTAATGCGTTCAATAAAATATCTTCAGGTCGCCAAACTTTCAGTGCTGCCAATGTCGAAATTCTATTTTCCCTTAAAGCGGCAGTAAAAATCCCCTAAGAACATGATTTTCAAAATGTTTTCCCCTAAGCTTTTGAAAGGCCGGTTGTAACCCGGCGTCTCGACAAGCAATTTTTCATGGCATGCCATCTGTCAATTTCATGTCTTGCCATTGGCAATATTGCCAGGGTGGGTTTGTTTATGTTATGCCATCGGCATTTATGGAATGACCACCAAGAAGCTAAATAATGCCTATATTTCTTTCTATGTTCACTAAAAATATAAGTCCAACTTCAATTGATAAATGGGCATTTCTATGAAAACGCACCCTGTGCAACCGCAAAAAAATTACACTTTAACACATATTTGTTCTTCTTATTAAAACATATATATATGTATCCTTTTTTGCATGTAGAGTAATATTAAAAAATATATGTATATGGTTTGTATACAAATTAATTTTGAAATAATGCTATTTAAACATATCGCTTTCGCTACAACCTGTTTTTGAATATGTGGCAGCACAAATAGTATGTAATTTTATCTATTTTGCAGAAAAAGTAGAATGCTTTAGGTTATATGTTGGAATTTTTACAGACGTTTGCAAAGTTAACCTTAGACTGTCACGCCCGTTACCGATAAACTACAAAAAGTTACATTATCTTTTAGCAAAAGAATTTAACAAAGTGTTAACCTGCAGATAGTAAGAAGGTAATTCCGTTTAATAATAAAGCGAAACCTAGTTGGAGTATGTGTGACGGGGATGGTTTTTTTTTACATTTAAAACGATGTCACACCCGTTACTTATTTATTTTCTTGTGTTATATTTTTGGGCCAATTTACCTTACATGGCGCCTCGACAGGCAATAATTACACTAGTTTACAGCAAATCTGACTTGGGTCAACTGATGGTCGTTTCTAAAGTAAAATTTTGTGCCGAATCTGAATATGTCATCAAAAAAATTGTAAGTAGAATAGTTTTTGAGAAATAGGCTACTTTCCGTTTTTTGAGTTTTAAAAAAAAGTATGGTTAGTAAATTGCAATTATCTCCGAATATATTTAACCGATTCAAAATTTTAAGCTACGAATTTAAAGGCAGTTAAATTGTCTACCAACAATGCCCAGAACATTTTTTAATCAAAATATACACGTATAAGCTATTGATGAAAATTTCCAGAAATTTGTTTAATTTTTAACAAAATTTCAATAAAAAAATCACTTTTAGTCAAATTTACACCATGAAAAAATTTTTTTTAAATTTTCTTCGTTCTTTAGCTTCGAAGAACGATCTTTTAGAAAGAGAGGAAGCTTATTTTGATCAAATTGGCATAAAAAATGTGAAAGTTATAAGTAACTAAGCAAAAATACACAAAAATTCATTTTGTTTAAATTCCATTTTATTCGAAATGGCTCAAGTCCCCTTTTTATACCCAACACACTCTGTGTCGAGAGTATATTGCGTTTGTGTGGTTGTGTGTAACACCCAGAACCAGTTGAGATAGACCATACAAAATATATGTATATGGAAATGATCAGCGTCACCAGGAGATTCGATTTAGCCATGTCCGTCTGTCTGTCTGTCCGTCTGTTTGTATACAGTTTTCTTATCGAAGGAGTTGAGCTATCGTGACAAAATTTGGTATGCGTGCTCACGGGGACATGAGTAAGAACAAGAATGGACCCGATCGGACCATTTTTAGGGGTACCTCCAGTACTAGGGTCTGTTACGAAAATCACAAAAACTGCTCTAAAATCGAAATTTTTCAAGATATTTTGATGAAATTTGATATTTGATCATATTTAAAGGCCAGTAGTATTATTTCCAAAAATTGAAAAAGTGGGCGTGGCAGAAGGGCGGTTTTCGAAAATTGTCTCGTACAACCGAAATTCAAATGGGAATTGAACGAAATTTGGCACTTATGCTTCGTTTGTAGCAATAAACATCCTCCAAAAAAATTTCCTTGGTCGGTCCTTTATTAAGGGTAACTCCAGTACTAGGGTCTGTCACAAAGATTCTAAAACTGCCTCAAAATCGGACTTTTTCGAAATATTTCAATGAAGCTTAGAATTTGAGTGTATATTTTAGCCTCCGATTGGAATTGCAAAAAAAGTGGGCGTGGAAAAGCGGCGGTTTTAATAAAGAAATTTAACTTTTAATTTTAAGTTGGTATATGGGGTTCCCTGATGGGGTTAAAAACCTCTTGAATTAAACCCCTTACTTGTTTTTTCTACTATGGAGGGAACCTGTTTCCCGGATAAGAAACCAGCAGTACTCTCCCATCATTGCCTCATCCCAAAAACCTTGATAGCGGCGTTCTATGGCTTTTAATTGCTGGTGGAAGCGTTCGCCGTGTTCATCGCTTTCATCACCAAGATTTTCCAGAAAGAAATCCAAATGGGAGTGCAGGAAATGAATTTTCAAAGACATGTTTACTCCTGTTTCGATTAAATGTGATCAATATATTATATATAAGGGGACTTGAGCCATTTCTAATAAAATGGATTTTAAACAAAATGAATTTTTGTGTATTTTTGCTTAATTACTTATAACTTTCACATTTTTTATGCCAATTTGATCAAAATCAGCTTCCTCTCTTCCTAAAAGATCGTTCTTCGAAGCCAAAGAACGAAGAAAATTTTTAAAAAATTTTTTCATGGTGTAAGTTAGACTGAAAGTGATTTTTTTTATTGAAATTTTGTTAAAAATTAAACAAATTTCTGGAAATTTTCATCAATAGCTTCTACGTGTATATTTGGATTAAAAAATGTTCTGGGCATTGTTGGTAGACAATTTAACTGCCTTTAAATTCGTAGCTTAAAATTTTGAATCGGTTAAATATATTCGGAGATAATTGCAATTTACTAACCATACTTTTTTTCAAAACTCAAAAAACGGAAAATAGCCTATTTCTCAAAAACTATTCTACTTACAATTTTTTTGATGACATATTCAGATTCGGCACAAAATTTTACTTTAGAAAAGACCATCAGATGGCCCAGGTCGTAAAATTTTTTATTTTTTGTAAACTAGTGTTATTGCTAGCAATCTGTCAACTTGAGCAATATTGCCAATGGAGACCGCTCATTTTGAAAAGATGGCAATATATGGCAAGCAATATTGCTTCGCTGCGATTGCCAACTTTGAGATTGGCAATGAGCTGTCATTTTGCTATTTGACAGCCGAATTTCATTTCTATGAATTTTTCAAAGTGTGTATATCGTCAAAATGGATTGGTGCGTCGCCGATATTTATAAGATAATAATTTTTTACCGACAGTTCGAATGTCTTTGGGCTATAAAACCTCATCATATATATGTACTGATATGAAAAAATAATGCGTGGCTTCAAATGGCGAAGGAAATTAAAAAGGATTACGTTGAAATAAAAAATAAAAAAATTAAAAATTTGCGAACTGCCTATATCGCAGAGAAGAAAAAATAAGAGAGTTTATTCTTTGTCTCACTCATCGCAAAGTTGTTTCAAGGCATCGAGAGCGCGTGCGCAGCGTACTAGCCTGTTCGACGTCATTTTGAATATGAAGATGGCATAACATAAAAATCCCACCCTGGCAATATTGCCTCTACCTGGCAAGGCAATTTGACAGATTGCTAGCAATAATTATTGCCCGTCGAGGCGCAGCGTTATAGTTTATTTACAATAGGGGTATTCACAAAGGCGTGTTAAAAACGTTGGAAAGTCGGAAAATCGGAAAATTGCGACTTCTTAAAAACTTTTTAAACTTTTTTTGTATTTTGCACAACTTTTTAAGCATTTAAAATTTTCCGATTTTCCGACTTTCCTACTTTCCGACGCCTTTGTGAATACCCCTAATATATTATAAATAATAAATTTTAAATAATAAATAACATTTAATGAATAAATAGATAACAATTAATTAATTAATATAATAATAATAAATAATAAATAAATAAATAAATAAATAAATAAATAAATAAATAAATAAATAAATAATAAAATTAAATTAAATAAAAATATTAATATAGAAGTTTATTATTTATGTATTAATTAATAGTATATTATAAGTGTTTTAATTAATATTGTATGCTGATGACAACATTCATCTGAAATACAATCTCCAATGAACCAACGAATTACCCTGATGTCGCAGAACGAATTATCATCATGTAGCTGAACAGAAATGGCAAGACTCACACTGATCACCACACACACAAAACCTTATTCTCAAAACCTTATTATCAAAAAAAGTCTATTCAGTAACAAGAAACCAAAATCGTGTGATCAATCGTGGTTACAATGAAATATATTTAAAAAACTCGTCTTCCTCATATAACTCTTATTTCAATTTATATTGTCACACCCGTTACTTTTGTAAATTGGTATAAAAGACATACCGATAAATTGTAAGTAAATACCTATTCATAGTCAGAATACTCCTTACAACTGTTGGTTAAACATTCTTTTTATATGTTTCCTGAAAAACTTAACAGAATCGATTAATGAACACAAATAACATAAAAACCCCCATTTTCTAACGTCACACCTGTTACCTCCTTTTAAAGGGTTTTAAGGCATTAAAAGTCATTTTTAAGGGATTCTTTGAAATGGTAGAAATACTTTAAAAATGTACGCTTCAAAAATATGCAACACTGTTATCAAAGGGTTGATGGCTTAAGAGAAATTTAAAGAATTCGCCT
The DNA here is from genome assembly GCA_020466095.1 of Chlorops oryzae. Classification (NCBI taxonomy): domain Eukaryota; kingdom Metazoa; phylum Arthropoda; class Insecta; order Diptera; family Chloropidae; genus Chlorops; species Chlorops oryzae. The sequence continues at coordinate 21,739,027 of CM035806.1, read as the reverse complement.
AAATCTGTCACACCCGTTACCAGGGCTGGCCAGTATTTCAATTACTTGTATTTGAAACACGTATTTGAAATACAAATACGTATTTGGTATTTGTATTTCAATTGTAATTGGTAATTCAAATACCTGATAGTGAGGTAATTTGTAATTAGTATTTCAAATAGTTATTGCTTTAGGGCCAATATTACCAAGCATATTTAAAAATTTTTTTAAATAAAAATCCGCTTTTGGCTTTTACCATTCCAATTTTTTAAAAAATTTTAAAAATATTTTAAATCACCTCGGCACTGCGTTTAAATATAATATGACATCAAATTTGAGCTCGATTTTCAAAAAGCAGCTGTTTGGAAAAATTCAAAGAAATAATTTTCAAAAAAGCAGTTTTGGAAAGTACACAATACTATAGACAGGACTAAAGGCTTTGGAGTCACAGCGCAGCAATAAGGAGTACGAAATAATCGTTAGAATGGCTCTTTATAGAATCCGTTTTTTAAAATAACGATCTAATCAGCTTTCAAATGTACTCACAGCCCTGGAAGTAGACGGTGCTGCCGTATATTTCGATGCTTAAAAAAATACGATATTGAAAATGAAATTTATTTAAAAAAAATTTTAATTTTAATTTTAAAAATTTTTTAAATATGCTTGGTAATATTGGCCCTTAAAATACAATTTAACATAAATACTTTATAGTGCAAAATGCCTGAAATTTAAGAGCACCGGAGAATATGCACGTAACTTAAATATGGATAAAATATATTTTTTATAATCTTTTGTGCTCCCGAAAACACGATAAATAATTATTTTTAAAATTTGCTTTAATTTAATAGTAAAATTTAACCATCAAAAAGTGGCTGTTTTAAAATTTCCGGGAAAATTTCTAAAACGCAACTATTTTTTTAAAAGCAGAACGTGACGTCAGTTTACACGAAACTAGCGATAGGCGATAGTAAAATATCGCAATCGATAGTCTAGATATGTCAAAAAACTATTCAATTAGAGATAACAAATTTAAAACAAATTGCGAAAATGACTGAAAGACAGACGCGTCTTACACTCGTTAATTATTCACATCAATGCTAACTTTTTTGACGAACAAAGTGCGACAATTTTGAGAAAAATTAAGCATTTTTTGATTGGACGTACTCGATAGATCGGTTTCTGCTGTCTTTGGGATGTGGAAACGCGGATGTAATTTTAAAAGCTAATAAAATCAAGGATGGAAACCGGTTCTGAACCGAACTTGCCTTATTTTTTAAATTCAAAAACCAATCCGTGAACCCAACCAATGTAAGAATAAAAATTGGCGGAGTAAACCAGAAACTAAACCAAAATATTATAATAAATGGTTCGGTTTACATGCAATCATATCCATGATATTGGCAGGACCAATTTATTTCGGAGTAACGAATATTTTAAAGCTTATGGATAAAGACTAAAAATGACCAGCAAAGTACAGCTGTACATAAAAAAGGTTTTTTGAAAATAATAACAACAATAGCTCTCTCTATAAATGGTTTGAAAATTATAATTTTTTTTAGGAATCTTTTGACCTTTTCGGACAAAAGAGCTATATTTTTGGACTATAAATGAAGCTCACATTATACTGTTGGGCTCAAATTTTTGAAAGTCTGAAAGTAGTCATAATTTAAAATATGTATTTTGTAATTTGTATTTTAAATACAATTATTTGAGATGCTGTATTTTGTATTTTATATTTCAAATAAATTCCTTGAAAGTATTTTGTATTTTATATTTTAATTACAGCAAACCATGTATTTTGCCCAGCCCTGCCCGTTACTATGGAAATGCCCAAATACCATGTTACTTTGTTAACTGGTTAACTGATTGAAATCAAAATTTAGTTTCAAAGCTACTCATTAGTCCTCTCAGATTAATATCAATGCATCCCGCATTCGTCTTCGAACAAGAAGTTTAGTCTTATTAGACTTAAGATTATATAAACCTCAGAATTTGGAAGAATTCATTTCGTTTTGTTTTTAGAAGTTTCAATATCTATTTTTTTTTTCCGTAAAAGTTAAACAACTGAAGATTGTTCACCAAATCGATGGTAGCTACAAAACCAGAGTTAAGAAACATTTTCAAAAATGTTTCTTATGTCACCAATACCACCCTAATCCAAAACTCTTAACAAAATCGCGGTAAAAAACAAAATGCTTAATTCTGTAAACTTATGTTATTAGTAATTTGAAAATATCCGAAACATAACACTTCTCGCTGCGATGTAAACACATCAGTGGTACTCATGCACCTTCGCAAATGCCTTCGCAACTTTTCCCATCGTAAATATTCATATAAATTTTGACAGTTGTGTGACAAATTTCTCATTTGCCACAATTTTCGAAGCTGCATGAGTTCCACTAATGATGTCTTGGACGGAACCACTTAGGCAGTTGAATATTTTTTCATGGGCAATTTTGATGCGAGCTCCGACATGGAAGGATATTAACTAACTGCTAACACTGATGCTAACACTTGATAGGCTTGGCTTGTTTGATGCAAATGGAAATGCCTCAAAAATACATGCACAATACGGTGTTCAAATGTGTTGCTGCCATGAAAAAATTAGAAAGTGCAGAGACGAAAGTGTTTCTATTTCACACCGCTGGATAGAAATATCTAATAACACAGGCCAGCAAAATCGAAATTTGATTTTCCCCATTTTGAGTTGCAGTGGTGTTTCTATTAGATTTTTGTGTGCTGAAAAATTGAAAAATATCAAAAAAATTTCCATCACGTCAGAGTTTCGAGAAAATCGCGTAAGAAATTTTTACTACCATTGTATTTTAAAAAATAATTTTTTTCAAATATGGTTTAAAATATATCAAAATTTTTAAAACTTTTGTGTACTTAAAACATCATTCTTTAATATGACATCAAAAAAAACTTACGTTAAAAGAATGGTGTAATGTGATGCTCAATGCCGAAAATTTGAAAATTTTATGAAAGAATTTTATTTTTTTTGGACTTTGAATCAACATATGTAGCTCACCCATTAGCAGTCCCCCTTCCAAAAACGATATTTTAAATTGTTTGCCAAACCATTTTTTGTATATGTACTAAATATCAGAACTGCAGCACAAACCATTTCCACGATATAAAGGTATTTCTAAAGCAATTCAATTCGGAGATTCGTATACATAACATAACACAAGTTGGAAATGAAAAATTCACTTGTTTTTTCGTTTGAAAAAGAAGAAATTACTAGATTGATTTGAATTATAAGTATATAATGTATAATAAAATATGAATTTACGTCCGAAAATTTTGGTTTTCGATATCCTTTTTTTTTTGTCATTTTTTTCCATTCCGAAATCCCGCGAAAGGGCTAAAATTGGAAGGATTTTCGTTTTTTTTTTTTTAGGCAAAAGCAGATGGCATGGTTAATCATGAATAGAGCGTGTATTTTTAAGCATTTATAAAATTGAAGCGTACTTTATGGGGCAAAAAATTTGTTCAATTTACATAAAGTTAAGATTCAAATCGATTTTTAGCCTATTTAAGACTTTTTCAAAGTTAGGAAATCCCCTTGAAGTTCAAATTCGCTACTTATTTCCAAAATGGTGATAAGAAAAAACCAAATCCCCCCACAAAGTATGCTTCAAATTTATAAATGCTTAAAAATACACGCTCTAATCATGAATAGAGCGTGTATTTTTAAGCATTTATAAATTTGAAGCATACTTTGTGGGGGGATTTGGTTTTTTCTTATCACCATTTTGGAAATAAGTAGCGAATTTGAACTTCAAGGGGATTTCCTAACTTTGAAAAAGTCTTAAATAGGCTAAAAATCGATTTGAATCTTAACTTTATGTAAATTGAACAAATTTTTTGCCCCATAAAGTACGCTTCAATTTTATAAATGCTTAAAAATACACGCTCTAATCATGAATCATGATTGACAGAGCTCGCATTTGGTTGAATTTATAAATTTAAAGCATACTTTATGGAGTAAGAATTTTGTTCAACTCACATAAAGTTAAAATTCGAATCGATTTTTAACTTCATATTAATATGAATTTTTTTGATGTGAGAAAAGCGGTTTGAAGTTCAAGATATCTGCAGGCGTTCTTGTGTCGAAGGAGAAATGAGGGAAATATATGTGATTACCACTTGTTGAAACTCCATTGAAATAAAAACAATTTTTTTTTTTTTTTAGAGAAATATCCTTTTTTTAAGGCAAACGCTGTCCTTCTAGTTCTTTATTAATTTACGTGTAATAAAATACTAAGATATTCTTTTAACTTTTCATAGTTACTTCGCAACGTTTGAAACAAATTCAATTTGCAAATCTACATTTTTCAACTAATTGAAAAAGGGAACAGAAAATATAGAATTTTAACTTAAAATTCTTCTGTTTAACAAAGACAACATTCTATGTTTGTATGTGTGTGTAAGTGTGCTTATGCACATGCATAAGCATATGTAATTTATACTATATAGTATAAGTGAATTGAGTCGAATTACTAACTCGCTTATAGATTACCTAAATATTTTAGTACAGTTTTTTGTATGGTATGGAATGGGACGTATGTGTGTATGTCTATCTGGATGTATGTGTGTATGTATCGCTAATATATGTACTTTAAAAATGTCTAATATCAAAAAAATTGATTTTGAGAAAAACGCGTTTAAAGTTTTCAATTCACTTGCATTTTGACGAAAAAAGAAGAGAATATTCTCTTTCCATAAAGAGAGTGTACTAACCCAGTTGCAAATTTTATGCTCTCCGGATTGATCATTTGAACATTCCTAAGCGAGGGGATATCATAGACTTTTCCCATCACTTTTACACATCTACTTACTTTGTTCGAGCATGGCCGCTTTGGGTAGGCCTTCCATAAGCAGGCAGAAAGTGAGGTGTTCAAAAAAGTTTTGGTTTTGCGTTTTGGTTTTGCTTTTGCTTTTACATTTTAGTTCAATCCTGAAAATATGCTACTTTTTGATAAAAAAACAAACGCTTTTCTTTGAACACATCACCTTTTCCCTGCTCAATGACTGCCACAAGAACTAATGCCTATTGACAGTGCTTGGGATAGTTCAAGCGATGAATCGCTAAGTAGAGGACTTCCCCTTATTTGCAACTGGGAAGTGTTGATACGAAATTTTTACACAATATGAGGCATAATGCACCGAATATTTCCTCATCATTAACTCAAAAATCGTGCATTTTGAGATTTGACATTCTTGAAGTAAATGAGCGATATGTATGTATTGTTGCATGTATGTATGTATGTTCATATGTATGTATATATGTATGTATGCATGGCTGTATGTATGTATGTATGTATGTATGTATGTATGTATGTATGTATGTATGTATGTATGTATGTATGATTATGTATATATGTTTGTATGTATATATGTATGTATATAAGGCGATGTGTGTGTGTATGTTTGCATGTATATATGTATGTATGTAAGGCGATGTGTGTGTGTATGTATTGTATGTATTAGGCATGCCAATCCTGAGATCCCGGGATTTAAAAAAAAATTGCAATTAATAAATCGGTTAAGTCGTAAAAAAAATCGCACAAAACCGTTTAAATCCGTTAATCGTTTAGTCGAAGTTAAAAGATATGAATGTGTTAATCAAATTTTTGTTGGATAGCCAAAAAAACCAGCAGGACTAATTCCGGGATCCCGGGATTTTGACATCCCTAGTATGTATGTATGTATTAATGTATGTATATATTTATGGATGTTTGTATGTACGTGTTTATGTATTTGCGCATTTATGGATGGATCGATGAATGGGTGGATGAATGTATGAATGCGAGTTGTTTGTATGTATATATATATATATATATATATATATATATATATATATATATATATATATATATATATATATCTATATATATGAATGTATTGTTTGTTTTGTAAACTAATTGCTTTTTGTATATAATCGCAGTTATCACTATTTTTAATTCATATATTTATTCTACATATGTATGTACTTAACAAGGAGGAGCGTGTATGTGTAACAGTTTTCACGTGTGTATATGTACTCTCTACATGTATATGTTTGTATATATAATATATATTTGTTTAATCTGTATATAACTTTCTATTTGTACGCTACAATTGTTGTTATTAAAACTTTTCGAAGTATGCTTGAGTCGTCGTCGTTCTTTCTGTTTTTTCTTCTTGTTGTGATGAGAAATCAACGAAAATAATTCACTTTATGTATATATATATATATAAATGTATGTATATGTATATATTTATATATGTATATTAGGCCGGGTAAAATTTTTTGGCTATTAGGGCACATCGCGATTCTGGTTCTATTGGCCTTTTCAAGAAACTTTGCCGAAGAAACCATAGGTCCAAAATGAATTTCAAGCCTGCGGATTTTGCACTAAAGTTTTTTCTCCAAATATGAAAATATCAACTTAGATAAAAAAAACAAACTGTAGTGCAAATTCCGCAGGCTTGAAATTCATTTTGGACCTATGGTTTCTTCGGCAAAGTTTCTTCAAAAGGCCAATAGAACCAGAATCGCGATGTGCCCTAATGCATTTTTTCGGCTCCCTACAATTTGACCCGCTCTAATTTATATATATATATATATATATATATAACACAAATATATACATATAGAAATAAATGTATAAATAAAAATTTAATACATTATAAATATATACATATCTATGTAAATATATATATATATATATATATATATATATATATATATATATATATATATATATATATATGTTCGTATCTATATACGTATATATAATTTTTTTCTATTAAACTTAGCGTTTTTCTTTACCTATATGTATGTACGTGAGTGTGTTTGTGGGTATAACGTATTCTAGTATTTATTTATTTATTTTTTTTTTTTGGTTTTTCTAGTTAAATTTAGTTTTTCTGATTTATTTTTAGTTTTTCGATTCTTATATTAAAGTCATCACAGTTAGCGGAGCTGAAGTTATGCTTAATTATTGAGGACATTTTTTTCATTTAATAATTGCATGGAGGTTTCTTTGTTCGTAGTTATGTTACGGTAATATTGTGTGAACGCGTGGGTATATTTGTATATATCTGTATAGATATATATATATAAATATATATATATATATATATAAATATATATATATATATATATATATATATATATATATATATATATATATATATAAATGTTTTTGTAGTTATTTACATATGGAGATTGGTGTTTGATCGGCTGTCACTACATAATTGATTAAGTTATTGCAATGTGATGATCGGGTTCCTGCTGCTGATGCTGCTGTATATTTCTTGCTATTTTATTTTCCTTTTTTTTTATTACTTTTACCTATTTTTTATTTATTTATGTATTTTTTTTGTGGTTTGTTATTTTTTTTAGTTGCGGTTTGTTGTGTTTTATTTAATCTATTGATGTTTGCTTAAATAATCACTAAATTGTGGCTCGACGCAGCGTTGCACTGAGTGACAGTGTTAGCGTTCCTATTTCTCAGTGTCATGGAGTATTGCCCTCGAATAATGCACGGAATTCACCGCTTCGCGGTCGCGGTAATCCTTCCCGTATCGTGGTGACCGGACCGGCTAGACTAGACTGTGATCCATGTAACAGATCTTCTTTCAAATCCAGATCACTGTAAAAAGGAAATGCACATATATGTAAATATAAAGATATGTACATTGATCCATACACACACACACGCAAAATCGATCGAGCTGAAGGCATAAAATTTTACTCACTCATCTTTACAGTCGTCTGCCTCGGCGGCTAATGCATTAACTACAGCTGTTATAGTATTTGATTCAGGATTGCTTAATTGTTCATCTTTTTGTTGCATGATATTCGGATTCTTTCCGATTTTGTTTAAACGCTCGGCAGCAACGGTCTCCATTGTTTTTCTCATTAATGGATATTGGTCTAGGACACAATTGAAATGATCTACGCTTAACGAAAATAGATTGCAATAAGTTTCGGCCCGTACGCTTGCAACACGTCGTGCATTGGTCAGTAAACAAATTTCACCAAAATAAGAACCATCCGAAAGTGAGGTGGCCACCTGCGGATATCGACAAACATTATTCCTGCATTATATCGCAAATATCACGCAATTGAATAGTCCATAATACGTACCTCGCCGTTTGCCATCACAATATCGACGACACCTTCTTGTATAAAGTACATTTTTGTACCGATTGTACCTTCCTTTATGATAATATCACCTGAAAATTATTTTTATTATTTTTATTTTTATTTTCTTTTACTTTATTTTGACATGAATTTTAATTACAAAAAAAAAAAAAAAAAAAAAAAAAAAATTAAGTACAGTGCACTCTCTGCTTACGGACACTCCTCTTATGTGGACACTTTTTGGAAAAGCTCCAGTGTTCTTGTTTCCCAAATATTTTCCTCAGCTAAGCGGAAATATTTTTCGATCCCATAGTTGTCCGCTTAAGAGAGAGACAGAGAGAGGGAGAGAGTACACGGTATATTTAAGTTCTTACCGGGTTGGAAAACTTCGTATTTCAATTTCGTGACAACATCGGACACAAAATTCGAATCAGCATTTGCAAAAAAAGGCACAGACGCAACGAGAGATCTGCAAATGAACGTAAGTAAATTGGGGAAAAAATTATACAAAAAAAAAAAAAAAAAAAAAATGAAACAATTCCAAAAATAAACAATACGATACGGTGTAGAATGTCTTACGAACTCACCTACAATTATAGTTGATAACATCTTCCCGTAGTTTTTCGCTAAGTTCACCGAGAATAAGTTCCTCATCGAAGAATTTCCCCTGATAGCGATGCTCGAAGTATTCGGTAATACGTTGACGCATATCGCGCGGCAATTTCCGATAGGCCATGTACTCTTCAACCTGTTTCACCTTCTCACGGTATTGCCTTCGACTTGAGTCTAAACTTTGTATCAAATTGGTCGCATGTCCCAGGAAGAGCGCATAGCACGTTGCTCCCGATATCATTGAAAGCATCGTTAACCACATATCCGTAAGAGATTGCGGTGGGAACCTTCACCGACAGCATTAAAGAAAATTCAATTGATCAAAATTCATGGAGAGAGGAAACGCGCTAATACCTGCCATAACCTATGCACAGCATATGTGACATCGCTTTGAATAATGCCCATGAGTATTGTTCCAGCCAATATGACTCCTAGAAATTATTCAATTTTAAGTAAATGCAATTTTTGTTTGTTTGTTTTTTTTTTTAAGTCAAGTCAAGACTCGCTTAAGTTAAAGCTCGCATTCCAATAGTGCAACAATTCGTGGAAATATTCAACGCATGAGAACATATGAATACGGTTTCAATCAACGGCACGTTTGAGTTGTCAAAGTTGCTATTTGTAATTCTTGATTTCCACACACAAAGTTTTCTTTCGAAATTCTTTAGTTATAAGGTAAATTTTGTCTCTTCCCCTTGCCCTTCTCGCCAATTTAGTCGATTATTTGGAAAGAAAAATCTGAGAATAAGGAAGGCTCTGAGCACAAATAAAATATTTGAAAATTTTTGGGCAACTTTAAGGCCAAAATGAAGGTTGCCTGAGTTTGCGAAAAGAATTTTAAGGAGTATGGAAAGTAAATATGAATATCGGGTATGTGATTGATCTCCCTTTTGCCGGGGGAAAGGTACCCAATTCAATTCCCAAATTGATATGATTTAGTTATTTCCCTTGTGGTCGCGAACGTACGAAAAAAATACTAGTGGCGGAAATGCCCATATACTTAAATAAATTTTCCAAAACTAAAAAAAAGGGCCAATTCGGAAGTATTTCAAAAGAGACCAGATGGGTCCTGCTGAAAGCTCTTAAAACCTGCTGAAAACGATTAGCTGTTACTGATTTTTTTCTTCTTGAAAAATGCGTTCAATTGCCCACAGTGCATTCCTGTGCTATTGGAAATGCGGCTTGTCGGTTATTAAATTTTGGAATTTTAGAAAAGAATCGATCTTACCTGTAACTCATTTATTGATACCCATGAATTCGATGGAAAACCTTGTAGCATTGGCACTAAAAACTGAAGACAACCGCTCCAATGACCGATTAAGAGCATCATGCATATAAGATTGAAGATCCTCATGAAGACCGATGCCATGTTGAGAAACTGAAAGTAAATGTGTCAATCATACGAAAAGGGCGTGAGCGAGAATATTCTGCTTTTTGCTTTTTTTTTTCTTTTTTTTTTTTTCTTTTGTGATTGAAGAAAAAAATCGTGACTTTTAACGAATTAAACAAATTTTTTGTGTGAAGAACACATTGAACTCGCAACGGAAAAACAACAAAAAACAAAGAGTTAACAAAAAGATTAATTAAAAAGGGAAATTTCGGCTCAAACAAAAAGGAAATTTGAAATTTTGATAATTTTCTTAGATAAAAAAAAAAATAAAAATAAAAAAGAAAATTAAATAAAATAAATAATAACACAAAATTCCAAAAATTAGGGCCAATGAAATTTTACGAATTTTTTATTAACATTTAAAAAAACAATTAATATACTTATATAAAAAAAATTATCAATCGCTGTATGTGGCGTTATTTCACGCGTACCAAACGAAGCAACCAATTACGAACATGAAAATTCATAACAATACAAATAACGAAAGCGAATCAATCGTACGGATATTTGTTAGTAACATTTAAGGCGAATTATTTTTATATATATATGTATGTATATATATAAACATATATATATATAATGCAACCATATTAACGACATATGCAGCAGTTCAGCTTAAAAACGTTACTATTTGAACTATGCAAACGCAAAAGCAAAGAAAGAAAAAACAAGGGTTAAATGCAAATGCAAATGGTTAAAAAACTTGAAAGCACTTCGGAAAGTTCGCTTTCCATTTTTCCAAAAAAGTATTATAATAATAAATTAAAAATTTTCTTTCTTCTTTTGTTTGAGTTTCTTGGGAGCAAGTTTTTCCACTTCTACGCTTGCCTTTGCCAATGCTTGACTGAAGCCCGTCCATCCATGCACTTGTTGCCGGACGGAGAGCAATGCATTCTATTTTGTATTTAGAGGAGTGACGTCATGGCCGTATCCAGAGTTGAATTCACGGCAGGGCTGAGAGTGTCTTACGCAGCACAGATGTTAAGTTTATCTGGTATCGATAATTTGATATTATATCTATTTATTATATAAATCTGGTTCATTTGCCACCATTGCTTTTGTTGGCATACTTCAGCTTTCTTCTTTAGCGATCAAAAAATGCAAGCACTTGTGCTGCAAAAAAATTTAGTTTGTCTTACATATTAAGGGCGCCGCTCTGACTGACGTTGACAATTTTGTAGGTAGCAAGAGAAAATTTGCTTTACAAAGAAACTAAGCTTCCAAAGGTCTCAAAGAAATCTTTGGGTGCATTCAGTAGCCTCAACTGATGTGCAATTCTTGAACTTTTCAGAAACTGAGCTTCCAAAGGATTCAAAACTAATTCCTAAAAATGCCTTTATTGAGATTAGGGCGAGCCGTTCGAAACTTCATCTTTCGATTATCAAAATTATCGATTATCAAAACTATCGATTATCAAAATTATCGATTATCAAAATTATCGATAATAGAAACTGTCGATGATGATGGTGAGGTTGGTCATGATGGTGATGATGATGGTGATCATGGTGGTGGTGAGGCTGCAGATGATGATGGTGATGCTGATGATGTTGGTGGTGATGTTGGTGATGATGTTGGTGATGATGATTGTGATGATGATGATGGTATTTATGGTGATGGTGAGGTTGGTGATGATGATGGTGATGCTGATGATGTTGGTGGTGATGTTGGTGATGATGATGGTGATGATGATTGTGATGATGATGATGATGGTGACGATGATGGTGATGGTATTGATGGTGATGATGATGGTGATGATGGTGATGATGATGGTGATGATGATGATAGTGATGATGACGGTCATGGTGACGATGATTATAACTTGCACACGTTCTTGCTCCATCACGTCGTGAAAAATCTTGAGACATTCTGCGAGTCTTAAGTGTCACATTTTATAAGCCAAATGAGAATTATAGGCGACATGCTAAAATTTTATTCTATGCACTGTTGCCAGAACGAGGGTATTTTTCCGTTTCGAGGAATTTTTTCGATTTTAACTTTAACCAAAAACCATTTCGAATGTTTGCAAGTGTTTTTCACTGATCACTTTCCTAAAGAAAACAGAAATAAAGAGCTTTTTTCAATATCCAAGGGAAAAAGAGTCACCCAAATACTGCCTAGCATCAGTGCTGGTTACAAAGTAAGTTGAGTAAAGTTGAGTAAGAAAGGTTTTTAAATTCGGCTTCTGAGGAGAGTTACTTAAGCACAGTATTTTATTAAATTATTATATGTAGGACCACCATTAATTTTTTAAATTTAAAACTTTCAAATGGTGGATAATTAAATGTTCAAGAGCTCAAACATGCTTGATTGAAATCATTAGCAGTTTTCCAATGAAATTAGTTTAAATTTTAAAATATATCTTCCGATAGTACTATCGATATTTAAGACTATCGACTATCGAAACTATCGATAGTCGCAACTATCGATAGTTATCCAGCTCTACTGCTGAATGCACCCAATATTACACAGAAAAAAAAATCTCATCGCTTGAAAAGCGAAGCTTTTCTACATCATAAAAGATTATTGCGATCTTTTATCTTTTTTTGAAAGCAATTGGAAAGTTGAAAAAGCTTTGCAGACCTTACTAGATCTTTCATATTATTTGATATATTGATATTGACCATGACGATTGATAAAAATAAGTTAGTCTAAGGGCGGCTTAACGCTTTTGTTTCCCGCCGAACTGTCTGCATATGAATGTATGTATATCATTGAAAGTAATTTTTTTGTTTTCGTTTTGGAAAAAATTGAAACAACAAATCCAAAGAACGCAAGATTGATCCATTGAGATTCGCATACTCGATTAATTGAAATATGAATGTACATACATATATATAATAATTATATATACATATATATAAATATTTTTTAAAATTTATTTTTGAACTCATTTGAATTTCAAGTGCAAGAAAACGATAACTAGAGATATGTATATTTTCACAAAAAAAAAAAAAGGTACAATCAATTATCACTAAAAGCGTGCCATGTAAGATTAACCTTTTGGAACTTACAAACGAAAAAATTCGAAGCAGTTTCTTGTCCTATGTACAAGTATCAAACAGTTTTCGCTTTGGTGTAAAACGCAGCAAAATCATTTTCTTACGGAAACCAAAAGTGTATTTCGCAAACTGGGCTAGCAATAAAAATTCTGCTTAAATTTCATTCTATAAATTCAACTACTTCGTTTTCAGTGTTTTGAATTTCAACCAACTTCAGTTCGAGACATGCCGCAAAACATTTTTCCTTTAGCTAAAACTGCGCTCGAGGATATAGTTTTTTAAATTTAAAATTCAAAATTATCAATCGAATTAATTAATTTTCAAATTTTATTTAAAATTGCTTTTTACAAAATTTCTACAAAAAAAAAAATTAATTATTTTTTTTTATAACGCAACTTCATCGAAGAACAAAACTTAGAGAGAAAACATATAACAAAGATTTTTGTAATGAAATAATGTTAAAACGATTTCAATGAAAGTAATGAAGAAAACGAAGAAAAAACAAGAGGAAAAGGAAGAAAGTAGAAAGTAGAAAGATTCCAAAGGCGTTGGAGTTCTTGGTGGGTTTAGTTATCGGCGAAAAACTTAAGCTCTTTTAGCAAAAAAAAGACGGGTGGAAATTTACAGAGTGGAGATTTTTTGGTCGAAGCTATATGAGGTCATTGATGTTAATTCATATTTAAATTTCCTTCGATCTGACAAACGGGCAGGTGTACAGGGAGCTTAACACCTCTGGTCGTCAGACCCTTGATCAAAAATATTCGAACGGGATTACAGTGGCTCATAATCTTCATTACTTAATATAATATATTAAATGCACATTAACGAAAGCGGAAATAAAAAAAATTGTTCGTCTTAAATTTTGCTGTCGTCAATTGTACCTACAAAAATGATGGCTCCCCCAAAAATGTGTCTATAAAAGAGAGTCTGGAATCTAGAGCCCATTTTATAACATCTTTTTTCCTTGTAGTATTTTTCGGGTAGTGTTACTCTGCAGTCACCAGCCAGTTTGGGGACGGCATTACTTTTTTCCAATTATTTTTTTCCAATCAAAATAACACAGTCCTGCACCTCAAACCAACAAAATTAATTTTAAAAAATTGATATGCCATGCTACACAACCAGAAGTGTTTAAAAAAAAAAACGCAAAGGTCAGAATGTAAAAAAAATGATTTACAAAAGCAAGTCAAACGAAATTATTTCCATGAAGCAAATTCGGTTCTGCTGTGATTTTAAGGCCGCGCTATTTAAAAAGGTTTATTAAGAATTAAAACGAAGGTTCGAAAGCGAATTTTTCCGACTACATGGAATGTGTATGAATTTATGTACAAAAATGTAAAACTTTGGTTTGCAAATAAATCTGAAGAAGTTCCAAAAGAAGTTATTTTTATCAGAAAAAAAAGCTTTTCTATCTACAATCTATGTAAGGAAATAATTTTCTAAATGCTTACTGACATTTCGATGGATATTCTTTATTTGATTATTTAAAAAAAATTTTTTGTTTTTGAAATTCTTTTAAGCCCAGCAAACATTTGGAGTTCTAAATGAGTCATTTATGAGTCCTTATTCGGAGTGTTAGCTCTCATAATGAGCTTATTTAGAACTCCTAAATAAAAGTGCTTCACTTCTTGCGAAGGTCGCCTTATGTGAGTTCGAAATCGTATACCGAAGGAGTGTATATTAGAGTCATATGTGACTCCTTTCGCTTTCGGATTTATGAGTTTACGTACGGATGTCCGTCCGTCTGTCGGTCTGTCTGTCTGTATACAGTTTTCTTATCGAAGGAGTTGAGCTATCTTGACGAAATTTGGTATGCGTACTCACAGGCACAGAAATAAGAACAAGATCGTGAATGGACCACTTTTAGTGGTACCTCCAGTCCTAGGGTCTGTCACAAAAATCCCAAAACTGCCTCAAAATCGTACTTTTTCGAAATATTTTAATGAAACTTAGAATTTGAGCGCATATGTAAGCCTCCGATTAGGATTGCAAAAAAAATGAAAAAGAGGGCATGGAAAAGGGGCGGTTTTCATAAAGAAATTGAACAAAAGTCGGTATATGGGGCCCCTAATGGCCTTAAAAACCTCTTGAATATTCTTTCTTAGTGGTCCTGTTTTTTGGGCGTGGTTCAAAAATTATTTAAACATGTGTGTCTGTGTCGGGTATTTTATTGTCAGGCTCGCGACTATAACACCCTTACTTGTTTTCTTTGATTTATTAATCAAATCTGTATGAAATTCTCATCATGAAATTATCAGTAAAATTTAACTTTAATTTATTTTCATTATTTTCTATATATTTTTATTCAGACTCATTTCGGACACATATTTCTGAGCACTCCGAATATGTTTTCTGCGAGGCTCTAAAGAAATATAAAAATCTTAAAGTGTTCAGATATTTTTAATTTAGACCGAATAGTATACATGTGAATATTTGAAATTTTTTCAATCTTGAGAACTCGTTTTTAATTTTTTTCGATTGTAGAAAAACGCCCATTTTTACCATCTCTTGTAAGGAAGGCATTCGTTTATTTCATGTCCGAAGGATGTGAGCAAAGAATTTGTGCGTCTTAAAGGGGAAGCGATCTGATGAAGGAAGCTGCTCTTGATAAAATTAGCTTGTCGATCTTCGATGACTAAAATGAGGCGAATAATGCGAATGATGCCTTTTTGTCAGTGATTACATCGATTTTGTATTATTAATATTGAGAAACTACAACTACGTTTTTATAAAACTATATTTCTAAAAATTAATCTCTCTAATTCAATACCAAAAGGATATGGAAAACTAGAAGGTTTCAGAACTCTATTCAGTATTTTGCAGATTAGTGTCGGTGCATTCGCAAACACCAATCCCTGTGTGTGGTGTAGAGAGTTCCCCCAGCGGCCAAAATGCAAATTGCCTACAGAAGTAATGAACCGTAACACATTTCGTAGACCGTAGGCGGTAATGCATGCGACCTCATATACCATCCTAGTATACTTTTTTTTCGAGCGCGGCCGTTTTGTAGAATTAACGCCTACCACCACCACATAAATTAAGCTATTGGTGGGTAGTGCGCCTACAATCTTGAATACTTTTTAGCTATTAATATTCAGGTCGCTTACAGTACGTATACTTTGTAGGCGTTAGTCACTGTTGGCCGCTGGGTTTTGAAGCCCTCTGAAATTTAATACACCTCGATCTCAAAGACTTTGTGCCTTTAATGTGCGATAATCCATGATCAATGATCGAGGATGGAGGATCAAGGATGGAGAATCGAGGATCGCTGCAGATAGTTATGAGAAGCAATCATTTACATTGGTTCAACTTTTCTAATGCTAAAACGTTTCGCCAACAATGAAAATGGAAAACACGTTTGAGTAAGAGCAACACAAAACAATTTGTACACAAACAAGTAGCAAAAAGCAAAATTGATTTTGAATTCAAAAAAAAAAAAAAAAAAATGTTAAGAAACAAGAAAAAAGGTAAGTAAGCCGCGCATGAAGCATTTAGTCTAAGCAAAACTGGCAAATTCATTGCCATCAAATACATAAATATCAATTGAAAGCATTCATGATCAATATTTAAAAAAAAAGTTTGTTTTGTTTTTTTCCATTTATTTATTTATTATTTTTTTAATATTTTTTTTGTTTGTTTTTTTGTTGTGTTTTGTTTTGTTTGACTTTCGAGAAGAATGTATTTAAACAAAAATAGTCGAACAGTGTGTTTCGGAATGAACTGAACTTTGATTTCAATAACACATTCTCGAGTTGTAAGAGTGTGACATTTCTGCTCAATATCGATCAATAATTCATAATTAATTAATTGCACAACTATGTATGTATATATATATATATAAATATAGCTGTTGTTATGCACGAACGTAAGTATGCATGTACGTACGAGTATCAAATCAATTGAGTTGAGTGGTTTATGTTCAGAGGAAAACTAAAAAAAAAAATAAATATATTTGAAAACAAAAAAACCCAAAATCAAACAAACAAACAAAAATTATTGAATAACTTATTTGGTTTTTGTATAAAATTTCTTTGGATTTTTAATGAAAAATCATAAAAAAGAAGTGTTTTTTTTGTCTTTTTTGTTGATTTTGATTTGAATTTGATTTGATTTTGTTTTTGAGGGTTACCTTCAGGATTAGGTTGCTTTTTGTTAAGCCGTCTTTGTCTTTTCTGTGCATTCTCCCTCTTCGATCAGACTTTTTTTTTGCAGATTCTGCAGAATCTAAAAACCATATACGAGTACATTTAAGCCCTGATCAGCTAAATTTTCATACAATCAATTCACTTGAACAAGGTTTATATTTATGTGAATAGGCTATGTTCATATGTTAAAGAAAAATCGAATAAGATATTCAAATTCATTTAAATTTTTATTAATTTCATTTTTCAAATTTATATCTTTTTTATTCACTATGAAAAATAATGAAATATTTTTAATAATTGCTTGCTTGTTTGTGTCGTGAAATATTGCGTTGCAATATAAATTTGCAAAACGCACATTCGTTTACGAGTTGTGTACACAAGGTAATAGGAACAAATAAAATAAGGAAACTAGATTTAAAATTCACTAAGAATAAAAATAAATAGTCGAAACAATATAAACTGAATTGAATAAAATATAATAAAATCAAAATAATAATAATTATTCAATAAAATTATATAATATAATTATAAAATTATAAATAATAAATAATATAATAATTATAATAATTATAATAATATAATAAGTTATATATAATATAATAAATTATAAATAAATTATAATAATTATAATAATTATAATAATTATAATAATTATAATAATTATAATAATTATAATAATTATAATAATTATAATAATTATAATAATAATATAATAATTATAATAATTATAATAATTATAATAATTATAATAATTATAATAATTATAATAATTATAATAATTATAATAATTATAATAATTATAATAATTATAATAATTATAATAATTATAATAATTATAATAATTATAATAATTATAATATATAATATATATAATTATAATAATTATAATAATTATAATAATTATAATAATTATAATAATTATAATAATTATAATAATTATAATAATTATAATAATTATAATAATTATAATAATTATAATAATTATAATAATTATAATAATTATAATAATTATAATAATTATAATAATTATAATAATTATAATAATTATAATAATTATAATAATTATAATAATTATAATAATTATAATAATTATAATAATTATAATAATTATAATAATTATAATAATTATAATAATTATAATAATATATAATTATAATAATTATAATAATTATAATAATTATAATAATTATAATAATTATAATATATATTATAATAATTATAATAATTATAATAATTATTATAATTATAATAATTATAATTTTATAATAATTAAAATAATTATTACAATTACTTATAATAAATATAACTAATCACAATAATAGTTATAATAAAATTAAAATTTACTTAACGATTATAAGAAGCACGCAACATATATTCAAACAGTTAGGACACATGTAAATACTGACTAAAAACTGCAAATCAAGACCAAAATTAAAAGTCCTGAATACTCAAATACAGACATAAATTCCGGTAGGAACAACAATTCACAGCAATTCTTTGAATTAGAATGTGTTTAAATTTCTTTGTTTATTAAAAAAAAAAAATTGGTGGCAAGACGAAGTCGCACAGTTTTCATAATCAAATTATATAAAATTTAATGAAATAAAATTTAGGAGTTCTCGTCTACCTCTGCTGCCACCTAAAAAAAAAACATCTAAACATCAAATTAAATTTTTTATTATCATATGTATCAATTCAATTATAGATAGCCCATTAAGATATCTTTGGTGTTCTTATGAAGTCCTTCATTTCAAAACAATCGACTATTTATCTTTTGACTATCGAGATTCCACCACTTCTTCATAAACGTAATTTAGTTTTTTTTTTTTTTTTTTCAAATTAATAAAATTAAATTCTTTGCACAACCCCTTTTTCTCAGACGTACAACTCAAAAGAACTCTATCGTTTAGCTATCAAGGAAAGAATGCATTTTACTTGGGGCTTCTATGCGCGCCTAAAAATCGCTTACAATATCAAAACAGCTGCGGATATATATCATGGCATTTAAAACTGTTTCTTATTGAGGCCAATCACATGGATTTCGGTAGCTTGGTAGTTTATTATTTGTAAATTTCATTCCGGGATTTGTTTTTACTCTGATTAATCTACGTTAGCAAACAAGATATACCTATCGACCGCTTTGCGCAAAATCATCATTGACTTTTTAATGAAAATTTCTTCTAGAGTCTTCGAATTATCGCCTGGCAAAATACTAATACACTAAGCGCCTTAGTTATGGAGATAAAAAGAAAACTTCATTTTATCGTATACACTGTCACATACGGAAAGATAAGTGTGGAGTCCCTGTTGTTTTATCGCAAGGCACGGTGATTTTGTAAAAAGTGGTCGATATGAAGAAAATATAGAAAATGAAATTCAAAAAAAAATTCCCCAAAATTAGAATTAAGCATTGGCATTACTTAATGGATATTTTTCAGTGAATTTAATTCGCAATTTTCAATATCTTTGCTATAAAAACATTTTCTTTTTATTTCTTCAGAGGATTTTCCTACATATATTATATACTTATATTAAATCCACCGAAACCAATGCAAATAGCCGAAATTTTTCTGAGGCTTATTGAAAAGCTTAAAGCAATAGGAAAGTTGAAAGAAATGATTTAAATTAAAGAAATCAAATCGCAAAGGCACTTTATTAAGATATTATAAATAATTTTTAACATTTAAAGAGAGAAAAAAAAAAAACCGAAAATAATTCATTAAAATATCTGGCAAAGCATTTTTCTCAACAGCTTTTTTACACCTCCAAAAGCAGTACTAGGAGGGACAATGCTTTCAATACTGATTCGGAAAAAAGTTATAGTACTTGAAATCGCCAGAGGGATTTCAGCGTTATCAGAGACAAGGCGGTTGTTCCGAAAGATATCATTCCGAAGGATACGCACGCTTCGATTAATTTCGGTCCGTTGAGTTGATTTTTAAAGTGGACCCGATCGACCCATTAAGCCTGTACGCTGTTGTAATGCGGCCTTTCTCACTTTATCTCTCTATCTATCTATCTATATATATATATCTCTCTCTCACTCTCTCTCTCTCTCTCTCTCTATTTTTCCTATTTCTTTTCCTATATATTTTTCCTGTTTTATTACTAGGAAAGAGTGCGCCAAGGAGGGCAAATAAATTGAAAACATTTATGTGTTCTTGACCCTCAATAATCATTTGAGTCACTTTAGCCCGTTAAAAAACAAATTGTGATAGTTGCCCTAGTGAGCCCGTACGGGCAAATTGCACATACATACATATGTTTGTATGAGTGCTCTGCTGCCCGCTAGCGAACCGGACGATGGGAAAATTTGGTGAGACGAAATAAAAGGACATTTTTTTTTTACTTCTGGCTATGACTGCAAAGTCAAGGATATAGCGATATTTTTGCGATAAAGTTTTCGGCTAGCTCTGTTCAATTTGGGCAGTTGATTTGAGCAACATTACTTTACTGGTTTGATCCCGCTTTCGAGTCCAAGTTTTAAAAACCTTCTTATATTCGATTTTTAAACTAACTATTAATTTAAAAAAAAAAAAAAAAAATATTATTCTTCTCAAAGGAAAATTACTCTCCTCCTAGAAGAGTACATTTTCCCCACTTTCCTAGTCGAAATCAAAAAAGGGGAAAAAGCAATTAGGCCAACAGAAAAGGAGGAAAAAATTAAGGAAAAAAATTAGTCAAAATAATTCTGTAAAATGACATGCAAAAAAGTTTTTTTTTTTTAAATAAATTTTTTCAAATTAAAATTCAACTCAAATAAATCGAAAAAAAGGAGAAGAAGAGAAAGACGAAAAAAAAATTTTTTTTTGTCCTTTGTTCACGCTCATTCGCTTAGCTTTTGAGACGTGAGCTTTCAAATCGCGAACTCTATTTTGTCGATGTATCTTTATATATAAATGGATAAATATTTAAATTCATATAAATGTATATAAATTGGTATAGTTAGACAAGATAATTTAATTGAATATACGGGTAGGTACTTGAAAGAATTCATCGTTTTTAACTTCTATAATTATTAAATGTGGAAGTTTTATTGTTAAAGAGAAGATTTTGAGCAACAATGAAAAGTTTGTGTGCAATATCGAAATTGATTACTTACATAGACTTCCTCCCATTGCGAAACGTAGCGGACGAGCCTCGATAAACGCAATAATCTAACTAAGGATAGTAGCTTAGCTAATCGTAATATGCGTAAAGCTCGGCCCGCGTGCAATATTTGAAATGAATCAGAGAAATCCTGCAATTTCATAATCTAGATTTAAGGCCTTTACGATCTGTTTAACATATTTACATACTTGATTAAATATAAGGAATATATAGTCTAATGGTATCGATGAAATCAAATCAAGAAAAAACCAAGTTTTTAAATAGTGCTTCGCTATAAGCTTTGGGTCCAAAATGACTTGTTCAGCGTTGTCTTGTTGCATAATTCCTGAAATGACACAAAAGAGACAAAAAAAAAAATAACAAAAACCAAATAAAAAAATTTTGTTCTTTAGAAAAGTATTGAGAAAGAAAAAAATATTTTGATAGAATTTTGAGTCAAGGATACCACTCTCTGGGAGATCTCTTTTCAAAGCTGAATCCAAGGAAGCTTGAAATTGATGACTTCCAGTCGCGCAGTCGGAGGGGGCTTTTGGGGATTGAACTCTCCCTCCCTGCTGCCTCTTTGTTTTTCGAAATAACGATTTCATTTATTTTTATAACAATCAACATTCTTTTGAGTTCCATTTGTTGCTCGCCACACTCTTTCTCTGCCTCTCTTTCAATCTCTGTCTTCTCTTCTCTCTCTGTCTCTCTCTGTCTCTCTCTGTCTCTCTCTGTCTCTCTCTGTCTCTCTCTGTCTCTCTCTGTCTCTCTCTGTCTCTCTCTGTTCTCTCTCTCTGTCTCTCTCTGTCTCTCTGTCTCTCTGTCTCTCTCTGTCTCTCTCTGTCTCTCTCTGTCTCTCTCTGTCTCTCTCTGTCTCTCTTTCTCTCTCTGTCTCTCTCTGTCTCTCTCTGTCTCTCTCTGTCTCTCTCTGTCTCT
The DNA here is from genome assembly GCA_020466095.1 of Chlorops oryzae. Lineage (NCBI taxonomy): Eukaryota > Metazoa > Arthropoda > Insecta > Diptera > Chloropidae > Chlorops > Chlorops oryzae. The sequence goes on along the minus strand of CM035806.1, from coordinate 21,716,734 downwards.
CTCTGTCTCTCTCTGTCTCTCTCTGTCTCTCTCTGCTGCTCTCTCTGTCTCTCTCTCTGTCTCTCTCTGTCTCTCTCTCTCTCTGTCTCTCTCTGTCTCTCTCTGTCTCTCTCTCTGTCTCTCTCTGTCTCTCTCTGCTCTCCTGTCTCTGTCTCTCTGTCTCTCTCTGCTCTCTGTCTCTCTCTGTCTCTCTCTGTCTCTCTCTGTCTCTCTCTGTCTCTCTCTGTCTCTCTCTGTCTCTCTCTGTCTCTCTCTGTCTCTCTCTGTCTCTCTCTGTCTCTCTCTGTCTCTCTCTGTCTCTCTCTGTCTCTCTCTGTCTCTCTCTGTCTCTCTCTGTCTCTCTCTGTCTCTCTCTGTCTCTCTCTGTCTCTCTCTGTCTCTCTCTGTCTCTCTCTGTCTCTCTCTGTCTCTCTCTGTCTCTCTCTCTCTGTCTCTCTCTGTCTCTCTCTGTCTCTCTCTGTCTCTCTCTGTCTCTCTCTGTCTCTCTCTGTCTCTCTCTGTCTCTCTCTGTCTCTCTCTGTCTCTCTCTGTCTCTCTCTTTGGCTCTTTCTTTGGCTCTCTCTTTGGCTCTCTCTTTGGCTCTCTCTGTCTCTCTCTGTCTCTCTCTGTCTCTCTCTGTGTCTCTCTGTCTCTCTCTGTATCTCTCTGTCTCTCTTTGTCTATATAAGTCTGTCTACATCCTTTTTGCTCTGCAACTTCTTGAATGAGACCCATCGAAAGAAAACTTTTTCCAATTTCTCTCTTATACTCATAAAATTTCCCTTGGGTAAGCTTCATTCCCATAAAAAACGTGTTCCGTATCATTAGCAGAAATCCGATACATTCTATCATAACTAAACAAATGACCTTTCATCTCATCCAAGAAAACATTTTGCTTTGCTGACCTTTGCAATCATATGGAATTTCTTTTTATCACCTTTAGAGTAAGGTATCCTTTTGCTCAAAAACCATTACATTCATAGACGGATGATACATATGTACAGACATATATGTATGTTTATAGTAGGTGGGCACATTCGCAAGCAACGATTCGATTTACCTGTTCTAAAATTGACTACAATATCTATTAAAAAAATAGTATCACTTAGGCAGTTAAAGGCAATCCATCTTGTGCTCAGATCATCGTTGAAGAATGATATTGCGACTGGCAGGATAATAAGATTTGCTACTAATAATAAAAGCATACAAAGGTCCCAATAAAACCTGTAAGAATCCAAAACCGAAAAAAAAATTAAACCGCAAATATTCGGGGCTATTGCTCGTGTGTTCGCGCGCTTATACTCACCTGAATGAACTGCATGGGTGGATGACCCAATGACCAGATGTTTTCTGTCGTATTCTCTCTTTCACTAACGCCTTCCGACTGCCAAATAATTTCATGGCCAGTCGGTTGTCCGTCGGCTGGAACCATGATTGCAATTGACTCTTTAAAAAATTCGCTGAGACCTTTTCCGAAACAACAGGAATGGAAGGCATAGGCTCCTCTTTCGGAGTCCCGTACAACGATACGTCATCAAAGTGAACCTATGAAAGTGGTTTTTTTTTTTTTTCATTTTAATTAAAAGTAGATTAAAAATGATGAAGAAAAAGAAAGCTCGAAGAAAAACGATTGGTAGCTAAGCTACGCATACGTATGTAAATAAATAGGAAAATCAAAAATGGCTCACTTTATGAGTCTAAAGCTACCGTAATAACTATACATCGATGTATGGAGATTGAGTTGGACATGGAGATGAGGGTGTTTGTTGGTTTTGTTTTTAAAAAAAAATAAAATAAGTAAAAATAAAAATTATATTTGGAACCCGGTTTTAGTGAGTGAGCCATACGCTAATTATCTAAAATAAACCTTTGTTCTTGCCATTTCGCTTCCTTGATCGCATATTAGTAAAGCCTCATCATCGAAAGCAGTCACCAGAGAATCGGTGCAAGTATTTTCAAATGACTTCCTTAGATCGTTCTCATTCAGTACTGAACAGGAAGAGCAGCGAACGGATTCCTCACTGTCACCACGTAAAAGTCTATTGAGAACAAAGACAAAGAAAAGAAAAAGAAAAGATTAATAAATTAATTAAATTTTATTCAATTAAAATTAATCGATTGAATCCGCTGCTCAGTAATTCGAAGATATATATCGATTCGAAAATTAGTGCATACTTCAAGGCGTTTCGGAAAAATCGTTCTAATTTAATACAGTGTAGGTACTTTCTCTTAACCCTTGAAAGCCTCAAATTTCAATTTTTGATACCGAGCTTTTAATATGAAATGAACACTTCCGGTTGCTCCACTGTATACAGGGTGTCCAGGCAACTTTATGACTAATTTCAAGGGCTATGTTTTTTGTTCTTGCATCACTTGCCTCAAAGGTACCGTTATTGAGTTAGAGCACTTTAAAAAAGGTTGAGTTTTGCATGTATTTTTAAAAAGTATAAAAAATACTTAGAAATTTTCGAAAAATTGTTATTTTTTCTATAAAAAATGTGTCCACTTTTAAAGTGATATTGCTCAATAACGGTACCTCTTAGACTAGTGGTTCAAAAACCAAAAATACAGCTCTTGACATAAGCTATCGTGTATTAAAATAATTTAGCGGAAAATTCCGCGGACACCCTGTATATATACACATATATTATAGCACTCGTAATTTTTATTTAACTCGTTCTATCCTTTAATGCCGTAGATGCTCATTCCATGTTAATGTGGTCACGTTTTGTTACGAAAATTGACATGGAAGAAATGTGCGTGCAATTTTCACACACAAACACACACACACACACACACACACACACACACACACACACAAATAATCGTAGTCGACTTTTTGGGAATTAAATCACGGAAAATTTCGAATTTGTTTGCTTTTTTGGTTCTTTTTATTTTTTTCTCATATATGTACATATGAGTTGTTCAGTGGATAAAGGGAATGAGTCCATTTTTGGCGTTTTTGAGATTTATCTTGGATACAGTTCCTTTTATGCCTTTTATGACCTCTTTGCAAATTTTAAAAGAAGCCCTGATAATTAATTTTGCTATTTTAATTATGAGTTTTGTTGTAACAACTACGTAGTTTTAAAAGTCAACTTCAACTGTACTGTCGTTTTTCTGCATTTAAAATTTTTGGACTCATTCCCTTTATCCACTGAGCGACTCATATGTAGGTACAATTTTAAATGAAACTTTTCAACTGGGGGCTGTCGCTAAAAGCATTAATTATCCTCGGTTAATGAGAACTGGTTCAACACACATTATCGCTTTCACTTCCGTTCATAAATTCCAGGCACAAAAAAGGAAAAAAAAAATTACTAAAATTAAACAAAAATTTCAATGATGTGAAGTCTCAAGTACGCAGTATTTCAAATTATACACTTAAGTTGAATCGGTTCACCTTACACGCGGTTATCCCAGTTCAACGTGACGATTCTTGACAAGAAATCTTGAAAAATTAAATACGATATTGTCCGATTAGCAAAGTCGATTTGCTCGTCGGTGGTACTTTGAATATTAAAAAATAAAATTCAATAAAAATTAACTTTTATGATGACAACGAATTTACAAAAAAAAAAAAAAAAAACAACAAAAATGTAGAATCGACTCAATCGAGTTTCGCAACAGGTTATCGCAGGTTATGCCTAGTTCACTTTAACGATAAGCATAAAAATCACAAATAAAAAAGAAAAAATAAAATAGACCTATCAACTAAATTGCTACGACCACGTTAAATTTTTTTTCATTTTTCATCTTCCTATTTTCTATTTAGAAATAACAAATAAAATGAGAATAAAAATCGCCAAGAATCGTTATGAAAAACTACTTTCTAATTAAGGGAAAAACGAAACGAAACGAAACGAGACGAGACGAAACGCATTGCATGGATGTGGATCTGTTTTTCCGGGATGGTGTGAAAAACGTTGATCGCTGATCGCTGATCGCAATTATTATCGAAATTTCAACGCCTCGCCTAATGCCTTTTTCAATTTCGTTCAATAAAAGCCAATTGAATGTCGAGCGATTTTATTGTGTAATTTCTCTCTTTTTGTTGTTCTTGCTATTGTTGTCGCTGTTGTTCTTGTTGTTGTAATTTGTGTTGTTTGTAACTCATAAAGTCGTACACACAAACACTCGCATGCATCTTTGTACGAGCACACACACACACATTCGCCATTGTTGTAATTTGAAAAAAAAAAAAAAAAATTAAATTTTTTTTTTATCCGAGGACAATTCATTCCAATATTCCTACTAATCAAGCGCGCTGGCAACAATGGACGAAAGGAAGTTTTGAAACGAACGCGCAAAAGAATCGCAATTTCGAAAATCATAAATTCAATCGGAGTGCTTACAATGATGTACTGTGATTCGCAGAGGCGTGCATTTTTATATCGATTCTTAACACATCCACATATGTATGTACATATGCAGATATGTATGTATGTAGGCTTAGTTTCAAAGACGCCAAATTGCGACAGAATATTTTGTTTATTTTCCGTATATTGTTTCCTTTTGTTTTCACAAATAATCACAAAAATAGACCGACGGAAAAGTTTCAACGCTTCCAGATATGCTGACATTCAAGTCGGCACAAAGAACGAAGATTTATGCACAATTGGTGTCGGATTTTTCGATTTTCGATCTTTACTTCCTGGGATGGTGTAGCTGAATAGCGGGATATCTTTTATACATTTGTCAGTTTGCAAAAAAAATCGCATCGAAAGCCAGCCGATATTTTAAAATCAATTTTCCGGAGTTATACGGGCATACTATGCAGGGTGTCCAGGGAATTTCAATATGCCATAGCTTATGTCAAGGGCTATGTTTTTTTTTGGTATTGCTTCACTTGCCTCAAAGATTCCGTTATTGAGCAATAGCACTTTAAAAGTGCACACATTTTTTATAGAAAAAAGAAAAATTTTTCGAAAATTTCTAAGTATTTTTTATACTTTTTTAAAATACATACAAAACTCAACCTTTTTTAAAGTGCTATAACTCAATAACGGTACCTTTGAGGCAAGTGATGCAAGAGAAAAAAAAAATATAGCCTTGAAATTATTCATAAAGTTCCCTGAACACCCTGTATAACAAAGTCAAAAAAATAAAAATAAATAAATGAATTCAAGAAAAGAAAAATATCAAATGGTATCACTTTCTAGAATACAAAGACTTTTATCCATGACCTTAGATATCTTCGGATGAAACTATAAAGGATTTTTCGTACCATTTTACTTTCTAGAACTTTCAATTTGATTTCCCTAAAAAACAACTTTTTGCATATACATATGTATATTTACAGCTCAGGATTGGAACTTTACTGCAATTGTAGTAGAACTACTGCGCTTTTAAAAAATATTTTACATCTACTGCAACACTGCGAAAAGCTTAAGTTTTGTTGCGATTTTCGTCCTTAATGTCATTCGATTTGTATTTTTTTTTTTTTTTTTTTGTCAAATAAAACTAATCAATTTTGGTTATATTTAATCAAAACCGCAATGGTATTATTGTGGTCCTTTTTTAAATTGTGGGTTTTCCATTTAACATGATATGTCGCGATATCGATTGTTTGACAGATCATTTGGCAGAATAAATTCTTGACATTCTTCGCTGAACATTTTAATATGAAGAACTATTTTATGTAAGTATGTAAAACTTTGGACTCTTGATGGTAACTCTTCTAATATTAATTTGCATTGATTTTGTTTTTCACTGCCCAAAATTTTCCTTTCAAAACTGCTGCACGTTCTACTTCGCCAAGTTGCAACCCTGGGACTGCTCTGCTGCGAAGATATATCGAGTGTGAATCGAAGAATCGACAGTGCGATAAAACAGATCACTGGATATACTCGTATCAATTTGTGGCAACACTACACTATCACAAACGGAAGATTCACATTGCATGCCTCTGACCCAGTTTAAAACAACGGATTTCATAGTCTTCTTTCGACAGTTGCCGTAATTGATAATAATTATTGATATTTAATTGATAAATTTTATCGTAAGAAAAAAAAAAAAAAAAACAAAATACCTTCTTGACTTCCTTCGTTCGTCCGAATCCGGAAGGCGAATATGCAAGTAGTTCAAATGGGGAAAGGATCCGTCGGTAAATTAACTAAATGAACTGCGGTCTTTCATGTAAATAATTGTCATCTCCATGAGAGCATGAAATGTAATTCATTTTAATTGAATTAATTTACCCGCTGTCTGTATATTTGAAGTCCGATTTTTTATGTTCGTTTCGTTGTATGGAATTTTCCCCCTTTAATTTGTTGTTTTTTATTTTTATTTTTATTATTATTAATATTTCGCCGGATTTGTTTGGTTTAAACAGCTTCTTCTGTATTAATTGTTGCATTTATTGAACCACATATTACCGGTTAAAATGAAAGAAAATCGCGACATATTTCTCCTTTCGTGAGATCAAATATTTGTTGTAATGGCTCCCGTCACAGGTTAATTATTGCGATTACACTACTGTACAAATAATTCATTTTTATTTCTTCTGAACATTGTAAAGCACTTTTCTTATGGACTCTGGCCTTCTAGACATTAAAAAAATATTTAAAAATTATTTTTAAAAATATATTGACAAAAAATATTATTATATCGAAGGGTTTTTTTTTATTGATTTAAAAAAAAAAAAATTTTTTTTTTTTGGTATATTGCAGATTTTTCGGGCAAAACTTGACAATGCATCATCCGATTTGAACCAACTTACCCTTAGATTAAAATTAATTAAATCTTCTCTTCTCTCTTCTTTTATAATTTTAAGATCGGTCGAGAAAATAATATTCTGTGGACCTTTAAACCTAAAAAAAAACATTTTTTTTGAAAAAAATTCCTCACTTTTCACAACGGCATCTAAAAAATCGATAGCGTGCTAAACATTTTCTTTTTACATTTTATTTTTAAAGTCAATTTCTTAGCCAACAAAATGAGATGTTAGTCTTCAAAATCTATGCATAAATGGAACAGCTATAATTTTTTAAGCGAGGGACTGTAAGCCAAATAATCAATGTTAGAGGGGTTAATTTTCTTTATTTTGTTGCATCATTTGTATAAATCGGATGATGCATTATCAAGTTCTGCTCAAAAGCGGCAATGCACCCAAAAAAAAAAATCCCTTTAAATAAAAAAAAATAATAATTAAAATATAACGATTCCATAAATATTTAAAAAAAAATATTTTGTTTTGATTTTTTGAAGGCCAAAGTCCATCAGAAAAGTGAATTTAGATCTACTGCAGAAAAAAAATTGTGTACATTAGTGAAATTTTTTCCATTCCCGAACTCTTATAATTATCGGGATTTCGTTTATAATCGAACTAATAGAGTTGCCACTGTAAGGTAAAATCGTTGACGTTGAAGAAACGCAAACAGATCAAGAGTTGGTCAAAAAACTAAATCAAAATAACTTTTCATTGATCTAGGATACATCTGCTATTATTTTGAGCATGACTGTAGCCTTCCCAGTGTGTGAGGGATTTTCTTCTTTTTCTTTATAAATAGTATGCGATTCAATATGGATTTGTGCTTCCGAACCAAATGCACTCGATGGCAGATTTACTTGGGGATAAAAATGAAAAAAATGAAAAAAACCCAAGTAGCAAGCTCTTTGTGATTGAATTACCTTTGGGAAATCCCCTTCGAAACCAGCCACTTAATTACGAGACAGTCAAATAAATAAAAATAAGAATAATCTATATGTGTGTACTTATATATCTTTCATCAGTTGTGCTAACAAGTTTTATTTTCTGTTCTTTTCCATTTCTAATGAAGTTTATCTTCCGACGAAATAATTCTTCGATTTGCTTAAACCCATTGAAATAATTGCTCATAAATTATTCTTATAAAAATTCGATGCATCATCAACCAAGTGACCATCCGTACCGTACACAACAAATTTTTCTGTTCGGATTTTTATTTATTTTTTTTTCATCTTTCCGTTGAATGAAATGATGATCGTCTAGAAACGAGATTCTACTTCCAAATAAATTTATATCCTAAGCCGTAAGTAACCGGGCCCCGGTTTTGTGTGTTCCAAAGAAAATCACATTATATGTTCATACAATATGTATATGGTCACTCTATCCAGCATACCTGCGAGCAATCATTAATTATCTAACGAATAGCAAAGAGAATTGATGAAGCCCAACGTGAAAAGATTCAAATAAAACGAGAAGTGCTTGGAATGATTGCAATTTCTAAATGAATTGAAATTAATTAAAACATTTCAATTTGCATATTGAGCATAAGGCATATAGCAGTAATGAATAAGAAATATTAAAAAAAAAACAAGTAAGAAAGCTAAAGTCGGTCAAGCCCGACTTTGAAATACCCAGCGTCCCGACATTATGAGCGCACTATGTTTTGCTTCTCTATTTGTGGGCGTGGCAGTGGGGGGGCCACATAAATTATTTCCCTACACCTTTCATTCGCCTTAGTGAACCTATGTTGCGAATTTGAAGCTTCTACGCCTTTAACTTCGGAAGTTACGAAAAATCTTCATTTGTGGGCGTGGCAGTGGGCGGGCCACATAAAATTTTTTCCTACACCTTTCATTCGCCTTGGTGAACCTATGTTGCGAATTTGAAGCTTCTACGCCTTTTACTTCGGAAGTTACGAAAATTCTCCATTTGTGGGCGTGGCAGTGGGCGGGCTACTTAAATTTTTGTTTCTACATCTTTCATTTGCCTTGGTCAACCTATGTTGCGAATTTGAAGCTTCTACGCCTTTTACTTCGGAAGTTACGATAAGCCGGCGTGGCTCGAGGGGCCGGCGTCCATTTTTGTCCAGGATATGTCCCTTTTTGTGGTTTACCAGTACACCAAATATCATTGGAATGTGTTGAGTGGTTCGCAAGTTACAAGCATTTTACTGAAAACACAATAAATTCATTTGTGGGCGTGGCAGTGGGCGGATGTCTCCCATTTTTACTTAGGATTATACTCGGACCCCGATATACATGTGTGCCAAATTTCGACTTCATTGGTTCAGCCGTTTCGGAGGAGATCCGACCACGGACGGACGGACAGACGGACAGACGGTCAGACGGTCAGACGGACAGACGGACATGTCTAAATCGATTCAGTTTTTGATCCTGATCATTTCTATATATATTTTTCTATATCTCCGGAGCTTAATTCTCCCTGTTACAAGATTTGCACAAAACTAATATACCCCGCTTACGCTGGGTATAAAAATACAAAAAAATTCCATTCGAATCGAAATTGGCAGATTGTGCAAAATTGAGCTTTAGAATTTGCTTGAATCTGAACCTCATGTCATTAATCCTTCATGACACTCTTTGAGCGAGGAAGAAGAAAATAGCACACTAACAAAACATTTTCAAATAAATCATCAAAAGCTTGTGCCGTTCCATAATCAGCAAATGCCATCATTCAACGGCCCACGGTTTGTAGCCCCCACACGCCCTCGTGGAAAAGAACAGGAAGGAAAGAAAATCTCTTCATACTTGATTCCCAAAGGCATCGCTGCCATTTGAAGAAGCAAACAGAATCATAAAAAAAAATTAAAAAAACGAATAAAAACTATACGCAAGTACCTACCCGTGTGTGCCTAGTAAAAAGTTTTTCTTAATTATTGTTCTCATTTTATTAGAACTAAACCGAAGCCATGACGTACTTCAAATGAATGAATGATGTACGGATTTAATTATTATTGCTTTCGTTGTTGTTGTTTTTTTTTTTTTTTTTTTGCATTAATAAACATTTCTTTGGGTTTATTTCTTCACGATCGAACGAACTAAATTCCAAGCTCTTCTATAGAGAATTTAATTAATCAGAATTAAAATAAATCGTGTAAAAATTTTTGTTGGGCCATACAATTTTATAGGCCGGGATTTATTTTTTTCTGCTGACTTCAGCTGCCGTCAGTCAAGATTTATTAAATCTCCTTTTGAACTAACTCTCAACTATGCAATTAATAATATAGAGAGGCTTGAGATGACCAAATGGGGGTCGGCCTATCGGCTCGAAGAACATAGAAGCGATTGTGTACGGACGAACGATCTCGCCTGAAGACCGATTGAAGGTAGGTTAGGTTAGGTTAATGCGGCTGCCTAAATGAAGGTTGACACACCAAGGCTTCCTCGGCCCTAGGCAGGTCCCTTGTGAGGGGTGGGAAGAGGGGGGATTTCCCCGGGCCCAGGTTTTCTGAAGCGGCCCACAACTGTTGAGGATTTTTTTGCAGCGCGAGCATAGCACTGTTTTGTGAGGGGCCCCGGAAAAGAATCCCCCGCGCCGCAAATTTATCTCTGCGGGCCTTTGATGATACGACTTATGAACCAAGATGAGAAAAAAGAAAACAACAGATCAGAACTAACTGGAACAACAAGGGCTATTTTCAGAATCGTGCAGCATAGAACACGTAAGAGCCATAGGACGCCGATGTAGGCAAATGGATAAAATAAAAATTTTCTTGAAATATTAAAGTGGAATTTTACGGGACAATTGGGAGCATTATTAGAAAACAATACTAGGAAAATGTACACTTGACAACCCTTATAACTAGGAAAAATAAATACTTGCTCATTATTTCAAATTAATAATAATTAATAGAATTAGCTTTTTCTTATTTAGCAGAATTGAAATTGCAGACTTTAGAATTCGTACCCGATACTTGCATATGAAAGTTAGGAAAATTTTGGCGCTAAGTTTGTTAAGTAAATTTTGGGGATTCTGCTCTAACATAACACCATAAGAAAAATATTTACAGGCTTTCTAGTTGATCAAAGTTATTGAATTATTTTCTTGGTCACACTTTCTGAGGACCCGGAAAAATCCTCGAGCTGAAATTTTCTTCGGCTTCTGGAATATATCTGGCATCAGTATTAGGAAAATTAGACTTGAAAGCAAATAGAGAAACCTGAAACAGGTCCATTCACGACCAGCTGGGAGCCGAACAAGGGCCTATTGCTTCGTCAATTGGCATCATAGCCAACAACGACGGCACAGAGGCCGACGATTGAAGGAACAAAATGGAATAAAATAAAAATTTTTCTTGAAATATTACAGTGTGCTCTCTCTTAAGCGGGACACTTGTGGGACGCTTATTGTAGAAAAACAATACTACGGAAAATGTGACCACTTGACAGAGGGGTCCGCTTATAGCCTATGCGCAGATATACAGTAAATACTTGCTCAATTAATTTACAAATTATTTGTCACACAAGAATGAGCGCAACTATTTTTTTTTTGCATGAAGTAAAGGGAGCAGGTGTTAAAATCTCAGATGCAACCCTGCTGATTACTTGCCATCATAGTAAAAGTCAAAGTAGCAATTTACTTCGACTGTAAGTTTGTTTGAAGTAAATTTTGGGAGCTTTTCTTATGTATGTATGTACATACAGGCCTGTGGATAGGGGGATAGAAGGGGCTTTCTGAAGGGACCCACAATTGGTATGGAACATTTATTTTCTTTTGGTCACACATTTCTGTGAGGGGACCCCGGAAGAAATTCCCTCGGGCCACAAATTTCTCTCTACGGGCCTGCGTACATATCATCTGAGTCTAGGCTATTCAGAGAGAACAATTTGAGAAGCAGGAATTCTAGAGTGTTCCAAAGTAGTGTCCGCTTGAGAGAGAGAGAGAGAGAGAGAGAGAGAGAGAGAGAGAGAGAGAGAGAGAGAGAGAGAGAGAGAGAGAGAGAGAGAGAGAGAGATAGAGAGAGATAGAGAGAGAGAGTACTAGAGGAGAGAGAGAGATAGATGAGAGAGAGAGACAGAGAGAGAGAGAGAGAGAGAGAGAGTACACTGTATATCACATAAAATATTTGCTTATATTAGGCAAATAGTTCTTATTACTGGAAAAGAACGCACCTAATCTTTGATTCGTTAATTTGAGCATGGACTCTGGCATTGAACCATTGGCCTACCTTCATCGAACATAGACGAGCGAGCGAGCATCTATCGGCAGCTCTCTTCTTCTATAGGTCGCTTCGTCCAGCATTAATTTACTTGCCTTTTATTCACAATCGGTCGGATGTGATGTGAATATTGTTGAACATATTAAAGCTTAAATGTTTACAATTATTCGTAGGAAGAATCAGAGCTACACAACAGATCTACAGACACCTTATCCCATATACTCGTATATAAATGTTTACATGCGTACATGTGTTCATGCATAAATCTCTTAGTGATTCTTTTGTAAATATTTGGATCTGCAGGCTCAATGAGAAGACAAAAAAAAAATAATAAAAATAAAAAAAAATATAAAAAAAAAAAATAAAAATAAAAAAATTATCCATACGGTAAGGAGGAAATTTAGTGGAAATTTTCAAAATTTCAGCTACTATAATAAATTTATTTTGCAGTTAAATGTCGGCGGGGATTTTTCACGTGGAGAATTTTTTTGAAAAATCAAAAAAAAAAAATTATGTGCGAGTCTAGTAGAAAAATGCAATAAAAAAATGGCATAAAAGATCAGAAGAATTAAAAAAAAAATAAAATATCAATTTTTTCTGTATATCTTCCTCTTTTTGCGTTGCCTGGCTGCACCTCTGAAGTCACACGTTTTGTTAATGGCCATGATGTTCGGTTGGGATTAATTTACGTAATTTGGAATATCGGTTGTACGAAATCGAATATACCGGTACATTGTGTAGGGCATAAATAAACGGCGTTAGCTGAGATTCATTGATAGTTTAATTATTTTTGTGTTAAATAGACTATTTGACATTGTTTGCTTGGGGACACGCCTCTTGCATGGTTTCAATGCCATCGAAGCACATCCATGCATACATAACTCGAAAAGCATTCCATTTTAGTCTGTTTGCATGGCTACCTTTTTGCCCTTTCCCTCAATCCGTCCGTCTGTCGGTCTGTCCGTCTGTCGGTCTGTTCGATTGCAGTCGCAATAGAAATGTCATCGGCTTTATTACGAAGTTATTTGACGATCCACGTTCAACGGCATCCAGCGGAAACAAGCGAAATAATATTGTTTTAAAATATGAGCATTTAAATTTCTTTTTTAATTTTTTTTTTTAATTTTTGCCGTTTGTTTTCGTACTCCCCAACGACTCTGATTTGAACGTAACGTTGTGTAAACAAAGTTTTAATTTAAATTGATTTGAATTTTTCTTGTTTTACGGTATGAGCCACTTAATTAAGGCATTTGAAATCACATGGAAAATAAACCACAAATTGTTATCTTATTTTTTTTTTTATGTTATTTTATTGAGAATTTTTTCCCCGTTTTTTTTTTGTGGTTATTTTTTTTGTTTGTTTTTATTTTAATTTTGTTTTTTGCCTGTTTGTTTTCCTTTACTGCACACTTTCAAGTGTTTTTTAAGCGCGATCGGGGAATTAAATTTCGGTTTTTGCTTTCTTCTTTTTTTAATTCGCTCTTTATTGATTTTATTCTTGTTTTTCTTTTTATTTATTTGTTTTTTTTTTTTTTTTTTTTATTAAAAAAAAAAATGTCTTTAATACACTATGTGTGTCTCGTGTCCAGCAGTCGATTTATGTTTGAAAAACAAATCAAGCCGGTTTCGTCACCTCATTAGAATGCGCGCCTCAACGTCAGCTCTCTGTGTCCATGCGATTCTTATATCGCGTTTCCTTATAATTACGTTTCTGGCGATTAACAGAAAAAGAAGAAACCAAAAAAAAAAAAAAAAAAAAAATTGTAACAAAAAAAAATCACTGCTGCAGCAGTGAAGGCAAAAGAGACGATGTTTTTGTGGCGATTTTCATGAACTAAATCATTCCTTCGTAGTAAAAGCCACTGTTGCCAGATTTTTAGCGGAATATCCCGCTGAATGTCTGCAGAAAAGGCCAATGATCGTTAAAATTTAATTTTAAAATATTCTAAAAAGAAAAAAAAATTCGTCCCATACCGATTTCCCGGACCACTTTTCTGCCCTAAAACTCCACTAAAGATAAATAAATATCTTTATATGTAGTTCCGCAGAGATTCCGCTAAACTGGCAACAGTGGTAAAAGCTGTTCAGGTTGAAGAATCACTGTTGTCAGTTAAGGAGAATCTCTCCTAAAGTAAGGAAAATTTCGGGACTCCAAGAGAGACTAAGGGGGAGAAAAGTATAAAAGTCTTTTAACGAATTTCGGGCGCACAATTTTTTCGTTTTTCAAAGATTTCAATATGAAATTTAAGACATTTTTGATGGAATATTCTCCCTTAAAGAATGTCTAAAGAGAGTGTTTCTTTTTTTTTTTTGTCGGATAAAAAGAGAGTTTCGGCTCTATCAGAGACACAGAGAGAAAGAGATCAAATCACGTGTACATATATCGCAGAAGGGCTTTGACTAATAATGATGTGACAATTCGAAATGAGATTTCCTTAAAGCTTAGCGCACTTCAAAGCGAAATGTCTGAGTAATAAACGACACAATAAAACGCGTAAATATGGCGACAAATTGGCAATTAACGGACGAGGTTGATGGAACTGATTTTGAATTTAATGCGACTGGCCATGAAGTGACATAAAAAAAAAAAAAAATTCAAACAAAAGTAAAACACCTCAGGAAAAGACGTTTGGAGAACACTTTTCAACAGATCGATCAACGTTTTTGAAGCCACTTGTCATCACAGAAAATTTTTTTTTTTTTCGATTCTTTTAACCCCCAGACTTCCTTTCGGACGCCCCTGCTTTCGGGGGATACATTCACATCAAATTGATATTTTTTGTTTTTGTAAAATGGAAATTGAAATTTTTTGAAATCTATTTATTTTTTTTTGTTGGGGTTTTTTGCACTTACCTTTCGCTTAATTTTGTGCTTTTGTGCCGCCTGATGTGGCGCCGATTGAAGCTATTGGTGCACGAACTGGAGGTTAACGGCTTGGTGAGTGTCACCGTAGTGCGGGTGGTGCGACGACGAATATTTGGCGCCACTAACGCTACTAATGCCGATGCCAGTGCCAGTGCTAGTGCCAGTGACAGCGACGCCGATGCCGCTGACCCCGATCGCGCCGCCGATTCCGATTCCGATGCCGTGGCCCGGAGCAGCAGCGCTCGCAACCGTCGAGGATGACTCGCAAAAGACTTCGTTCGCCGAGTGCAGGCCGTTGCTCGTGGACGAGTGGTGCGTGTAGTTGGTGGGTGCGCTCAGTTGTCGATTAAATTCGGTTTTGCGACGGCTGATGTCCGTCAGACAGTATTTGTTCAGATGACCGTTGCTCGACACCGAGCTCTTGGGCGACAACGCATACGGATAGGCGGCGTGTAGCTTGTTGCAGGAGTTCGTGCTCACGCTTAGCTTGTTCGCGTTGTTAATCAGATTGCAGCCTTTGTTGTTAATTTTGGTGTTTTTTGATTGCTTGCCCGGTGAGTAGATGTTGCTCGTGCTGTTTGTGATCGCCGCCGCTGCTGCTGTTGCTGCCGCCGATGCCGCTGCTGCTGCTGTAGCTGTAGCTGTAGCTGCCGCTGTCGCTGTAGCTGCCGCTGCCGCTGCTGTGGAGGTGTAGTTTATGTTGGTGTTGGTGGTGAAGTCTTTTGGTTCGCTTTTAATTGAGAGACGATATGTGGGATACGTTTTCACGGCGCCGTTTAACAGGTACTGCTGCTGCTGCTGCTGCTGCTGCTGTCTTAGCCTGTCGTGTGCGGTCGCCGTCGATGCGGGTTGATTTCGTCCAGCTGTTGACGGTGGTGGTGTTATCGATGGTGTCGTTTGCTGCTGATGCTGCTGCGTCGGTGGAACCGAAGGCTGAACGCCCTTCTTATCCACCAAATACAGATTGAGATACTTGTCGCCGGGATGCAGCGAATAATCGGAGACCGCGTTCGATTTCGCAATCAGCTGATTTTTCTTTTTAACCGTGCACGTTTTGAGCGAGAGATTGCGGATCTTTTTCGCGCCCTGATCTTTGATCTTGTTCGACTTGAGGAACGATGTCGGACTACTGTTCGCGATGCACTTAAAAATGTACGTTTTATCGACTAATTGCTGCTTGTCGTCGGCGCCGTACGCTCCTCCGCTCGCGTCTAGTTCGTTTTTTAGATTCGCGGCCGCGTGCGGCTCGGTGTGCTTCGCGTAAATATTACAGTCGCTGTAGTGCGTCTGGAGCAGTAGGCTGGCCGCGTCTTCCGCTTGCAGATGACTGTAGCGCGTTATCGGATCCGAATGGCTTAGCTTGTGTACGACGATATTTTGGAATTCGTTGCTTCCGTATCCGTGACCGTGAGCGTTTGAGTTTGCGTTTGCGTGACCGTGACTGTAACCGTGCCCGCGACCTTGGGCTTGAACTTGAGCTGGAGCTGTAGTTGGAGCTTGGGCAGGAGCTGGAACCAGAGCTTGAGCTTGAGCGTGTGCGTGCGCGTTACCCTGACCGAATGTGTGTACATGTGAGAATGCGTGTCCCTGTCCGAAATTGTTTGCTTCGGCGACACTGTAGCGAGCGTAGAACGCCGCGTGATCGTCGTCATCGCAACTCGCTACGCCGGTTGTCGCACTTTGCGCACTTGTCGCACTGGTCGCGCTGGTCTCGCTCGTCTGGCTGGTTTGGCTTGTCTCGCCACAGCAGCTGTTCGGACTGTGCGACTGTGGCGTTGCTAGATGCTGCTGACGCGTCTGCTGACCTACAACTAAGGATGTCGTCGGCGTGGGCAACTGATGTACGCCGCTGTACGAGTGACTCGAATCGTACGAGTGCTGTTTATATACGCCGCTGCCACGGCTAGGAACACGTTCGCTGCGCGGCAGCTGCTGCTCATCACCGATGCCGCAGCGTACGCTGCTTATCGATATACTATCACTCTGTTGACTGCGTTGCTGTTGCTGGTGCTGCTGCTGCTGTTGTTTCTGTTGTTGACGTTGTTGTTGTTGCTGCTGCTGCTGCTGCTGCTGCTGTTGGATTGTATTCGTATCGCATTTAAGCGAGTCGCAACTGCAGGAGAGCGGATCGCCTTGTCGCGCTGTTGTAGCACGATGGCCTACCTCGTCCGCGTAACTAGGACTCTGACTGTGACTATTGCTGCCGCTGCCGTTGCCGTTGTTGTGTGCGCCCGTAAGGTTGAACAGAGACTGTCGCAGTAAATGCTGATGCGATTTCGAATGCTGCTGATGTTGTTGCTGCTGCTGTTGTTGGAGTAGTTGCTGCGGTGTCAGATACGACAGCGCTTGCTGCTGCTGCTGCTGCTGCTGCTCTTGATCGCCGTTTGAGTTAGCACTGCAAAAGGCAACAACAACATATGCACATACACATATGTAAAATTCATACAGAGTTTAACATACCAATACATACGCATATATGCAAGGCTACGATACAGATACAAAGACAAGTACAAATGCAAAGACAAGCACGAATACTATTGGCAATACAAAAAGCTAATAATTTCACTTGACATAGCAAGAACGACAGTCGCAATACAAACGCGAACTGAAAGAGCTACATATTTACGAGAAAAAAAAAAAGCTAGAAAAAAATCTAACCACCAAGAAACCGATATACAATATAACTGAAGGAAAAAAAGCGATTTCGTTTAATTGAGCAAAGAATAGAGCCGAGAAGAATAGCGTACTTTAGATGAGCGAAGAAATTAAGTCGTCTGTACAGGGTGATTCAGATTGTATTGTCGCTGTCGATGTCGTTTCAGCGATTTTCGAAGGCGTTGCTAACAAACAAACTTCCTTTTGCTCCAAAAACAACAATAATTTATTTATTTGCTTTATTTTTGATTTTTATTTTTAATTAATTTATTTATATTTTGATTACTAATTAATTTATTTATTAATTAATCGATTAATTCATTCAATTATTTATTTATTTATTCATAGTCTATAAATTAATTAATTAATTAATTAATTAATTCATAATTAATTAATCAAATAATATTAATTAATTAAATTAATTTTTCATAATTAATTAATTTCTTAATTAAATAATATTTAACTAATTGATTTATTAGTTAAATAAAATTTAATTAATTAATGTATTAATTAAATAATATTTCATTAATTAATTTATTGATATTGTAAGTATCTTATATTTATTGAATGATTTATTTATTTATTTAACTATTTATTTATTCATTCATAGTTTATTAATTAATTAATAAATTTATTTATTTAAATATTTATTTGTTTAATCATAATTAATTAATTAATTAATTAATTGCTCTAATTATTTATTAATTTAATTATATATTCGTAATTAATTAATTAATTAATTAATTTTTTGTGTTTTTTTGATAAGGCTGCGAATCGTCTACGATTATTCGAAGGAAGGAATTATTTAAAAACAATGCAAAATCTAATTAATTAATATAATAATTAAAAACTATTTGTTTCTGATTTATGGGAATTTCTATCAGCAACGGTCCCACCCGTGACAGCCATTCTGAGCACAAATTTCGTAATTTCAGTGTTTAACTATTGTTAAACGTTCTCGAAGTTGTAAATCCTTGAAATTCATGTCCTTTTTTCTTTGATTAGTATGGGCATAAACCTTTAAAACGAGTGTCACGGATGGGACCGTATTCATGGAATTGCACTTACATATGTTAATTTATTTTCGACTTGATTTTTAAATTATATTTTTCAATTTATCTTAAAAACAATTTCGATTATTGTACGATTATTTGGAAATCGAATTGATTAATGATATAAACTGTCAAAGCACAAAATTAAAAATTATTGAAATGATAAAAAAAAAAAACAGTGAATTTTTATAAATATTAATTTCAGTTTGGTCTAAACAGGCAGGTCCGTTTTATACTCGGAGTTCTGAATCACCCTATACAGCACACACTCATAGTCTACATACATACCGACTTATAATTACTCATTGTTGAATGTGAAAAATATTGAATTCTTATTGTGGACGGCGGGACGAGACTGAAAATATTTTTTGTTTTAATGTTTAGAGAGTCCGAAACGAGAGTACGGAAGCAAAAATGAACAAAAAAAAAAAAAACAAAAAAACCCAGAAGAACAAGAAGAGACTTTTCTTTTTGAATTCGTATACATATTCCTATAAGCTCATTTTGTAGATTTCTTAATGATGTTTACATACATACTTATATGCGGTGCAGAAATAAACATACATACCTACTTTCATAATAGCATACAATGTCTTCACATGCCTGATAAGAAGGTGCGAGTAGAAGAAAGCAGCTTTCGGAAAAAGAATTGTGTTGAAATAAAGCTCAGAAAAGGGCGACCAAAAAAAAAGAAAAAAAAAAGAAAAAAGAAATACCAAGGAACAGAAAATTCGAGAAATTCGAGAAATTCAAAAAGGACAGAAAAATAGGGAGAGAATAAAGTAAAAATCTCGTTTCTGTTTTTCCGTTAAAAGTGAATATTTGAAAAAACTCAAAGCATTAATTTTTGTTTTTTGTGCCGAAAGACTTTCAATAAAATAAATAGAAATACATTTTTTCCCCTCTCTTTTTTGAGATTCTGCATAAATTTCGTGCGTGTGTGCGTGCGTGCGAGTGTGCTCTCGGTTTGAAAATTGAAAATTTCGCGCCATGATCATGAGAGGAGGGAAATTATTGAATTGAGTCGACCCAATAATATAACAAAGGAAGAACAACAGCTCCATTAGGCAATTGTGAAACACGTGCACAAAGCTATCAGCCATCAGCATGTGGAGCATGTGCTCCACTTGTGCATTGTTCGCTTCAATGATGCTAAGTACAGTAAGACTGTGAGTGTATGCTAAATTGTTCCAGCACCGAACTGTTGTACAGCTACAAAACTGAGGAGCCGAAGAGGAGATGCTTCGATATCCGCTGCTGATGATTTTTCGAAGGAAAAAAGTATTTAATCAGGCATGTACTAGAATCCGAAAACTGACGGAATGGGAAGTTTAGTCAACTGAAATTTCATACATACATACAAACATATGTATCTCATAGACAAGCGGATACAATAGGGCTCTCTCTCTCTCTCTCTCTCTCTCTCTAAGAAGCAATACCCAGTAGAAAATGTCCCGTGCAAATGGGAGCCGCGCCGCACCACCTGCCTTCGTGGAGGATGCGCGCGCTGATATTTCTACATGAATGCCATTACGCTTCACCTCGGACGAGTTCATTCGCATGGCAGCGGGAAAGTCCACAGGACGCGCAGCATGACATGTTCATCGAGTCGGAGCCGGTACGAATGATCCTTTCGCTCCATCTCGATGACGCTGTCCTGCTGAGCATTTCACTTGGATGTCCGCTCTGAAAGGCGCGAGGACTTGTTCCGCGCCGACACAATTTTCTGCTGGGTAGCAGCAGTTCCGATCCAAAGCCAAAACCAACAAAATCTGTAAACTCTGTATGAAATTCTGGTCGATTTTAATTCCGATTCCGTCAGCTTTCGGATGCTTGCACATGCCTGAGTATTAAAAAAAAAAATTTCTTTTTTTTCTCTCTTTAATTAAGAGATGTATGTCTTACTGAAGAATTTTAATTTTCTTTTTTTTATTCTTACATATTATTATTATTATCATTTTTTTTTTTTTTTGCACTGCAGTCACATTTTGCGGCAAAAGCTATTGAGCACAACAAGACCTCAATTGTTGGAACGTTTCGAGTAGGCCTGAGTATGGGGGCCCATTGACAGATGCGCAAAATCGATCCAGCTTTCCAGCAATTGTAACGAACATCGATTACACATTGTAAATCATAGCAGCGGTACGTGTGCATCAGTTCGTGTGAATGCGCAGAATGGACGGACGTTCAATGCATGTGTGTGTATGCATGCATGTGCATGAGCTCCAGATCTGGCACTCGCCCATACGATACAATGCTCAATGCACAATGCACACAATTTTGCTTTGTTAACTGAATTTTGATAGGTCACATTTATAAGAGCACAAAGGTATATGGACACACGCTCACACACATGTATGCATGCATACGTACGGACGTACATCCATACTTATATCTATATACCTATGTATATATTCAAAAAAATAAAAATAAAATTAAATGGCAATTTGACTTAATGCACTGTCCGATGCCTACAACATCATTCAGCATGGCATGGAAGACGGAGAAAAAGAAGGGACGGTTTTTTTTTTTTTCAGCAAAAAAAATAGATCATCGGTGTTATCGGTGATTTGCGAGGGCCATAGTAAAATACCATAACGCTCTCATTGTAATAAACCATTTGTAATTTCTCCCAAAAGCGAGACTCATAATTATGGTCCCGGCTATGTTGCTGTGCGGTTACCGAAATTCCCTTGGGTGGGGAAGAAAATTCAGGACATTTCGTGCAAATATAACACTGTCTGTGGAACGAACTTAATTTATTTTTTAATAATATATACCATCTTTTAGGCATGAGGTCTCTTTTAAAAAATTAAAATTCATTTTTAGCTTTCATTGCAATTTTCGTCCACCATCGGCAACTACCATCTTCAGTATTTACCATTTTCCCACGCTCTAAAAGATTACAAAAAAAAAAAAAAACTTTTTTTCCACAGTCCACCATGTCTTTTTTTATAAAACTTTCATAATTCTGCTACGGACGATAACGGCAGACGTACTTAACAATAATCCGTTAGATTTTGTTATTTCGCAAAACATGAACAGCCTCAACCGTGTTGACCATCGACCTACTTTTTTTTTAGTGCATACTTTGACTGAAAAAAAAAATATGGATTCACAATAGAGGGGATTCATTCAGCTTTGTAAATAGCCCTTGGGGAATTTTGCCATCGGAACTTTTCCCATTTTGAGTGAGCGTAAACAATTTTTTTTTTTTTTTTTTTGGAAACTAATTTTAATAAATCTATTATCATTTTAACTACTCGGTGTTCCTTCGATATTTTATTCTTGACGGAACCTGTTTCGCTACCTTGATCAGTTTAAAGATAAGAGGTTAGCATGATTTTCGAACCAAAAAACAATGGGGAAAATTTGTCACATTTCGAGAAAAATTCATACAAATTCCGACAGCTCATTTTCCATTTTGTCCAATTTACAAAACTGAATGAATCCTATTATGAATCCTATATATTTATTTATTATAGGAGTATTCAAAAGAAAGGTGGAATTCTGCCCGAAAATGTCATCGTCGGAATATTTTCTATTTTAATTCGTTTGCATGGATTAGTTAAAAATATAAGTAGTTATTTTTGAGTTAATGGGGGCATTCACAAAGGCGTGTTAAAAACATTCGAAAGTCGGAAAATTGCGACTTATTAAAAAAATTTTGTAACTTTTTTGTATCTTGCACAACTTTTTAAGCAGATAAAATTTTCCGAATTTCCGACTTTACTATTTTCCGACGCCTTTGTGAATACCCCTAATATGTGAAAACCGGCTGCTCTTTCCCAGCGCGTGACGAATTCAAATCGAAAATATTCCGACAGAATTCCACGTTCCTTGTGAATACCCCTAATGTAAAAAAAAAAAAAAATAAATAGAAAAAGTAAAATTTATTCGTTTACATCAGAATAACCCCTTAACGTATATAAAATAAATACCTTATAATGTTTTTGGGTTTAAAAAAAAAAATAAATTGATTTGTTTTTTCGGTTTAACACTTCCAAAGCTTTTCCAACTTCTCTGAATTTCGATGCAAGCCGCCGTCTGGTAACTCTATTTATGCAAGTGACTGGAGTTGTGAATCTAATTTCGAAAAAAAAAAACCAAATTAAATTTTCAAAACTTTCGGTCTTTGAAGAAAATCAAAAATGGCGAAAATTTAATTCATTGAAATTTTTTTGAAAAGAAAAACGTTAACGAAATTATATGAAAAATGTTTTCTCTTGTATTGAAGCGTCTTTTTCAAAAAAGAAATGGTGTGAGTGTACGAGTATTCTTAAGAAAAAAGTAGTATGCTTGAAAATTAGCTACCGTTGGGAAGTGTTATTGCGAGGTTCGTATTTAAAGCATTTTTTATTGATTGCTATTTTAGAAAATGCATCACTATTTAACAAGTTTCCCATGCGGAGAAGTGTTTCGTAAAAGAAAACAAAATGCAAGTGTGTGACTGAAAAAGGGTTGTCAACCTTTTTGGAAATAAAAGCGTTATTAACATAAGCACTTTGGTTTCCTAGTTTTTATTTTTTATTAATTTTTTTTTTTTTGCTTGGCGCATTTTAAAGCATTTTAAAAGGAAGAGAGTACTTTTTTTGGCTGTGTTATTATTTTTTATTATTTTTTTTTTTGTGGAGGGAGTTGGGTCACTAAAGAGCGTTAAGAAAATATGAATTTTCTATAATTGGAAATTAAGAAAAAAGTTTTATAAATATATATATATTTATTTATATATATTATTGTATATTTAGTTTAATTTTGAGTTTTACTATAAAGCGTTTTATTCGTTAAATTTGTTCTAAGAGGTTTCTTAATGTGAGCTTTTTTTTTTTTTTTTTTTAAAATTTTATTTTAATATACTAAGAAAATATGCATGGCTGTTAATTTACGTTCAAAGAAATGTTAAGAGTTCCAATACGAGTACGAGTAAAATATATCATTAGACTTGCTGTCCAATCAATTTCAAAGAGGGGGAAAAGGTGTGAAGGAGTTTTATTATATTTTTATTTTTTATAAAGAAAAGTTTTATTGAAAAGAAGAAAAGAATTCGGTCAATACCTTGACTGTTGATGTTTCTTTCATCATCATTTCCAGCTTGAAACGTGCTTAGAGAGACGCAAATAATTCTATTTTTCTTGTACATTCTGTAAAAACAAACGAAACGATTTGTATGAAAAGAATTTTTTTTTATTTCATTCTCAAGGTCCTTAAGAAAACCAAAAAAAAAAAAAAAAGAAGAAACAATAATCAAAATAATTGATTTTTATAGAAATTAATTAATAAAAATTATTTGGAAAAAGAAAATTAAACAATGAACAAGAAGAAAAAACATTTAAGGTTTGGGAAAGCTTTAAAAAAAAATTTTTTTTTTCTTCAAAAAAGCTGCGATTGAGGGTCGCGGAATGAAATGAAAAATTATAATTAGCCCTTCGAGAAAGCATAAATTAGATTATTGTTTTTCTTGTTTTTTTTTTTTTTTTCTTTTTTAAATTCTAGAGTAACCATATCGCTTTTGAAAATTTGCGTTGGCATCAACCGTGTGTTGTGCTCGTGTGATCGCAGACATGTACTTATTTTTTATGAGTGGGTCTGGTATCGAGCAAGCATTATGCTAGCGCTTAGTTCCCAAAGATCCTTTAACAATTAATCCTTTGAATATATGTACAATAAACTATTAAACAGCATCGCTTCTTTACTGAAGTGTCAACGATTTTAAAGTAATTTCAATAGATTATTCAATACTCTATCAAATAAAATAAATATTAAATTAAAAAAAAAAAATATATATATATATATATAAATATATACACCTATGTATGTATATGTATTAGGGATTTTATTCATATTGGTTGGAAAATCGATCTTTAGATTTTTATAAAGTACAGACTCGGCTCTGAAAAGAATTGGGTAGGTTCGCCGCTAAACGGAATCGATACTTGGCAATTGAGAGTCTTCGATTGTTACACTGGCTTACAAATAATTCATTTTTATTTCTTCTGAACATCCAAATGCACTTTTCTTATAGGGTTTGGCCTTCTTAATATAAAAAAAAGTATTCATTTTTTATGAAAGCGTTTTTTTTATAAGTTGACTTATGAAAATAAATTTTTTTTTGGGATTATTTTGATCTTGCTCCCTCACATATAGAGATATATGTAATTTTGCCATTTATGCATAGATTTTGAAAACTGATATCTCATTTTGTTGGATAAGAAATCTTCTGAAGATATAAAATCAAAAAAAGTTTGTTTTTGCATTTGATCGATATTCTAAATGCCGATGAACGAAAAATGTGAAATTTTTTCTCATGTGATATATTGTATTTGACATGTGGCAAGTTTGACACTTTGAGTGACCTTCAGTGGCGGACCTTCGAGGAGACTGGGAGTAAAACCGAATGATTTTTTGTTGTTTTTATTTCAAAGCTCTGCAGAATCTAATTTTCTCGATTGATCTTAAAAATTATGCAAGGAAAAGTTGATTCTTTTCATTTAGGGAATAATTTGTTCAAATCGGATGATACATTGTCGAGTAGTGTTGAAACGATGCCATGAAAGTATCGATACCAGTACTTATTTAATGTATCGAGATAAAGTATCGATGCCACTAAAATACCGAACCAAAAGTATCGATACTAGGTAGTACTTCCTCAAGATTAAGCAAATTTGTAAGATTCTTGGTACTTACACATCATAACACAGGTAGCACAATACTTCAGTGTTTTAAAACAAATACGGCACCTTGCACTTGTCGAATCCAAGCGCGTAAGATAGATACAGACCTTAGACTTGGCCATTTCATTTTGAATTACTTTTTCTTGTTAGTGCTGCCAATAATTTGGCGCAGGTTTAACCTTAAGACAATTTATAAAAATCCCTTTCCCTTCTTAGGAAAATGCTTAGGAAAAATCCATTTCAAAATGAAATCGAAAAAGTCCCTCAAAAAGGGAAAACCGCCCAAATTTACAGCACTAATACAAGAAAAAATATTATGAGTAAATACCGACATTAAAGTATCGATACTGCGAAAATACTTGGTGGTAAGTGTTGAGTACAAAATATACTCAGTATCGACTAAAAGTGTTCGATATCAAGTAGTATTTACTCATTTTGTTTCAACACTATTGTCGAGTTCTGCTCAAAAAAGCTGCAATACCCCATTAAAAAAATATTTTTTTTTTTTGAAATATAAATATGTATAAAAAACCGCTTTCATAACGATTTATTGAAATGTGCTTTACATGTTAAGAAGGCCAAAGTCCATAGGAAAATTGCATTTAGATGTCTTGAGAAAAAAAAAAATATTGTTTTGTTAACTAGTGTAATCAGAAAATTTTAATGGTGTCAATTGAAGCATCTAGGACACAGTTATAAATACATATAGATGCATGGTTAGCTTTGAGGAGCAAAAATGTATGCGTTTGTTTTTGGATTCTTTAACCCATGCCATATTTTGACATCTCTCACGCCCAGATCTTTTGTCCCGATACTGGGCGTTCCGGAATAAGTTAAGTTGTAATAAAATCTGAACAATATTTCTCTTACCATTAAAATTTATCAAACGAAAGATCGAATTTGATAAAAAAAAATAAATAAAATTTCATCTCAACATGTGAACTTTTTGTGGTGCTTATGTACAATGATAAAAAGAATATGATCAGCACCTTTTTGGCCGTCACGTGCGATAAAAATATTTCCCTGATAAAGAAATATTACTATAAAAAAAAAAAAAAACAAATTCCTCGGAAGGCTATAAAAATATATTTTTTTTTTATTGAACGAAAGCTTCTGCGAAACAATTTTATTCGACAATTAAGTTCAATTGATTTCTAAATAACAATTCACATCTGAACTTAAGCAACAGCGCATTTTTGTACTTAAGTACTTATGCAAGGGTAAGGGTATTTTAAGCTCATTGAATAATTAAGTAGAAATCACTCCCTGGAATTATTGATGAAAATAGAAACCAAATTTACAGCTATTATTACAAACAATCGACTTCTTAAAAGGGTTCGAAAAAAAAAAAAAAAATAAATTAAGAAATAAAATACATATAGATATTGAACGGAAATTCGTTTTCATACAATTTTAACGTAGAACAAAAAGGCTAAAATTAGTTAGTTAGCAAGTATATGCCGAAGTCGAACCGGAACGATAACGGGAACGGGAAGCCGTCCCGCTAGCCAACACCGGTAATCGCTATTTGGTTAATGGTTCTTTTGCACGAACTGGTTAAAATTATTTACAAATTCTATTTTTTTCTTTGAATTATTTAGACAAAATTGAAAGCATTTGAGTTGATTTTTTTTTTTTTTTAGCTTTTAAGTTTATTCATAAACAATATTGGAGTCGTCTCGAATGGCTGTCGAATTGGGGACACCCAGCTCTACAAAAAAAAAAAAACTTTTTGTGAGACTAATCGTCATTTTGAGAATTCTATACGACCACAATCTACTGTCTTCTCACAAAATTTTCATCAATGCAGCCCTTAAGAGAGTACACCCACTCTCCGAAACTCTCCGTATGGGACATGAAATATCCGATAAATTTCCTTTAAAACATTCAGATGTGATTTTTGTTGAACTTCTTCAATTGGTAGGTAGTTCTTTTCTTATATAGACCTATGGTAAATAAACATTCCCGGGAATTTTTCCCCTAAAAGCTTTTCTCCATGGAAAATGCACGAATTCTTAGCCTCAATTGAAGGAAACTGTGATGACCTCTGCGTAAAATGGTTCGAAATTCCTGCTCCCTTCATACCCCCTTCCCAGTGTGCCTAGAAAAGAAGAGTTTTATTTTGTTTTTCAAACCAGCAGGGAATAATTCCCCGGGAGTATATAAAATCGGGCTAATAGAAAAGCTTTTAACGAAAGACAAGAGCTGTCGATAAAGACTATGCACCATTGCACCATTGCATGTAATATGTGGTATCTGAAATGTGGCAAGTGTGACACTTTCAGTGACCTTCAGTGGCGGACCTTCTTTCTTAATGGTCCTTTTTTGTTTTGGGCGCGTTTGAAATATTATCTAAACATGTGTGTCTGTGTCGGGTATTTTATTGTCAGGCACGCCTGTCTATAACACCCTTGCTTGTTTCTAACTTTTGTTTTCTTTTACTCTTTTCTTTTTGGTTATTGATACTCTAAGAAGTTGACGAGATCGGAAAGCTTGCTTTAAGTTATATTCAAGCTAAATGGAAATTTCTCTTGGAGGTGCCGATTTTTTGACTACCATCAGTAGCGGCGTTTGGGGTAGGGCACGGTTGGAGAACCGCCCAGGGCGCTTTTAAACTGACTAGCGTATGTGTTTGAGTAGCAGTTAGGGCAGTGCTAAAACCGTCCCTAACTACCTCGATGGGTCCACTGTCTCGTGACATCTTTCGTTTGGAGCGCCCTTTCGAAGTTAAGATACCAGCCTCGACAACACCTTTCAAGACGACTCTACATTCATTCGGAATTTAAAAAATTCAGTAGGTATAAATAAATTTTATTTTATTTTATTATTTAATTAAATGAAAATCGAAAAAAAACAAAAACAAAATGGGGAATGCGGCAAAGTCGGCTAATTTAAATAACAAGATGAAAGCGAAATAATACTCAATTCATTTTGAATCAATTAAAATGATCAATAACTCGAAGCACATCAAGTTCATAAATCAAAAGTGTTATATATGTATATGTATATATATAGAATATATATTTTTACATATATATTTAAAGGCATATGTATATAATGGATAAGTTGGAATAACATGAACGCGCGTGTGAAATGCAACTCGTTCAAAGGAACGCAACTAAGCAAAAATCGTAGCTCAAGCAAAATGAAATTTTTTCAATAAACAATTTTTAATTGACAATTTGTAGAACTAATTAATAATATTTTTTTTTTGTTTTTTTTGTTTTTTTTTGTTTTAACACCTATAATTGTAGAGCTCTTGCCGATTAACCGAATTGATTGTGTGGTTTTTTTTCTTTTTTTTTCTTTCTTTTTTAATAAAAAAAATTTTTTTGTTTTGTTTTGGGGTTTTACCATCGCACGATAACTAAACACACACAGAGAGACTTATTAACATTTATAATTTTCATTGCATACCATTGATCGGTGAATGTTCCAAATGCTCCTGGTCCACTGACTCGTCGTTGGGTATGTTTGACGTGCATCTTATATCAGTGGGACCGCTTCCTATACGCCCAATTCATGCGGCAGACCTCTTCTTCGCATTTCTCTCGCCTTCCGTTGCATTCCTTCTTGTTTCAATTCAATTCAATTCAATTCAAATTCCAATGCATTCTTCATTCTTCATTTTTGATTCTTCTTTCCCTCTTCGCTCTCTCTTGTTTTGGTATTAGAATCTATGATTTGTTGTAATGCATTTATGTATATAATTAAGGCTTTTTCTTTTGGTGTTTTGGATTTTTCGATTTGTTTTTTTTTTTTTTTTTTTTTGGTGTTTTTGATTTTTTGTTTGCTTTGCGTTGTGTTGTGTTACGTTGCGCTACGTTGCGTTACAATGCGTTGCTGGCTTTTTCAAAGAACTAACGATCTGCAAATGTATTTTTCATATTTTTCAAGCTTTACAGTTAGCGCTTAAATGTGTCTATTATAGTTTGCATATTTATAGAAGCAAATAATATTTGTGTGTCCTTTTTTATTTATTTATTTTATTTAATTATTTTTTGTTAAAGCAAATAGCAATTGTACTAATTTCAGGTGCTAGAGGCAAGCAAATATTAAGGCTAACAATTTTATGTTTTATGTTTCTTTCTTGGAATAATATTTTTTTTTGCAATTGAATTTCTTATCTACATATTATATAAGTATATATCCTTCATTCATTTATTCAATAATTCATTCGTTCGTTTCATTCGATGTGAAGCATTTGAAGGACTTCGAGTCCATTGAAATGGGGGAAGAAGAAAGAAAAAAACAAAAAAGATTCAAATATTTATTCTGTGGAACAAAAAACTGCTTTATATGCTGCTCCATAAAAAGGCTTTTCATTTATTATTTACATAATAAAATATTTATATGTATGTATGTATGTATATATGTGTACAAATGGTCAAGCATACTGTTGATAAATATCCTGCCTGCAATTTATTTGCTCTATATTTTTTGGGAATAAAAAAAGAAAAAATGAAGTGTGGTAAATATTCGAATGGCCTCTTCCTTCCGCTTGCTCATGCATAATATTGACATGAAAACGGAAAATTGAACAGTTGTGCATTTAGGTCATTGCTCAGCAGTCACTCAGATAAAAGAAAAAACAAAAACCCCAAAGAAAAAGGAAATAATAAATACAGTGAAAGCTCTCTTCACAATTGGTCGAATGATTTCTATTTTTTTTTAAATTTAAGTTGATCTCTTATCTAGTCTTGAATTTTCAAAAAGGAAACTTTTTTTCTTCGATACATATTTCCAAATAATGGGGTTTTCAGAATATCGTGTAAAAACGTTTGTTTGGTAACGGTCCGGCCAACAATATCCGGAGTTCTCCGAAATGGAGTGTGAAAGAACTGCTAACTGAACTCTTCGAAGTAGTGCTTTTGCCAAGGCCTTAAAGAACACCTCCTTCGATCCCCTCGATCTGGTCTCGATCCTTCGAAACGGTACGAGAATTCTTTTTAGTGGAAATCCACTTCATTGTGACTGCTCGGCGAGACATTTGAAGCACTTAACATTGGAAATGGAGGACCAAAGCGAAGACATGGAAAGCATTATTTGCGGAACACCGAGTCTGGTGGCTGGTCAAAATTTCATTAAATTTGATTTGAATCAGAATGGTGACTCCGTTGTGATCAATTCCAGTTGGGAATGAATAAAATAAATTAAATACAAAAATAGTAAATATTATAGCATACTTTTAGGGATCTTAGGTAATTTTCAACTTAAAAATTTTTCTGACGGTGTATCAATTATAATCGTTTTAATTAAAATTAAATAGACAAATATTTTTCAAATGGACGTCCTTAAATTCAAATAAAGAGTGAGAACAAATTCCAAACAAGTATTTGAGATCCAATCTTCAAGGACAACACAGTAGCGCGTTTGAAGGAGGAAACTGAACTCCTCTTAGCGGCCCATCATCTCTAAGCCACTCAGTGCACTCTAGAGTTCAAATCATTTTCGCTCAAACAAAAGCTCAAAGTACCTATATGTTATATCAAAAAATCTTTTTAATTAAAAGATTTTGGTAAAATTGACCATCAGCACATGACAGACAGATGACGAGTTAGAACAGAAAATCGGACTGCCTGTACGAAGAAAAAAAAAATAAAAATTAAAAAAATTATAATTTATTTTGATTCCCACCAACTGGTTCCAGCTAATGACGTACAAACTTACATATGCAGAGTGTGGTTCGCTTGATGCGGTGCCAAAAAATCGCAGCTGTTGGAAATTGATTGAAATGCATTATGATTTGGAGGCGAAGCGAAACGAAAAACAGCAGAGGCCAGCACTTGAAGTTTAAAATTCAATTTAATAATGCAAAATGAATTACTGCATTGCATATAAACGTAATACATATTATCTATGTATGTTTGTATGTATGTATGTATGATTTTTTACAAGTTGCTTCCACCTCTCTTCACACGTGCTGTTGCTAGGCTGTTTTCAATTGTCCAAATGTGAGGTCAAACACAATGGCTGCTTGAGTTGAACAGCAAAAAATAGAAAGCAAAAGTAGAGTAGGATCACCCGAAACTATATACCTACATATTTTTATAAGTATTTCTCATTCAGTTTATAGTCATTAGGACAACGGAAAGTATTTGAAATTAGTATAAAGGGACTCCTAACGTAACTCTTGGAAGTAGTGCTCTTGCAAAGGCCTCAATATTCGTAGCTAAAAAAGAGAGTGTGCACAGATAATTTTTGGATTGTCGAAAGGAGGATTCTAGGACTACTGAAAAATAAATTTCTGAGATCTCGAAAGGTAAACTTTTCCATGTAACGCTCCGTGCTCTTTTGCCCCGTCTCAGTGCTCATTTTGAGCGTCTTAAGAACATTTAGTGCTCCTTAAAAAAAGAGCCTTTAGAAGGACTCCTTTAGTTGGCTGGTTAGAAATATGTTCCCCGTATGCCCCGTATTTGTTGCTACTTTCTCTTCTTCGTCTACTGATGTCGTCAATGACTCACACTGAGGCGTTCCAACTGATATTTATTAGCGAAATATATACATGAATACATCCTCAAAATAACTAATGCTTTCAGGAGTCTACGTAATCAATGAAATACGAGCTTTCAATTCAAGTTCCGCTCATTAACTCAATTTTCCAAAGTTAATATATTTCTCTAGCATTACATAAAGAAAAGGTCAAATCGGACAAAATGTCAAAGATGAATCAGAAACAACACACTTTCCGGAAGGGCTGCTAAGGAAAAAAAAAAAAAAAAAAAAATCACTGTTGTCCTTCACAATAGAAAAAGAAAGAAAGCGGAGAGAAGTTATACTAACACTATTCAATAAAAATTTGAGGGCCCACAATTTACCCACCATTGACCGACACGTGCTCCCAGACACTATAAATCTTTCCATCAACTTCAAATCATTTATCTATGTACATACAATGAAAAACAAAAAATAATAATAAAAAAAAAAAAACTAATTAAAAAACTTCGCAGTGATAAAAGAAGATTCCCATCCATCGTCTAAGCTACATTTTATGCCATTTTATGGTCTCACGCGCTCATAAACTGGCAAACTTTTCTCCTTTAACCACATCAAAAACAATATTAATGAATGAAAATAAAAAAATAAATAAAAATAAAATAAATAAATGAAACTAAAAAAATTTTAATCAAATGAAAGAAAATAATAAAGGGAAAGAAAAACTTTTCAGATTAAGTCTCAGACCCGTATCAAAGGATATATGGTAAGCTTAAAAAAAAAAAAATAAATAAAAAAAAAACAATAATAAAATAATAACCGAAAGCGAATAAAAATAAATGAATAAAATAAAACAAATACGAATACCCTTCGGAGCGACCTTTTTTCCGAAACGTTTCAGCGTTTCAGCGAAACCACATAAAACACGTTTTCACATTTCGTGCTTTTGATCTATTTTAAAATACAAAAAAAAGCATTTTTTTGTTGTTGTATTTTTTTTTTTTTTTTGAGAGAAAGTGCACATGTCCTTACGAATGAAAAAGCAAAAAGCTTTGCGATTTCATTTCATTCATGTCAATGGAATACGGAAGTGCAAATTTATCGATTGCAAGGACTTCATAGGACATATACATACAAGTACATATATAGGTACATATATGTATGTATGTAATAGTGGAGAAGAGGAAGAGCAGAGCAGAAAGGAGAGATTCAAATTCCAAGAAGCTTACGTATTCGATTTTACTCTGAATTTCTTGGAATATTCGAACTCTGCTCGGAGCATGCCTTCGAAAAACATTTGCTTTGGGAAAAAATTTTAGAAATCCATTTTGTCCTTTACGTTCGTTTCGTTACGTTTCACATGTGCTCGTTGTTGGCCCTTCAAAAAGGATTTATGTGTGCGCGCTCGGTTTCCTTTTCCCTTCCTCTTCCCCTTCCCCTTCTCCACCTTCTTCTTATTCGTCTTATTCTTCTACTTCTTCTTGATTGCACTTGACGTCGAACGTCTTGCGAATTGGGAATCGATTTGTCGAATTCACTTTCAGACAGGTACAATCGCTCAACGAAGTCTCTCGCTCAACGAAGGACTCTCGACTTCTGATCGCACACACTGAGCTTCGAACGAAACAACAACCAATCAAATTACAAAAACAGAGAAAACAAAGAAAGCAAATTACAAAAACAAAACTAAAACTAAAGAGAATAAAAGTGTGCAAAATTTATTTGATTATGTAATTGCTCTCGTTTCCCATTGAATATGACCGATACAGCAGTGAGTTGTCGTAGTCATCGCCATAGCCATTCACGACGTCTCCGCTCCGCTCCGTCTCCGTCTCCGTCTTCATCGCCCACTCCCTTCGCCTACTCCATCTGCCTCTGCCTGACCGTCGTCGTATTCGTAATGGTTGGCGTTGCCTTTACTTTTGCCGTTGATGTTGCTTGCCGTCGTCATCATCTGCCCGCACACTCACCCACTCATTCACTAATGCCTAAAATTATGCTACATATCGCTGTACATATGAAGGTATATATGTGTTTTAAGAAAGCGAGACTTCGCACATGTGCACACCTACACGCACGGGAATAGTTTTGTGTTCGATTTTGCGAATTTGGGATTGTGCAACTCTGGACGAGCTGTGTGTGTGTGTGTGTGTGTGTGTGGGTGTGTGTGTGTGTGTGTGTACGTTCACCGATTTCCTTCGTTGTTCATACTTGGCAACTATTAATAAACGCTTCGATGTGATTGAAGCTGGTGACTTTTGATTTATTCCCAAAAATATTCGATTAACTCGATCTAATCCTGTGCGATTCGGGCTGGTGGGGGTGGGTTTATCGCAAAATTGTTAGGTAATTGACTCGATTTTTCCCGTTTTCATTTCAATATTTCGTTCGATTCTATTGTTTTTTGAATTTTTTCATTCGAAAATGGTACCAAAAAAAAAAAAGAAAAGGAAAACGGAAAGCACTCACTCACTCACTAACCCACACACACACACACACACACACACACACAAACACACACACACACAAATTTATAAACGTTGCCGATTTATATTAAAATATATATTGGGTATGTATATATGTGTATGAACATGTATATGTATTTGCATGCATAAATGAATTTTCACTTTTATTCGCACCAACGACGTAAAATCAATGCATCCGTTTTGACCCTGTTATCCTGGCAAAATGAGGAAGAAAAGACAGAACCAAAAAAAAAAAAAAAAAGGAAAGTAAAGACATTCTCTCTTTCGAACGTTTGAGGGTGGTGGAGATGGTGAAGAAAACTGGGAATGATTAGCGAGTGCTGCTTACAAAATTCACTTGGCGTTTTGATTTCCTTTTTTTGTTTCTTGTTTTGTAGTTTTACTAAATTTTTTTTTTGTCCCCTTTTTTTACTTTTTAATTATATATTCATATATTTATATATTTATGTTGAAAAAAACTTATTCTCTTGTGAATGTTTTTTTTTTTTTAATTTTTTTTTATCGCACGTTTTCCTTGTAAAATCCTTTTTTAAGAAAAGTAAATTGGTCTATAAAATGTTCTTAATTTTTTAGTTTATTTATATATATATATATATATATTTTTTTTTTTTTTTTTTACATAACACACTCTTTTATTGAGGTATATGTGCGTGGTCGAGTATTATTCAATCGAGTACGGCCAGCGACGACGTTACACGGCGTGGATTTTTCAGCTTAAACTAAACGATTCGGACTCCCCACGACAAGTAAAAGTGACAATTCATTCGAAATTCGTTGCGAAGTCAAACTTTTGACTCGGCCACGAAAATCGATAACGCTGAGTGGCGCAACTGAATGAAAGTTATCCTTAAAGGTGCGAAAGAGAGTGAAAAGAGCTTTTTGCATTGTCAACTTTTTTTTGTACACTTTTGCGTTTTTTGTTTTGCCTTTTTTGCGCCCAGTTTTTTCCCCTCCTCGAACACATGTCCGCGGCAGGCAGGCGTGCCAATCGTTGTGTTTCGGGGCTTTCGCTATGGGCCAAAGCATGTTTACAGGCGTTTAAATGTCATTTGGAAAAAAGGATGGAGCTTTTCCTTGGAAACAGAGCCGTTTAGCAACGAAAACGGAAAGCTTTTATCCTTGATGTATGCTTCAAATGTTTTTTTTTTGTTTTTGTTTTTGTAAGGATATTACTTTCATCGTTTCTTGAATGAATCATTCATTCATTCATGCATTCATTCATTCATTCATTTAGGCTCAAGTTCGGAATCCTGCAAGAAGTTAAAAATTTTATTACATTTTTATTTATTCATTTTGAATTGATCGTTTTCAAATATATCGAATTTTGAAGTAAAAAACAAAAAACAAATAAAAAAAAAACATTATTTTTGTCCTCCAGAAAAGGGCAGTTAATATACTTATATACACATATATATCTGTATTTATATATATGCATATATATATAAAAGTGCTTTCGGCAGTTTAACAGATTATGAAATTAATAAAATATTAATGAAAAAAGCAAAGAAAAAATCAAAACAAAATTATATTCGGCCCTAAAGGCCGGAGAGCTATCACTGCTAAAGCAAAAGGTACAATGTGTCGTCTTCAATATTGGCAGTTTATCACATTGACTATTGTACCAGCGTCCACTGATGCCGGCACTATTTTTCGTAATGGCGCAAATTTCAGCGCCCTTTAATTTTTCCAACTGTGATGTCCACTTTTTCATGGGTATATCAATTTTCCGTTTATCATAGAGCACATTCGTCTCGAATAAAATCTCATTCTGTGCGCTCCTGATGAAAACTGTTAGATCAGCAATGTCCTTCGGAGAACTTATGAACCAGCGCAGAGTCACATTCCGAGAGCGATCATCACTGGAAATGAATGAATTTCATTTATTATTTGTAAGTACGGATATAAAATTGTTTTATTTAACATCTAAAAATTTCTTAATATTCTTCCAGCCAACCAAAAGAGTCCGCACGGCGCTCATAAGGACTTCTTATCCGGAGCGCAAATGCTCTATATGTCTACATGGAAAATGTGGGTGTGTGTGTGCCTTTCGGGATCTCGAAATTTTGTCTTTCATGATTGTTCTAATGCTCCTTAAGAGTCTGTTTGGACTCTCTTTCAATTTGAAACTTAAAATATGTATTAATGACTCGTTTAGTGTTTTCGCAAAAGCACTACTTCGAAGAGCTCCGTTCGGAGTCCTTTAACAACACTCTGTTGGCGCCCTCCGAACATGGTTGGCTGGACTGTTATCCGAAATTATTCGAAAATTTAATTTCAATGTGAACTAACACTTTAACATCGCGGAATCGAATGTCGGGTGTCTCATCGTATGCCTCGCCCATAAACACGTCCCGGTCGTGCAGATTGCAATAGAGATTTTCATCGGTAATATTGATGAAATTTTGACCAGCCACCAGACTCGGTGTTCCGCAAATAATGCTTTCCATGTCTTCGCTTTGGTCCGCCATTTCCAATGTTAAGTGCTTCAAAGGTCTTGCCGAGCAGTCACAATGAAGTGGATTTCCACTAAAAAGAATTCTCGTACCATTTCGAAGGACCGCGACCAGATCGAGCGAATATTCAGTCATATTATTATTTCTCAAATCGATGATATCAATGATTGGAATCTTATTGAATTTTTTTACTGGCAGACGGTAGATTTGATTGTTGTTCAAGTAGATTTTCGTTAGCTTTTCGGGTAAATCGAAAATATTTTCCTCGGACATTAAATTCGTCAATTCATTATGGGATAAGTCCAGCGATTCAAGGGCTGTAAAGTTCCCCAAAACACCTAATAACAGAACGGATCGATGAAATATAAAGGTAAAAAGAAAGAAAGAAAGAGGGAGGAAAGGGGCAGTAATGAAAGATATTTATACCTTTTCGCAATTCATTTATCCGATTATGTGATAAATTGAGTTCCAGCAATTTCTTCGTACCAAAGGTCAAATCATAAGTTAGCACTGGCATTTGGTTGTAGCTAAGATCCAGATATTTTAAGTTGTACGGTATATATTGATGCGATGGGAAGGTCTTCTTGGTGACAAAGCTTATTTTATTGTGACTCAGATTGAGCTGAAACGAAAGAGAGAAAAATATAATTAATGAATAAAAGAAAGAAAAAAAGTAACTCGTTTAACTGGTTGAGAAAATGTAACCGAAACCGGAACCGAAACCTACTCGTTCCAAGCTCAAAAGATCATCGAGAACGCCATTGGTCTTGTTATCCAATTTATTTAGATTATTATATGATAAATCAAGTTTACGCAATGACGGCAGCCCTATGAACGCATCATTCGGTATCGAATTTATAGCATTCGAGGACAAATTCAGTGTAAGCAATTGCAGAAGTCCCTCAAAAGCGCGTTTGCTAAAATGAAGAAATATGAAGATTTCGATAAGTAGCTATTATTCGTGGCAATTATATATTTTTTGTGCCCAC
Source organism: Chlorops oryzae (assembly GCA_020466095.1). Lineage (NCBI taxonomy): Eukaryota > Metazoa > Arthropoda > Insecta > Diptera > Chloropidae > Chlorops > Chlorops oryzae. Next base: position 21,679,261 of record CM035806.1, on the reverse strand, counting down.
TCACCTAATTTCCTCGACTCCGTTATTATGAAGATGCAACTCGAAAAGTACGGGCAGTTTTCCGAAAGCACTCTTCTCAAGCATCGTAATATTATTGTCCTCCAAATGTAAGTACTGAAGAGTTGTCATGACGGCAAGACTCTCAATGGGCGGCCTCGTAATGCCGTTCGATCGTAGCATCAGTCTCTGTAGTACGAGAAGACCAACAAAACTATTTCCATCCAATGTGTCAGCGATATGATTATTGCTCAGGTCCAAAAAAATTAATGCATTCATAACGGGCCATGTCCCAGACGGGATCGATGATATTTTATTGTCATTCAAATGCAATTCATTGAGTGATATCGGTATTTGGAAGATCTTCTCCAAGTTATTATGACTCAAATCCATGGCACGCAGACTGGTTAGCTTGGCCAAGGCACCACGGACGATTGTATGTAGTTGATTGTAGCTCAAATCCAATTCGAGCAGAGTGGGTAATGTACCGAAAACGGATGATTTTATCTCTTGTAAACTATTGTGGCTAATATTGAGCAATCGTAATGAGAATAGCGTCTGGAATACGCCATTGAATATTGTTGATAAATTATTATGCGACACGTCGATCGTGTGCAGTTCGTACAATTTTGGGAAGCAATTTTTTGGAATCTGAATTATTTGATTGTGAGATGCATTGATAACTTTTATGCCGGTCATATTTTGTATTGGAATCTGTGGAAGAAAAATGAACATTTATCATGTCAGACATTCATGGCAGTCGGTTTGGGAGAATGGCTGTCCATAACTATGTATTGTATTGTACTAACCTGCGCCATATCGGTCAATTGATTATGGCTCAATTGGAATTCCGTTGCGAATGTTGTCAAATCGAAAGCGTTCTTCGAGAAATTCTTCAAACGATTAAAGGATAAATCCAAAACTGTTATATTCACACAATTTTCGAAGGCATGCGGCTCGATTTTTTCAACGACATTATGCGAAATATTTATCATCGCTTGATAAATATCCTTAAAGGAATTCTTCTCCACAATACTGACATTATTCTCGGCGATGTCAATTATCTAGATAATTGTGGAAAATGCATAACTCATTGGGATATTCATGGAACAATTTCCAATTGCTCATTTATGAAGACTTACCTCAACGTAGTTCAATTGCGAGAACATTTGGTATTCGACCTTCTTGATTGCATTGCGAGCTAGATCGATGGTACCGATGCGTGTCAGAGAGCCGAACGTGCCGCGACCGACGTCGGAGATCTTATTGTCGCTCAGATAGAGACGCCTGCGAATGGATTCCAAGGGGATATATATATATATATATAAAATTTTTTTTAAAAATAAATTTTAATTAAAATTAAAATTGAAAAAAAAAAAATTCATTCTACCTCAGGAAACGCATTCCCCTAAAGCTGTTTGTGTCCAGTCGAGTGATCTTGTTGTTGGAAAGATTGAGCAATTTTAGAACCGAATTTCGCGCAAATGTTCCTCTGTAAATTAATCGAAAATTAGTCGTATTCTTCTTCGTCTTCTTAAATATCCCAATGCAGCATTTAAACTCATACCTTGTTAACTCTGTTAAGGCATTATTGGACGCATTACACCAGCCGAGCTTTGTCAGATCACCGATGTGCTGTGCATCCAGTTTCTTGACTCTGTTGAAGCTAATGTCCAGCACTTCGAGTTCACGTAAATTCTTGAATTGATTGCGTTTTAAGTTTTCCAATTCATTTCCATGCAGGTCAAGCGTTTTCAATTTTCTCAAATGCTTGAAAGAAAAAAAAAAAAATTAATTGAAAGTCCAAAGTTTTGACCAAGTTTCCTATGTCTTGTGCTATTGGGCGGGTATATTCAAGAATAATGTTATGAATGTTGGAAGAATAATGGAAATTACTTGAAATGTCTCTGGTGGAAATTCGCGCAGTGGTCCGTTTATAAGGCGCAACACCTCAAGTTTGTTGGTTATCTCTTGACCGAGGAAGAGATCCTTGTGAAGATTTTCCATTGAATGTCCATCGATGATCAGCTGTGTCGTTTTACCAAGTATCTGAAAATAATAAAAATAAAACAAAAAAAATAATTAACGAATGACATTGAAGTCGAGAGACAAATAAAATTGTAATATCTTACTCCAAAGGACAATGGAGTGATTCGTGACAATTTGCTATTTAGAATATGAATTTGCTCCACTGTCTGGTTGAGGCCATAAAAGGTATAGTCGTCGATTGCATCAATTGGTGTGTTTATGATTTTAAAAAGCCTTGCACGTATTTTCGAAAAGACAGGACCATACAAACGAGCTGTGGAAAGCAGAGATTATAATAAGAGTTCCATATATATTTACTTGACGACTACTCTTACATATATGAGCTTTATAGACGATCAATTCCTCGATGGGTATATCCAGTGAAGCTAGATTATTCAGTGCAACCGACAATGTTGCGAGATTCGTATTTTCGCAGCGTATGAAGAGACCATCGTCAGATCCTTTGGAACATTTACATGGGAAAAATAGTTTTGTTCTGAAAAGATTCATGATTGAATCATTCAGTCTTTGAACCATTTAAAGAAACACTCGACATCCCATTTTTATACCCGACACACTCTGTGTCGAGGGTATATTGCGTTTGTTGGGTTGTGTGTAACACCCAGAACCAGTCGAGATAGACTATACAAAATGTATATAGAAATGATCAGCGTCACCAGGAGATTCGATTTAGACATGTCCGTCTGTCTGTCTGTCTGTCTGTCTGTCTGTCTGTCTGTCTGTCTGTCCGTCTGTCTGTCTGTCCGTCTGTCTGTCTGTATACAGTTATCTTATCGAAAGAGTTGAGCTATCTCGACAAAATTTGGTATGCGTGCTCACGGGGACATGAGTAAGACTAAGTTCGAGAATGGACCCGATCGGACCATTTTTAGGGGTACCTCCAGTACTAGGGTCTGTTACGAAAATCACAAAAACTGCTCTAAAATCGGAGTTTTTCAAGATATTTTGATGAAATTTGGCATTTGAACATATTTTAGGCCAATTAATGTGATTTACAAAAATCAGAAAAATGGGCGTGGCAGAAGGGCGTTTTTCGAAAATTGTCTCCTACTCCCGAAACGCCTATGGGACTTGAACGAAAATTGGCACTTATACTTCCTTTGTTACCATAAACATCCTGCCCAAAAATTTTCTGGATTGGTTCATTATTAAGGGTACCTCCAGTACTAGGGTCTGTCACAAAATTCCGAAAACTGCCCCAAAATCTGACTTTTTCCAAATATTTCAATGAAACTTAGAATTTGCGCGTATATTTAAGCCTACGATTAGAATTCTGAAAAATTTGAAAAGTGGGCGTGGCAAAGGGGCGGTTTGCATAAAGAAATTTTAAAAAATGCGGTATATGGGGCCCCTATGGCCTTAAACAACTCCTGATATTAAAAATTATTTGAATATGTGTGTCTGTGTCGGGTATTCTATTGTCAGGCTTGCCTGACTATAACACCCTTACTTGTTTATGTTAATTTTGAACTTTAAAATTAAAAAAAAAAAACTGGCACTAACAGGTTTGCCATTCATTATGACTAATAATAATCATAATAAAGTTCAATTCAACTTACTTTTCTGGACACTTGAATTTCGGTTCGCCAAAAACGTACGTTGAACTTGAGCCCACGCCGCGTAGACTCAAAAGAGCCAGCAACAGAAGGACGGCGGAAAAATTTCTTATATGCACGTTATGCATTTTGTAGCAATTTTGGGTATTAAAACATATTTACAACCGGATTGACGATGGTATACACGAAGAGAAAGAGAAAATTGTTACATTTTCGTCATCGCTTGCAAGAAATAGCAGCTGCGCATGCGCTCTCGCTGGCAAGTTTGTGTCCAGAGTCTTTTGTTTCAATCGTTTCAAACTAACGCGATTTCATAATTCGTATATACATCGATAATTTGATGAATTATTATTATTAATTATTGTTATTTATACATATATATTTATATATATATATATTCGTATATTTATCTATATATTATAAAATAAATAAAATGCACTAAAAATATTTCCTCAGTTTCGAGCGCACAACACTTCAATCCTCCTACATGCGCACAACACTTCAATCTATGGTATGGGCAGTGTTGCCAACGCCGAAATTTTATTTCCCCTAAAGCAGTAGGAAAAATCTCCTAACAACATGTCTTTCAAAATATTTTCCCCTAAGCTTTTAAAGGGCCGGTTAAGAGTTACAGCTGTAACAGAAGTACCTCAGTACCTCCCAGAAGAGCCTTTAGATCGCATTTTATAAATCAAAACTATTAATTTTATTTTTTTTTCTTTAATTTTCGTTTTGCTCTTCCTCTCATTCAAATAGGTAACGGCTAGGTCAAGTTTAAGTTGATTCAAATTAAGGAAAATTACACAAGTCGATAAAATGAAACTTTAAGTTTGTTTCTGATTTCTAATGGTTGTTTTCTGGCTCACTAAATCAGATTATATCTGAAAATCCAATTTTTTTTTTTAATTTTGATTTTGTGGTCAGGAGGACGATTTGTGAAAAAAAAAAATTAAAAAAATACCCCTTATTTTAAATTTGAATGGCTATAGATATTGAAGTAAAACTTTGATTGAAACACATGATACATCGTTGTAAAGGTACATTCTTCCTCTTTTAAGCAAGATACATAAAATGCAAAACACATACATACTTCCTGAGATTTTGAGAAAAATCTGGAACTTGACGCGAAAATTTCAAAAATCGTCCTTCTGACCACAAAATCAAACTTAAAAAAAAAAAAAATTATTTTCCTTCATCACTAAGGTATATATAGTCGGAATCTGATATACAGAAGTCAGAAACGAAAATCGTGTTTACTTGTGTTATCTGAAAATCAAGGGATATTTTTTAATCAAAATAATGTTTATTCCTTAAACTGAAAAGGTGAGAAATTAAAAGTCTACACATTTTTTCCAACGAAACATTCATTTGTAGGTACCAGTCAACCGCTGCTAAAATAATTTTATCCGCGCTTGCCATCGATGTGCACCTCAAAACGGTCTGTGAGAAATGAATGTCGGATACGACGCGTCGTAAGCATTTGCGTGCGAGCATTCTGCACCGTGGCACCTATAAAAAATACCAACCCTAAAAATCTCCTGATAATGAGAAAATCCCTCAAATGTAGGGGAAAATACCCTACCATGGCAACACTGAGTAGGGCGATACGCTTGCGATACTAACGAGTATCGATACTCTTAGTTTGATACTATCGTTACTTGGCATCGATTTGGTAGTGCGATTCTGTTAATAATTGGGCCATGTTAAATATTGGGCTATGTTAAATATTGGGCGATGTTAAAATTCAGAAGAATGTTAAAAATTAATTTAAAAAAAAAATAAATCAATCAATAAAATAAGCATAAATTTAATATTTTTATAACAGCAAAAACGATTTTCAGTTGAACGTCACAAAAATATTCAATACATAACAACTTCTAAGTAATAATTCCAATGCGTTGATTGGCTATTTGGACATTTTGCTCTTCGAAAATATGGGAAATATTAATTAGCAGCGTATCAAAATTTATTCTGTTCAAAATTGTTCACTTTCACATATAATATGTATATATTTGGCTTGAGTCGCTTTAATAATTTTTTGAATTTAATCGCTTTTTTTTTTTTTTTGTGATTTATTTTAGCAGCAGTACCAGTTATTTCCAGAAGAAATACTGTGCCACCACAAAAAGCCAATGTTCTTGCAATCATGGTTTTATTCAGAATTTATTCGAAAATTGAATTTATTGTTAAGTTTTCCATTTTTTCAATTGTTTGAATTGCTTACTATATCCCATGATTTTATGTGTTTTTTGAAATTGATTCGAACATTTCGAAAAAACCTCCTAAGTCATTAAATTAGAATTTTTCTGGAATCAATAAAAACTGTTTTAAGCATAAACCAATGAGTTAAAAAAAAACCTTTTTTTACGCTCAATTCAGCACTTGAGTGGTTGAAATAGCAAATAACATTTAAACTTTATTAATAAAAATAATGAAAACAAACTGATAAACTGTTCTTGACTTGTTTTAGCAAGAATTAGAGTTAGTAGCATATGATTTTACCCAAGAAATGTTATTAATAATATTTTTTATTTTTCATTGTTGAAAAGTATACTTAAAAATAATCTTATTTACATTTTAATTGTATTTAGTAGTGAATGCAAAAGCCTGACTTATGTGGTTTTTGCAATGAACGTCTCTCATGCAGTGTTATTTAAATAGGAAGGAATGCATGTACAAACGTTTTACTTTCCCAAAAGACGCATCTACCTTTCAGGAACAATTTTCAGCAAGAAAAAAATGTGACTTAGGAGGTTTTTGAAATTACCGATTCAATTTGTTTCGAGAGCAGAGGCGGACTGGGGGGTCAAAGGGCCCACCAGGCGTTTGAAAAAAACCGGACCCCGTTACCTGAGAAACAAAACCTAACAGCTAAAAACTGGATAAATTGGGTTTTAAAGTTCATCTGTAATAAACTTCATATTATATATAAAAAGATAAAAATATAAAAATCCTTACTCCATGAGTGAGTATTGATCCCAGATATAGCGCACTGGGGGCCCACCGGGCAATTGCCCGGTTGCCCATAGGCCCAGTCCGCCCCTGTTCAAGAGTACCATAATATGTTAACAAGTTTTTTTTGCAGCAATTTTTCAATCAAACCTGCAATTGAGTACAAACCAAAATAAAATATATGCGGTATACTTTCAGGATAAACATTAAACTAAATTTATATGCTGTATACTTTTTGGCGAAATCTTAAATTCTTTGTATGGAAACTGCACAAGCATGAAATGTATGGAAATCACGCAAACATTCTAATATGTATATGGAAACTACGAAATGTATTGAAATTACGCACAAAAATGCAGGCATAAAATATCTAAAATGTCAATGCTTCATATGTATATACATACATATATGGAACTTATCAGTATTCGAAGCAGCCACCTCCGATGAACGTGTGAGATGAAACAACTGTCAAAGGTGATATTGCTTTAGGGGCCGTTTGACGCAAAGAAAATTTATCAGATCAATATTTATAGAGAAATTCTTATTGATCTACTACATAGAAATATGAAGTTTAGCAATAAACAAGGACTTCCAGACAGTATGGAGGTCCGCGAAAAATAGTTGATATTAATGGCCGTAAAAATAAGTACACCATGATTTTACTAGCTACGTTCTCAATCGCTATGTACGACCATGCAAAAATTACGAAAATTATGCAGTCAATCGATTCGTGAAGTTTCGTTTAATCAAAAGAAATCGAACCTAAGTACTTAGAACAATGAAGATTCGATGACTTCATTCACCTGTTGCTCCCCATGACGATTCTGCAAGACTTGAATTAAGAATAAAAGCGCAATTTTCAAACCTTGGGCGTTACTTTGTAAGCGATAGCTTATTACGAGTCGCAATTGGAACGAGTTTTTATAGTTTTTGATTCGTTAAATACAAATATAAATATAAATATAAATATAAATTTGAGTTAAAAAATTACCTGGATGAAAATATGCTTCTCCAAAATCCAAGTGAAGAGTTTTTTTAAGTATTCCAAAAACATTTTGAAGTTTTTCAAAAGGAATTCGATGAAAACTGTTGGAGAATTGGAATATTAAGATTAATAAAGGAAAAATGCGTAACCGAAACCAAAGATTGGTTTGCAAAAAATAATGCTTGCTTAGAGCACCGCCAAACCATATTAGAAGTGCGCTTAAAATATTGATACGAAAGCACTGTCGCTGGCTTATGCAAAAAAAAAAGAAAACTCTCTTCACGAGCCTGCTACGAAAAAACTTCGCATACTGAAAAGTAAATAGAACAGAACACTGTAGCTGGTGCATCAGCATTTGTGAAAGAATGCTAGAGTGCCACCAGCCCCACGAAGAAATAGTGAGCACAATTCTGTGGGGAGAATGGTTGAAGAGCTGAAGGGGGTAGGGTTTAGTACGTAGGCACTGTCTTAAAAATGGGCAGGTAATCGTGCATGTGGCTGAACCTGGAGAAGTCGTATCTTTTGAAGATTCCCAACACCTCTACGCGATCCAGCAAAAAAAAAAAAAAAGAAATTTAAGGACCTTTTACATATTCTACCACAAACTGCTTCAGCCAACAAAATCAACGCTCAGCTACTTTTATTATAAGTCTACATCCTGAACTCTAAACACCATAATCGACTTCGGTTTTGCTCGTAAAAATTTAATGAAACATCCGGAGGCCATTGTTTCTCTTGCTATGGATCTGGAGGACATTACTTAAGACGCATCGAATAGCCCAATGGACGCAATCGTATATAGAAAACAAGTCTCAGTATCCTGCAAGCTAAAAACAGTAACTTTTACGCATAATTTATTTTTTATAAAATCAAAATAACAGATGGGGTGGCACTTACCACCAACTTACAAGTTCAACTACGCACGCTTATTTTTCAAAACAAACCGACGCATGTCTGTGCGTAGAGTGTGTGCATGATATCACAACGACGTGAGTTGGTTTCAGACCCTTTCAATCACTTTAAAGAAGTGGTTTTAAGATATATTGTATATTTTCATGACGATTAAAACCAAATTGAACGTCATTAAATATTATATTTGATGCTAAACGGTTCTTAGACAACAAATATATTCAAATTTATTAAAATATTCGAAAAATTAAACTATAGATATATTACTACATATAAAAACATAAAGTTTTATCTTTAAAGAACAAAACTCATGACCGATGATATATCGTTTTAGTTATGCTTAAGGCGCATTGAGTTCGGATAGACCTAAACATATTTCTCGTTTTAGCCATCTCTTGTTGTTCTATATTCTTTGCAATCGAGCAGGAAATAACATTACGTATACGTCATATATTTAGTTGTGATAGTTTTTTACAAAAAACTTTAAAACAGAAGCGAAATCTGTAGTGTCCTTATATTTCGAGGAATCTAACTCACAGTTTCATATAAAAAAAAAAAAAAGAAATAGTTTAAAGTTTCTTTCTCCAGGCTTTGGCTCATAGGTACATCTACCTACAATATAAAATAGTTGAAAATTCGTATTCGAAACTGAAATCTTAATTTATTCTAAGGTGCAGACCAGACCTGGGCAGTCCAATTACAAAATTGTAATTGATTACACACTTAATTACAATTACTTGTAATGGTAATTGAAGAATATTCAATTACAATTACTTGTAATTGTAATTGGAAAATTTTGAATTACAATTACTTGTAATTGTAATTGATTTTTTTCAGGTCTGCTAAGGTGTCCCAAGCATCTCTTTCGAAGACACCGTTATGATCAATTACCACATTCAGGTTCTATTTACGTTGAAAGTTCAAAATTAAACCATAGTTTTTAAACATATAAATGCATACTTTTAGGATCTTACTTACTATACGAGTATTTGCGTTGCATTTTTATATTCCTTTCGATTAGTTTATTAATGAAAACCTCCAAATCGGAAGGGAAACTATTAAGGGGTTAATCACCTTTTTGTTGAATTATCAAATTTTCGATTGCTTCGAAATGCTTCGAAAAAGTTAAAATCCCTATTTCGGCTTTCTATCGCTTAGCAATAAAGAATAGTTTAATTCTTTATAACCGGCAAGAAATTTCGAGTGACGGACACACGGGAAAGAGAAAAAAGAGTTCTGGATCTATCTTGTTTTTCTCTTTCTCGTGAATATTTCATTATTGGATCACCTATTTTTTTTTTTGTATCGAATTGTCTTATCGGATAAATAGGGATTTTCCGGGTGATCCATTTTGACGTTATCGGCTATTGCAGTGTAGTTGAGTTAATCGAAAATGGAAGATTAAAATTCATATCATCCGATTTCGCAATCAAACAGAAATTTTTTGAACTATCAATGTGTCGCCAGTCAAGTATATTAAGCAAAAATAAGTTATCCAAAGGTATTTCATTCTCGGGAATCATCGATCCGTGATCAAATTCGCATTTCTTATGTATTAGTAGCGATCAATTCAAAAATATTATTAATATTCTTGACTCGGTTTGAGGGTGGACGTCACCAATGGTCTTAGTAAGCAATTATTTCATTTGTTATGGATGGTTTCCAGAATATTATGATGAATGATGACATCGATGATGTTTTCTTCCGCACAAAAATAAACCTGCCAAATTTGGAGAACTGGATTTACCCATTTTATGATAGCGTCTTCCACTTCAAATTAAAAATTCCTGCCTCAATAAATGATGAATTTATGCCTGCAACGACATTGCCTGAATATTAATTCGTACCTCGAGTGAATCTCTGTGCATGAAAGTATAAAAGTATCTTCCCTGTGGCTTATTTCACCAGTAGGTATTTTGCGATTACTACAGAAGCACATTTTATTAAAAAGTTTCGCATAATGGATGATAGTAAAATAGTTGGCACACTATCAATAATTTTTTTCCTACTATCTTGCGTTATTTGCGCAGAAGCAATGACAACCGAATTCAAATCTAAAATATTAACTTATAACTTGGAGCTGCGACATCCAAGCGTATCAGGCGATGTCGTGATCGAGGAATTGAGTCCAGAATTCAAGCAACAATTTCACGATAGCGATCATTCCCAATTATCCGCTTACAAGTTTAAGCCAGTTGAAGTGAAACCTATCGAAGTTAAACCAGTTATAATACCAGTAGCAGTTAAGCCGATTGAAGTGAAGCCAGTCATAGTACCAGTTGTTGTACAGCCCGCTGAAAAACCAGGACACCATCATCACCATCACCATCATAAGAAGGACGACTGAGAAACGCCATTTCTAGAGCTATGGTATTTTATACTTTTCATCAATGAAAAATTAAAATTTAAATTGAAATAAAAAATAAAAAATAAGAGCAACTTGATTTCTCGCTAGATTATAATAGGTAGGTATGTAGGTTGAAGGGGCTGTCACTTAGGCCGTTAATCGGCCCATTGTGATACCAAGGAGATTTTCTTGTGTTTGTGTGAGTGTATATGTCTGATTATGTAGTGTGCCCCTAACATGGGATTTTTTGAAAAACCAGTGCTAGGCTTGGAACATTACACTCCGTTTCGCCTGTGCCGGGAATCGAACCTCGGACCTTGGGATCAACAGCATAGCACGCATCCCCTACGCTATCCGAGAGCCACTAGATTATAATAGAATCTACCCCGAATGAAAAATGGAATAAAAACTTTTTTTCGACCAATGAAATTGAAGTACATTCTTACGTAGCAGAAAAAATATCGCATGCTATTTTTTGATGCGAATTTTTCGTTTTGCTTTGATATTTCGTTTTTATTTATTTTTTAACAATTCTGAAATTATAGCTTTGAGCTCGACGACAAATGATGATGAAAAGCAGCGGGAATCAAGAACTCTTTTCTATAGTCCTTCAACATCAGCACATGTATGCGAAAACATATATTATTATACCCGACACACTCTGTGTCGAGGGTATATTGCGTTTGTGTGGTTGTGTGTAACAGCCAAAACCAGTCGAGATAGACCATACAAAATGATAAGCGTCACCAGGAGATTCGATTTAGACATGTCCGTCCGTCTGTTTGTATATAGTTTTCTTATCCAAGGAGTTGACTATCTTGACAGACCCTAGTACTGGAGGTACCCTTAAAAATGGTTCGATCAAGTCCATTCTCGTTCTTGTTCTTACTCATGTGTCTGTGAGTACGCATACCAAATTTCGTCAAGATAGCTCAACTCCTTCGATAAGAAAACTGTATACAAACAGACGGACGGACAGACGGACGGACGGACGGACATGTCTAAATCGAATCTCCGGGTGACGCTGATCATTTCTATATACATTTTGTATGGTCTATCTCGACTGGTTCTGGGTGTGTCGGGTATAATTATTTGAACATGTGTGTCTGTGTCAGGTATTCGATTGTCAGGATCGCCGGAATATAACACCCTTACTTGTTAATATATACTATATTGGATGTAGGGACGACACAGCGGAACGTAAGAATATTGAAAACGTACATACGTCATTCATAGCCATTTCTCTGTACGGTTACGAAGAAAAAGTATTCGCGACATTTTGCATTTTGCGTACGTATGGAATGATGTATGTGTGAATATAAAAAATTTCATGCGCCATTTATCGCGTAAGGATGCTAATTGGTTGGCATTAACCATAACGAAACTATTGTTCTGCTCATTACATGCTGCTGCATCGACTTTGACGAGAACGTTGGAAGAATGGAGAGAATTGAAGGCATCAGCACCAGCAGCAGAGCATTACCTTCGCCACATCGACGATAATCAATGTGGCTGTGGACTCGTGCAATGAAAATGGCAGCATGACAATGAATTGTTTATTATCATTGCTCTATTATTATTATTATTATCATCATCATCGTTGTTTTTGTTGTTGTTGTTGTTGTTATCATTATTAAGGATATCAATACGCGTTGCTTTGTAGATATAATTTGTTCATCTATTCATGCAACCGAATTGGCATTGAGTCCTTTAATCATCAAACGTATTAAGCTAGAGTTATGCAGCGTAATTCTATTATCTGTCGATTGTTCGGAATGAAATTACAGTCTGCCCATCAAACGAGACAACAAAGCCATTCAGCGCTAGCCACATTGAATGGAACCGCCTCTCGAAGCCCTGCGAAATTCCTTATGCATCGTCAGCAGCTTTTGCGAAGGTATAAAAGCTCCTCGCGAATTTCATATGCAAACATTTTGTTTTCATTTGTTGATAAGTCGTCTCATCGAGTCATTTCGTTGGTGAATTGAACGAGCTTCAATATACTGCATCACTCTCTCTCTCTCTCAAAAAAAAAAAAAAAAAAAAAAAAATTAATAAATAAATAAGAGAAGAGACTTCAAGCTAATGTGAAGTTTATAAAAGAATATCATCTTGCAGATTTCTAATTCATGAATGAATAGTTTTTTTTAGAAGCTTGACACATTAAGGAAAACCAGATACGAACAGTGATTTTCGCCTTCAAAATGGTGAGTACAAAAAAACAAAAAAAAATTTAATAAAACAAAATGGAGTCTTTTCAAAATTTGGGCAAAGTGTTCGTTGGTTCCCTCTAAAGTTTGGCCTCTAAACATCGATGCATAAAAAATCTCGCGATCTTTTTACAATTTGAATAATTCTTTTTTGCAGAGGTACTTCGTAATTGGCGACCTCTGTGCCGTAGTTGGCTGAGATGGTTCGACTCCCAGCTGAGGTCGTGGTGTATGTTGTTTAGCTTCCTTCTTTGTGTTCCTTCTTTGCTTTACCATTTTTCGTGGTTTTCACAAAGTTATCACAAAGGGCCATGAGGCCAAACTGTGTCAACATTCATAGGGACAGCCAGATTAACCTAACTTCATAATAAAATGTATTGAATTTTATGTTATTTAAAGTAGTTATAAGTAGTTATAGGGGATGGGTTTTTTAAACGAATTTACATATATACCGGCCAGATTCGAAATAATCCCTGGGAGTTTTTTCCGTAGGGAATTGAAAAAAAAAAATGCTGTCTTTCTAAGCACACTGAGGAAACGAATATTAAGGCTTAGAACACACCGGATCAAACGAAACGAAACAAAACGTTTTCGTTTCGTTAGTCAAGATAAACCCTTTTCTTTCTTAGCTAAAACCGATTCGTTTTGATTAATCTGTTGTGTTCTCAGCCTAAGAAAGCAATTATTATGAACATTTTTAAGAAAAGGTCATCACATTTTTTTCTTTTATTGACGCTTGCCTTTTTCGGCATAGAAAATTTTCGGAGGAAAAAAATCCCGGGGATTATTCGTTTTGAATAGGGCTGATCGAATTTCGATCTCATCTTAGAGAACGGTCAGATATTTAACGATTGAAAATGAGGATAGTACAAGTGGCTAAGCTCTGGTCGATTGGGACTATTGAGAAAATAGAAAAAGAATGAATAATTGAATGATTGAATGAATGAGTGCGCAATTCAAGAGGTCAATTCTATTTAAAACACATTGCGTAAAAGATAAATAACTAAAAATTCGATTCCGGCACGAATGGTTTATGGTGTTTTGCTCGATCGTTTTTTAGTTTATTCAATTAATTAAAAGTGATTTAAGTCCATAAAAAATTGATTCGAAAACAATTTTATAGCAATTTTAAGTGCTTTTTTTGAGCACAATAGCGATTTTTTTTATTACACTGTGTGTCGGTGGGACAGTTCGAGCTATTTTTAATCCATGTAGTTCCGTTGTGAAGCTTTTATTTATTTACTATTTTTTTTTTACTTTTAACCTTTTTTTTTTTTAACATATTCGTGTCATAGCAGCTAAAAGTGATAATAAATATCTTTTAAATGGGAAATCAATAGAGCGTAAAGGCCATTTATACATTATAATGGTACGCTTAAAGTCACTCAGCATTCAACTGTATATTTATAAATCTTATGTTATGTAGGTACGTATATATTATATTAAACACAATAAATTTGTACATGATTTTATCCTTCATTGATTCCAAGCCCAACTTAATAAGGCTCATTTGGAAATTTCTTCTTGGAAGAGACCCCATGTAATAAAACAATTATGTATGTATAAAAATTATTTCTGTGCCATTAATTGAATTGGAATTTTATCGTCCTTGAACTGAACACGAAAAGTATTTATTGCAGTTATTTAACAAGCAGGTATAAATACATACATATATACATATGTATAATCGTATGCTAATTTATGAATACAGAAAGTATATGAAAATGGACCCCACGTTCGGATTGCCATGGCGCAAGTCCGTGAATTGCAATTCAGTGTGCGCAAGTGCAAAGTCTATAAATGAAAATGTTTAATAAATCGCGAAAATATTCCATTGTAGATTTTGCCATTTAGCATAATCGTAAACGTCACATAGTTAACTCATATATAGGTATGTATGTAATTGATGTGTATTAAAAACTCAACATTGGACTCTGCTCGCCATAACTCTAGGTGTACGCGGATATAATTTCCACGTCCTCAGACAGATCGACGCTGAAATCGTTTCGTTGCAGTTGAGCATTTTGAATTGTTGGAAAATTTTCAATTGCTGGGCTGTGTTGCTGGGCGACACAGGCTATCCCAACTCGGTCTGATATGTAATTCATTTGTTCATTCGTTCATTGGATTTGCCACAGAACACATTGATGTAGATTTGGCATCCGATCAGGCCACAATAAAAAATTCATTCGACATTTTCTCAGTGCAGTTTGGTAAAGAAATTTCAAGCCGGCATTTTAGTTAAGACTAAGACTCTTCAACTATTCCAAGGAAGAAAGATAACGAAAATAAAACTATGCGTTAACACTAAACCAAAAACCGATGAGAAGAAAAATTTATATTCTAGAAGATTAGTCCAAAAGATGCTGCGCTATCCTCTAACTCGTTGAATGAATGCACCATTGCTCTGACGCCTCCAGTAGGTACATCAAGTATTGACCTGAAGATTGTTTGGTAGGAAATTAGGAGCGTCACAACATTACATTGTGAATCAACTTTGGAAGGTCAGCCCGGGTGGTGTTTCGGTTTCGGTGCTGAAAAGAGGAAGTCTCAAACTCTTTAAAAAAAAAGCAGCGATTGTTTCAAACCATCGGCTCGCTTTGGATCTAAAAAATCTTGGCGATATGTAGGATAAGGGAGATCGAAGATGGCCATAGGTTTGGGTTTTGAGCTCTAGATCGCAAACGGAATAAGATATTCAACCAGAAAATCGAAAACTGTATGGTGCTGCCACTTTTAATACAAATGTTATTTGAGATGGCCATCTTGGGGCCCCTCACCCTAATTAAGTTTTATTAACTGAATTTGAATTTATCAACAATCGAATAAGTATTTATTAAGCTAGCCGACTATATGTTTTTAGAGTCGGTGAATCCAAATTTGAGGTCTATATTAGCTCCATCGGCTCCACATTCGGCACATAACCACAGCAAAGAATTCTAAAGCAGGATTTTTCGGTTTCTTTTTAAGCGAGACCCAGGGGCAGGGCCTGTTGAGAGGGGGAGGGGAAACGGGATCCGGGCTTTCTGAAGGGGAATTTTTTACAATCCGAGCATGGGACCTTTTTTTTCTTTTTTTTTTCGGTCGCACTTTTTCGTCAGGAGGCCCCCGAAAAAAAACCCCTGTGCGCGAAATTTCTCCCTATGGGCCTCCTCATTGGTCTGAAGTTTTTATTTATTTTGTTTTTGTGGTTCTGTGTTATCAACAGGAAGAATTTTTGTTTCCTGCATCAAGAAGTTTTCTAATTTTTCACGATTGTCCTGTATTCTCTTTTTTTCCTCCGGATGTGGAGTTGTCACGCGGTAAACTCAAAATCTGCTAACGAAAATAATTTGAAAGGTGCGGAGCAAATGCCTTTGTGTTATGTCTGTTTTGAAGGAAGCGTGTGATATGTAGGAAAAGATCGCACTTCTGCTGACAGCCGTTCGATCACTCTCGTCATCCAAATGGCAGAGTTACGCACAACTGAAATTCTCAATTACTTGCATTTTATGAATGCTTTCTTTTTTCTGCCTTTTGTGTCAATTTTTCATTCACTTCTTTATCATAAATTTTGTTGATTCTCTCTCTCTCTCTCTCTCTCTCTCTCTCTCTCTCTCACTCTCTCTCTCTTTCGTTGTTACGATGATGATAATGCCATTGCGGGCGCTGATCCGGGGGGCATTGGGATTCGTACGCTTTTCAGTTTTATGAATCAGAATAACTGACCCGAGCAGACTGCGACAAAAAATAAAAAAAATATGTAATTTGTATGTAATGTAATTCTTCCCTTCGTTCGGCATATATTTTTTTTTTTATTTACTTGCGCTTTTTTCTATAAACATATAATCATGTTATGAGGCCTAGCAAATATGTGACGAAAACAAAAATGTCAAATTCCAAATTTTAAGTGCATGATGGGCTCTCGCACATACACACGCACATACATATATACATACGTACGTAAGGTTTAATTTTTGATAAGTATGTACTTATGTGCACTTATACATACGGTAACAAATGCACATATGTACATGCGTATATGCGCGTATGAATGGAAAAGTCGTAGCCCCCATTTGGCTGTCACCGTCCAAGTCGCCGGAACAATTCTGCCGACGACGTCTGACATTACCGCCGCTACTACTGATAGAATACGACCGTAAGACTGTACGACCGTGCGACCGTGCGACAAAACGACCAATCGGCCATACGGCATACTCGTTCCAAAGGGGGACTCAGCAATCATATATATTTATATATATATATATATCCATTATATATATACATATATATATATATATATATATATATATATTTGTGGAGGCAGAGACTTTCGCACCGCACCGTACAATAACTCAAGTCCAGAATTTTTTCCATTCCAATTTGCATTCAGTCGTTTTTTGTTGCTTCGCCGAACGTTTGCATTTTTTCAAAACGTTGAACAGAAAAGAAACGAAACGAAAAAAAGAAGTAAAAAGAAAAACAGAAAAAAGAAACAAGATTCGCCTTGATTCTTTCTTCGGCTCTTCGGTTTATTCTTACGAGCGTTACAATTTCCGAGATTCACTAGAGCTTAGGTCACATATTTTCGAGGGTTTCGTGTGTTTGCAATCTTTGCAATTAAAAATTTATTACAAAGAATTTGAGGAAAGACAATAAGAAACGGCGAAATATTAAAAAAAAAAAATAAAAGAAAAGAAAAGAAAAGAACAAGCAAACCGTGAGTGAGACAGAGCGAGGGAGAAAAGCAAAAGGAAGAGCAGAAAGGAAATCCAGAAATAAACCTCATCCGAGCTTGACTAATTGAAAAATATTTCAAACACGAACATTAAGAAAAATCGCAGTCGCAGGTTTCACTTAAATCGCATGAAAGTGTTTCGAGTTCGCGGCTCTTTTCTCCGCTTTTCTTTTCTTTTTTGTTTCTTTCCTTCGCTTCGCTTCGCTTTTCTTTCTCTTCACTCTGTGCTTTGCCAAAGCCAAAGTGATCTGTTCCGTTTCTGAGTGCTTTCTCAAGTACGATTCCATACGGTCGAGCAAAATAACTTATTTATAAGCGCGATCATTGCTCGTGTCACACGCTCCAAATACAGCTCCAAAGCTGCTCAAGAATTCTCTAATCATCAAATTGATTTCAAGTTAGAAGAAGTGCCTATTTTGAATTCATTTAAAATACTCTTCAAAGC
The DNA here is from genome assembly GCA_020466095.1 of Chlorops oryzae. Classification (NCBI taxonomy): domain Eukaryota; kingdom Metazoa; phylum Arthropoda; class Insecta; order Diptera; family Chloropidae; genus Chlorops; species Chlorops oryzae. The sequence continues at coordinate 21,661,094 of CM035806.1, read as the reverse complement.
TGTTGCACATGCTGCTGCTGACAACGATCGCAAAAAAAAAAAAAAATTTTTTTTAATTAAAAAAAATAGGGGAAAAAAGAAAATTATTATCTCAGAGAAAATCAAAATCCTTCAGTTCAAATCAATAAAGTGAAGCCAAATGGCTATTGAGTTCCTAAGAAAAGAAAAGCGCCCCGAGAAAATTCCAATGAAATAATGTGTCCCCGGAAAGAAGATCAATGTGCCACGGAGTTAGCAGAGATCAGCTGCCAAATGCTTTGCGAAAACTTCTGTTTTCTCGAGATCAAAGCAAAGTCAGACTGATGAAGTTTTCGATTCGCCTTATTGCCCCCCTCCCCGACTCTCAAATCATATGTATATCGTCGGCATAGAGTGTAAAACTGCTAACTGACATTTCAAAAATTTTACAAGGCAGACACAGAACTGCTTCAAATTTACATTTACTTCTTAGTGGCTCTCTCCAGCTCGGTCAGAAAATGAAAAACTTCATTCAAAAAAAAAAAAAAAAAACACTTCTGAAATGAATCAGAAATTTCCTGAAATGTTTTTCATACTTATGAAGATTTTTTCATTTCCGTTTCATTTCTGACAGAACTGGAGAAAGCCCCTTAGAAAGGAAAACCCAAAACCGAAGTTGGTTCTGCCAAAAAGATCAAAAGATCTATGAATGATTGCGTCGATAAACATACATATTTAAGATTATTTTGAAAGATTATTCGGGTTTAACCGCTTTGCATCTTCGCCGAAAGTTGATTCATATAAAAAATAATCGGAGCCCGGGATGGGCCGGGATTTTTTCAAACGCAAGGGTTTCTTTTCCAACAAAATGTAATGTAAATTTAAAGCAGTTCTTTGTCTGCCTTGTAACATTTGTCAGTTAGCAGGTTTATACTCGAAGCCGACGATAACCTCTGTTACGGAGGCCAATTTGTCTTTCTACAAAATGTTTCTTCCATTAAAAAAAAAAAAAAAATTGTTAAAAAAGAAATTTATCTTGGCCTGTGACTGTTATAGGAACTTCTATTCTAAAGTCTACGTTAGACGATATGGCTTCGCAGTTTGGACTCGATTGGGACAAAAAATTTCACAAAAACAGCCAAAATTTGGTTCCCAGCCATATCGTCCAACTAAGACTTTATAAGAAATTCCTGAGTAAGACTTTATCTTGATGGAATCTTTAGGTTATTGATCGCAAGCAAGCTGACCATTGCAGCAGCATACCATTGAATCAATAGAGCAGTTCGACATTCGATTTATTCATATTGAAAGCTCTGCCATTGAGTTATTCTTTTCGTTAAAGGCTAGAAGGACTCCTATTATTACCTTGGGAATTTTGGAAATCCCTTCAGACACGACTTTGATTGATAGAAATTGTTTCCCGCCCCCCTCTTTTTTTTTATAGAGAAAATAGAAGCGAAATGTTTTGCGTAAAAGTTCGTAAAAGCTCGAATTCATCGCTCGGATATTCATTTCACAGAGTAATCGCAGCTTTTACGCTTTGCCTGTGATATGGAAATTTATGACCAGACAATCGACAGCGAAGAGAACCCTTATTGTCCGCATTAAAACAAAACATAAGTATATATAAAAATTAATATAAAAATAAAAGATCACCACGCCTGGCACGGAGTGATACTAAAGTGAAAATACAAAAACAAGAAGAAAAACAAACGCGAGAACGAAAACGAAAAGGAAAAGGCAAAAAAAAAAAAAAAAAAATTATACATATATGATCATCATCGCTGCATATATATGCAAGATAATGCGTGCTTTTTTCGCGTGCCTGTGTCTGCGTGTGAAGCCAGCAAAAGTGAAGGCATAAATTCTAAAACAGTTTAAGTGCTCAAAAGGAGTTTTTTTCGCGCCCAATTATTTCAAATATCAACACAAAAAAAAAAAAAAAATTAATAAAAAGTTGTACATTTTTGTTTTTTTTTTTTTAATTGAACCTCCGCATTACTCCATCTACTCCAAAATGTCATATCGCAGCATTGCCCAACTGTACTTTCCTGCCGCTGTGCCGCATGTCAAGCTAAAAAGCTCAAAGGAGTAAAAAAAAAAAAATAATAATTGCGCAAACTAGCGAAAGCTTGATCCAGCGATACTTGAAGAATTTATAATCGATAAATAATAATTTCCGAAAAGAAAAGAATTTAAGAAAAGAAAAAAGAAAACAACTTCATGTATTGCCACTATCGGCGCGTTCACAAATACAAAGATCTTACAAAGATACATACAAAATGGCGATTGCCATTGCCATATGCACAACGAGAGAGTTTTGCCGCGTTGTTTAAAACACATTTGAGACGTTTTCCGCAAACTCGAATCCGAATCGTTGACGAATCGAACGATCAAATCGAACAGAATAAATAAGAAAATAATTGGGAAAACATAAAAAAAAGAAAATATCTAATAAAAAATACCTATTCAAATTAAAACAGTATTACAGGCTGTTCGGGAATTTGAAAGAAAAGCTATGCCAGTCCTAAAGCCTTTCAATTGCCCCCATACCACAAATTTCCGAAAACATAAGGAAGCACCTAAGGTAAGCGGAAGTTTTTTCCCAAAAAAACAAGTAAAATAAATAAATATGTATTTTAATTCATTAAAATTATGATTTTTGAAGCTATCAAAATAATAATCAAATTATAAAAATTCACCTCTCCCAGCCAAGAGCTCGAAAATACAAATGGCATGATCGTTTCCTATTCTCCGCGGAACGCAGTTATTTTATTCTTTTTTTTCCCCCAATTCTTTTGTCCGAAAATTGTTACAAGGTCAACTTTCGATAGCGCTCTACATGTGCGAGCACGAAAACGCACATGGGGGCACAGTAACCTCATCGAAGTGTAATAATTTTGACATTTTATAGACTCGAACCAGAGAGAGAGAGAGAGAGAGAGAGAGAGAGAGAGAAAGAGAGAGAGAGAGTTGGTATGCATGCGTCTATTCCACTTTTGCAGAAATCCTTTGATCACTGTGTGCGCTAATGTGTGGATGGTTAATCTGAATAGGAAATTTGTAAATCCTACGCTTTTCTATAAGTACTGATTTTTCGCTCGAATATACATACATACATACAGCACACAAACTCACACGGAACCCACACGAACCTCACGCACGCACGTGTGATCGAGCGTTCGGCGCTTGAGTTGCGATGATTTCCGTTTCCGATTGTATGTAGGCATCGCTTCAGATTTGCGTGCAATGAAATAAGGCGCACACACACATACACACACACACACACACACAGGTTGGAAGCAGCCCAGGCGGAAATATCAAAAATCACGATGACTGCTCTAAAGAAGATGTCTGAGTGAAGTTATGAGTTCTTTGTGTTGCTCCATTTCGTCTTAAAGGACTCAATCGAAATCGTCCTTTTCAATTTTCATTGAGATTTTTGCATGGAAGAATTGATGACTTTTAAAGGCAGTAATTTTTCCGGTTGACATTGAGAGTGAAGCGTTTTTTTTTTTTTGGCTCCCACTTAGCAGGTATACTTATGTATATATGATAGCGAATTGAAATTTCACTTAATATTTCTCTTTTTTTTTTTTTTGTTGCTTTTCCACACAGTCTCTGGATGATCTCAAGTGATTTATTTTTATATGCCACCAAAAAACAGTTTATCTACTTAAAAATTCATTAGTTTTTGTTGTTGTTGTTGCTGTTATTAGTTCATTTTTTTTATATTTTTTATTATGTTATCTACAAAAAATTGTCATGTGAATGCGTTTGCCTTCATATCTGTGTCAATAAGGAATAATTGCTGAAGTCGGCTTAGGCTTAAAATTTGGGATGCGCCACATACCTACCGAATATCGAAAATGGAAAAAAATCTTGGAAATTTTCTTAAAACTGTCTGGCCGGATAGCGGAATAGCGATAATAAATAAAATATTTAAAAAAAATACTAGTCAACTATCCGCCCTAGCTTTCGAAAGTCTTATCTCAACAATTGAATATTCGACTTAAGCTGTTATTCCTTGCGGAGACAGATGTAATTACATTTGATGTGTTTTATATTTTCATTTCAATTTTGTTTTGCATAGATTTTATTATTTTTTTTTTTAAAGATTTGTGACTTAAATTGATACCATTTTTTCTAACTTTTCCCGAACACAGTCATACAAATCCTACTGTAGCCTGCAGTCAATTTTACTACTCTCCGACTAGTCTATCAAGTACCAGAATTGCTCACTTTAAATTTGCCTTACTTACAAATTTACTGATGTCTTTATCTCCAAGTGGAGCATAGGGCCTTTCATTTGCCTATCAATGCCTTTAACTGTTTTTTTTTTTTTTCTACATTGAGATGTCATTCACAAATAACCACTCCAACATTTAACTGCTCCATGAACATGATCTACTGTGGTCAATTAGGGATGAATTGTCTCATATGTACTAGTTGGTCTAATCTTTAAACCATATATTACTATATATGTCACTCTCATAGATTTTGGGCGGGACATTTCGCGCCAGTTAGAAAGAGATGTTACTCAGCAGGCAAAAAAAGAGCGAGAGAGAAATACTTTTGGTGAGTACTTAAGTGAAAAATTCTCATTTTGGTGGGTACCCAAGACCGTGTTGAAAAGAGCCAAAATAGAAACGGCTCCTGAGTGACATATATAGTTATATATGCTTTAAACTACACATTCTTCTAGGTCACTTGTTGCTAATCAAAGTCTCGTCAACTCTAATGATTCACGAAAACAGGATAGCGCCACTTCAGGTACCGCCATTTTGTAGCATTCTCTCAGAGAGCGAATTGTTGTTGTTTCCCATGCTAAAGCGCAACTCGCATGAATATGTGACGTTGGCTTAACATGCAAATCAACAACAACGATTCTCTCTTTTAAGATTTCTACGTCACAGGCCTGAAGTGGCGCTATCTTATTTTCTTGTATCATGGTCAATTCTCATACAAAATATACTGGACATTTGGACTAGTCTTATATCGAGTGACTCCGGAGTAGTCCTTTTTGGTAAATTGACGTCTTCATTACTGCAGGATATTCACGTTTGTGTGTGTGTGTGTGTGTGTGTGTGTGTGTGTGTGTGTGTATGTGTTTGTCAGTCTGTTTGCTCATACGAGGGCATTTTAAGTATCGCAATTCTACGAATTGTTTGCGAATTATCGCAATAAACTGTGAATAATTAAAACTACTTCGTAAGGCATAAAAGTGCAAATAAAAGTTTTGACGCAAGTCCCTCGACTAAATTGCATTCTATTCCATTCCATTCAGGTACTTTGATTGCTACTTTGTGTGCGAGTGTGTGTGTGTGATCTACATGTTCATGTATGCTTGAATGTGTGACTTACCCAGCAGAGAAAATCCCGCTGACCGCATGAAATTGTCATTGACATTGCCCGTGACACCTCAAACGTTATTTTTTTTTTTTTTTTGCCTATCAAAAAGGAAGGGCGTCCTTCACGATGAGTGAATTATACATGGACATTATTGCCACCTGTCATCTGTCACCTGTCACATATATGTATGCCAATAAATGTAAATGGAAAAAAAATCGATGACTGTCATACAGTAGACAGTTTTCAACTGGGTTCGAAAATCGAAATAAATGAAAAGTTCAAGTTACCGATCTGGTTTTGTCTGATTTCATTTATAAATAGACGCCATATTTCATAAAGGCGTTGATGACGAATTGTCATTCATAAATGACTATAGAATATTCATCGGCATCGGCATAGGCATCGCATTCGATAACTGACTCGCAATCGCAATCGCAGTCCCACTGGCACTCGTAGAGCACCGCAGGCAGATGGGCAGCAAAGCGATTTAGATAATTATTTAATAACAATTTGAATTGGAAGTGCCAAATCAGAGAAGTGCGGCGTCTTGGCGCCATGCAAACTTTATTAACGACATAAGTATGTATGTATGAATGTATACTCATACACATGCACGTGCGTATTTCTGTTGAATCAGAATTATGAACTTACTTCATTGTTTGCGAATTCAAATTCAATCGAGCTATAAATAATGCCAAATTGAGCTTATTTCGAAAGGTGTTTTGAATGTTGCTATTTTTTCCCCATTTTTGGCTTTGTTCTCGAAGAGAATGGAGTGTGTGATTGATTTATTGCGGTGCAATGAAATTGGGAAAAGAAATTAATTATGTATGTGAAAGTGATCGAATGTTCCCAAATTGTTAAATTGGAAGCTCGCAGTCTTTCCATGCCCGACACACTCTCTGTCAAGGGTATATTGCATTTGTGCGTACGTGTGTAACACCCAGAACCATTCGAGGTGGATCATACAAAATAGACATAGAAATGATCAGAGTCACTAGACGATTCGATACAGACATGCCTGTCTGTCTATTAGTCTGTCTGTCCTCACACAGTTTTCTAATCGAAGGCGTTGAGCCATTTTGATGAAATTTGATATACGTATAGGCGAAGACATGGGTAGGAACATGATACAAGAAAACAAGATAGCGCCACTTCAGCCCGATGATGTCACAAATACAAAATGAGAGCTTCGTTGTTGTTGTTTTGCACGCTAAGCCCAACGTCACAACTATACTTTAGCATGGGAAACAACAACAATGGGAATGCTACAAAATAGCGGTACCCGAAGTGGCGCTATCTTTCTCTCTTTGTATCATGGGTAGGAACAAGTTCGAGAATAGACTCGATCGGACCATTTTTAGGAGTATCTGCAGTACTAGAAACAGAGCCCGATCCAGCTTTATTGCCGCTCTGGGCAAAAGCTTTATTTTCCACCCCTATGATGATACTTATGGGGCACTGTTTTTGCATATACATATGTATGTATATGAATGTGAAATTTCCGCCCCTGACAGTGCAGCTCTATAGGCATTTGCCTGGCCTAGCACCCATTTACCCGGGGCCTGGTTAGAGAAGCCCACTCAGCTCCACTTCTTAGTGCTGAAAAATCACCCTTGGTGGGAACAAACTACTCGTAATCGAAGAATGGACATAGTTTCTTTCTCCAATAAGCATCCGAACTGAAAGCCTGAAAAATAATTTTTTTTTTTTTTTTTGTTTTTGTTCTTATAAATTCATGATATTTTTAATGAATTACTGAACCAATCAATAGGTATAAATGCTTCGAGGTGTTGGTTTTTCAGGAATAAAATGCATTTAAATATGAAAAAATTGATTGGAAAATTTTTGAATTTTGACGGTTCAGTGACGTTTTGGGTCCAAATTCGATACATTTAGTAGGAACGGACTCAACATTTACGGAGAAAATCAAACAAAGACAGGTACGAGAAAAAATTGATTTGAACGGTGAGACATGCTGGAGGATACATATTTACATAGTGGTTCGGGGTTGCACAGGAGAAGCTGAGTTGGAAATTTAGCCTTCATTGTCAAGAAGATGGACCAAATGATGTAATCTAATGACGTGTTTGAAAATAATTTTCTTTATAATTAACTCAAATTGGGGCTAAAAACGAAGCAATTGCACACACCTACACAGTCTCCTAATATGAACCCTATCGAGCACACATGGTGGTTCCTAAAAAAAAAAGGATTCTAAGTCATCCAAAGTGTCTTATGCTTAAACGGTATAACTCCACAGCAGTGATGGCCAAACCTATACGTAAACATTCATAATTGTTTGCGTGAATGCGCTGTCGACTTTGCTTAGAGCTACTCTGATTTGCCCACCAGATAATTGGATCATCCAAAGAGTAATCTTAGATCGCTCATTTGCGAGTAATGGATTACTAGAGAATGCTCAAATTTCATATATTTTTTAACATAGGATGTCCCGGCGGAGGAGTAAACCTTTTGACCTCGGAAAGGAGATCAAGTGGAGTAGTCTTTTCTAATTCAAGAAAGAGCATAAGCGGAGTATTATATTGCTCGCGTCTTTGTCCAAATGAATGGATAAGTCATTAAATAACATAGGTTGCTCTCCTATTACTCCAAATGAATGATTAAGCGATTATAAAAATTGAAATAAAACCTCGATTGCTCGCTTCTTACTCCAAATGGATGAATAAGTCATTACTCTTCTTTTGATCGGTTAAGGTATTAATCCATAATTATCTGCTGGGTGCATTGACGAAGTTTGTTTTTTAAACACACACCAGCGTTGCCAGACGTCCCGCATTTTGCGGGATGTCCCGCTTTTTGGCCTAAAATTATAATGTCCCGCCGGGACATGAAAAATCCCGCATTTTTTCAAATATATGGAAACTAACTTTTAGTTTGTTAAAGATAAAAAAGAAATCTTAGATTCGGTGAAAGGGTCAGAAAAGTACAAATAAATTTGAAATAATCTACTAATGTAACAAAATGTAAGAAATTTAAAAATAATTTACTAACGTAACAAAATGTTTAAAATCTTTGAATGCGAGCAATAAAGCCATAGAAAGAAAAAGTAATTCTGAATATACATAACACAGGTATACAAGGTTTTGGACCAGAGAAACTGGATAGCGACCCTATAGGAATTTTTCGTGCTGATTCCGAATCTGGTACCCGTTTTTCTCTATCACGTCAAGTTTTTGAGAAATCGTTAAATAACGGTTTTTAACATTTTTACCTATAGTCTATGTCAATAATGAGGTCGTAGACCCTATATGCCTTAACCGATTTCAAAGTTTTTGGTACTCATATGAAAGAGGAATGACAACGCAACATATCCTTTATACACAAATTTGGAATTGATTCAGTAACTTGGAAGCTATAGGGCAAAAAACGCGATGCTGATTTCCAATTTTTAGCGATTTTGTTTAAAAACTTGAAATTCAAATGGTTATAATTTCCGAACCAAGGCTGGTATTCCAGGTCTTAATACTTTGAATGAAAGAACAATCAATTGAAAAAGTTTTGAGCCTAAAACAAAAAAAATCCGTTGCGTCGTTCTAATTTTATGAGGATTTTCGTTGAAAATGACAAAAACGAATTTTTATTTTTGGTATATTCTTCGCTCGTTCATATGTATATTTCAGTCGAATTGTGTATGTTGGTAAAACTGGCTTAAAAAACATAAAACTTAAATTCTATTTTAAACCTATCTTTAAAGCTAAAACCAATTTAAACTTTAAAAATGAACAGAATTTGAACTGAGCCTTTTGTATTGTTTACTATCTGTTTCGCGTATAAGGGACCAGCAATAGTCACTCAACATTCCTTCATCCCAAAAGCCCTTATAATTTTTTTCAATCCTCTGTAGGTCCTGGTGAATGCGCTCTCCTTGTTCGTCGCTAGTTTTGCCCAAGTTTTCGGGGAAGAAATCCAAATGTGAGTGGAGAAAATGTATTTTTAGTGACATCCTAAATGGAAAAAAAATCGATGACTGTCATACAGTAGACAGTTTTCAACTGGGTTCGAAAATCGAAATAAATGAAAAGTTCAAGTTACCGATCTGGTTTTGTCTGATTTCATTTATAAATAGACGCCATATTTCATAAAGGCGTTGATGACGAATTGTCATTCATAAATGACTATAGAATATTCATCGGCATCGGCATAGGCATCGCATTCGATAACTGACTCGCAATCGCAATCGCAGTCGCACTGGCACTCGTAGAGCACCGCAGGCAGATGGGCAGCAAAGCGATTTAGATAATTATTTAATAACAATTTGAATTGGAAGTGCCAAATCAGAGAAGTGCGGCGTCTTGGCGCCATGCAAACTTTATTAACGACATAAGTATGTATGTATGAATGTATACTCATACACATGCACGTGCGTATTTCTGTTCAATCAGACTTATGAACTTACTTCATTGTTTGCGAATTCAAATTCAATCGAGCTATAAATAATGCCAAATTGAGCTTATTTCGAAAGGTGTTTTGAATGTTGCTGTTTTTTCCCCATTTTTGGCTTTGTTCTCGAAGAGAATGGAGTGTGTGATTGATTTATTACGGTGCAATGAAATTGGGAAAATAAATTAATTATGTATGTGAAAGTGATCGAATGTTCCCAAATTGTTAAATTGTAAGCTCGCAGTCTTTCCATGCCCGACACACTCTCTGTCAAGGGTATATTGCATTTGTGCGTACGTGTGTAACACCCAGAACCATTCGAGGTGGATCATACAAAATAGACATAGAAATGATCAGAGTCACTAGACGATTCGATACAGACATGCCTGTCTGTCTATTAGTCTGTCTGTCCTCACACAGTTTTCTTATCGAAGGCGTTGAGCCATTTTGATGAAATTTGATATACGTATAGGCGAAGACATGGGTAGGAACAAGTTCGAGAATAGACTCGATCGGACCATTTTTAGGAGTATCTGCAGTACTAGAAACAGAGCCCGATCCAGCTTTATTGCCGCTCTGGGCAAAAGCTTTATTTTCCACCCCTATGATGATACTTATGGGGCACTGTTTTTGCATATAAATACATATGTATGTATATGAATGTGAAATTTCCGCCCCTGACAGTGCAGCTCTATAGGCATTTGCCTGGCCTACCACCCATTTACCCGGGGCCTGGTTAGAGAAGCCCACTCAGCTCCACTTCTTAGTGCTGAAAAATCACCCTTGGTGGGAACAAACTACTCGTAATCGAAGAATGGACATAGTTTTTTTCTCCAATAAGCATCCGAACTGAAAGCTGAAAATAATAGTTATTTTTTTTTTTTGTTTTTGTTCTTATAAATTCATGATATTTTTAATGAATTACTGAACCAATCAATAGGTATAAATGCTTCGAGGTGTTGGTTTTTCAGGAATAAAATGCATTTAAATATGAAAAAATTGATTGAAAAATTTTTGAATTTTGACGGTTCAGTGACGTTTTGGGTCCAAATTCGATACATTTAGTAGGAACGGACTCAACATTTACGGAGAAAATCAAACAAAGACATGTACGAGAAAAAATTGATTTGAACGGTGAGACATGCTGGAGGATACATATTTACATAGTGGTTCGGGGTTGCACAGGAGAAGCTGAGTTGGAAATTTAGCCTTCATTGTCAAGAAGATGGACCAAATGATGTAGTCTAATGACGTGTTTGAAAATAATTTTCTTTATAATTTACTCAAATTGGGGCTAAAAACGAAGCAATTGGACACACCTACACAGTCTCCTAATATGAACCCTATCGAGCACACATGGTGGTTCCTAAAAAAAAAGGATTCTAAGTCATCCAAAGTGTCTTATGCTTAAACGGTATAACTCCACAGCAGTGATGGCCAAACCTATACGTAAACATTCATAATTGTTTGCGTGAATGCGCTGTCGACTTTGCTTAGAGCTACTCTGATTTGCACCAGATAATATGGATCATTCCAAAGAGTAATCTTAGATCGCTCATTTGCGAGTAATGGATTACTAGAGAATGCTCAAATTTCATATATTTTTTAACATAGGATGTCCCGGCGGAGGAGTTAAACCTTTTGACCTCGGAAAGGAGAACAAGTGGTTAGTTTTTCTAATTCAAGAAAGGAGCATAAGCGGAGTAATATATTGCTCGCGTCTTAGTCCAAATGAATGGATAAGTCAATTTAAATAACATAGGTTGATCTCTCCTATTACTCAAATGAATGATTTAAGCGATTTAAAAGTCCCGTTGCCGTTTTCTCCAAATGGATTAATCATTATCTTTTTTACGGTTAAGGTTTTCCAAATTATTTTGGGGCTTAGAAGTTTTTTTTTAAACAACAACTTGCCAATCCCCATTTTGGGGCCCCTTTTTCCTTTATAAGCTAGTTTTGCCCAAGTTTTCGGGGAAGAAATCCAAATGTGAGTGGAGAAAATGTATTTTTAGTGACATCCGAACTCCCATTTTTCGATAATTTTTCAAGAGTCCTCCAACTATTTTTATGTAGTTGTCGCTTTTTTTATTTCCCAAAAAATTTCCCACAACGTCTTTAAATGATGACCAAGCAGCTGCTTCTATAGGTGACAGATGTTTCGAAAAGTGTTCATCACGCATGATTTTTCTGATGTCTGGTCCAATAAAAACACCTTCTTTAATTTTGGCATAGGAAATTTTCGGAAAAAATTTAATCAAATATTGGAAGGCTGGTCCATCTCGCTGCAGCGCCTTTACGAAATTTTTGAATAGACCCAGCTTGATGTGTAAAGGAGGTAGGAAAATGTTGTTGGGGTCGACAAGTGGAATGGCGGAGACACTTTGTTGCCCTGGCGTATATTGAAAGCGAGTCGGCCAATTTTTCTTTTTGTAGTGATGCTCCGTAGCGCGGCTATCCCATAGACAAAGGGCTTTTGGGATGAAGGAATGTTGAGTGACTATTGCTGGGCCCTTATACGCGAAGCAGATAGTAAACAATACAAAAGGCTCAGTTCAAATTCTGTTCATTTTTAAAGTTTAAATTGGTTTTAGCTTTAAAGATAGGTTTAAAATAGAATTTAAGTTTTATGTTTTTTAAGCCAGTTTTACCAACATACACAATTCGAACTGAAATATACATATGAACGAGCGAAGAATATACCAAAAATAAAAATTCGTTTTTGTCATTTTCAACGAAAATCCTCATAAAATTAGAACGACGCAACGGATTTTTTTTGTTTTAGGCTCAAAACTTTTTCAATTGATTGTTCTTTCATTCAAAGTATTAAGACCTGGAATACCAGCCTTGGTTCGGAAATTATAACCATTTGAATTTCAAGTTTTTAAACAAAATCGCTAAAAATTGGAAATCAGCATCGCGTTTTTTGCCCTATAGCTTCCAAGTTACTGAATCAATTCCAAATTTGTGTATAAAGGATATGTTGCGTTGTCATTCCTCTTTCATATGAGTGCAAAAACTTTGAAATCGGTTAAGGCATATAGGGTCTACGACCTCATTATTGACATAGACTATAGGTAAAAATGTTAAAAACCGTTATTTAACGATTTCTCAAAAACTTGACGTGATAGAGAAAAACGGGTACCAGATTCGGAATCAGCACGAAAAATTCCTATAGGGTCGCTATCCAGTTTTTCTGGTCCAAAAGTTGGCCTTTATTTGTAAACTTGTGTAATTAATACTTTGTTAAGGGGTTTTTGTTGGAATTCCACATTTGTTGTCTCGCGAAAGTAAATTTAAATTTGTCCCGCAATTGCTTGTGAAATCCCGCATTTTTTGGATAAATTTTTAAAAAATCCCGCTTTTTAAGAAAATTCATCTGGCAACGCTGACACACACACACACACACACGCTAGGAAAATTGAAAATTGGCCGACACTGCTCCACAGAGCTGTAAAAAAATATGAACTCTTTTTAAAAATGGCATGTCGTTGTCTTGGCTTTTCGTGGTGTGGTGGATAGCGCGTGCGCTTAACAATCCAATTTTGGCGAGTTCAAATCCCCGCTCAAACAGTATGATCAAGAAGATATGTAATTATATAACTTTACAATAATACTGGAATTCAGATTTGTAAATTTGACAAAATGTGAAATCTTTCAAAATGGGAAATGAGCTGTCGGAATTTGTATGAATTTTTCTCGAAATGTGACAAATTTTCCCCATCGTTTTAGGTTCGAAAATCATGATAATCTCTTTCGCAGAGCTGGTCAAGGCAGCGATACAGGTTCCGTCAAGAATAACATAATAGGGGTATTCACAAAGGTGTCGGAAAATAGTAAAGTCGGAAAATCGGAAAATTTTAGCTGCTTAAAAAGTTGTGCAAGATCCAAAAAAAAATTAAAAATTGTTTAAGAAGTCGCAATTTTCCGATTTTCCGACTTTCCAACGTTTTTAACACGCCTTTGTGAATACCCCTAATGAAGGAACACCAAAATATAATTTAATTGATGTACGGAAAAATGTATACGCGTTTAAGCCTATTAAGATTGGTTTCCAAAGAAAGATATGTTAACGCTCACTGAAAAGGGGAAAAGTTCCGATGGGAAAATTCCCCAAGGGCTATTTACAAAGCTGAATGAATCCCCCAATTGTGAATACATTTTTTTTTTTCAGCCAAAGTATGCACTAAAAATGTAGGTCGATGGTCAATACGGTTGAGGCTGTTCATGTTTTCCGAAATAAAAAATTCGAATGGATTAATCTTAAGTACGTGTGCCGTTATCGTCCGTAGCAGAATTATGAAATTTCATAATGAAGACATGGCGGAGTGCAGAAAAAATATCGAAAGTTTACAATATTTCAAAAAAACATGCCTTTTTCGAATTTTACTCTTACATTAAATTTTTCAAATTTTTCTTTCGCCTCTGCGGAGATTCGAGCTCGTCGACATCGGATTGCTAAAAGCGCACAAGGTTTCTAGTACGCCACGGAGCGGGCTTACCCACCAAGATGCCATAAGCCATTTATAATCATTATTTGAAAAAAGTGTTATCCAAGTAAGGTGTACCTAATGCTTTACATAAAAGCTTTATATAAAACACGCATTCTATGGCGAATGTTTTTAAAACACTATTGAAAAACTGTGTTTATTTTCGATTTAAGCAAACGTTTCGCAAGTATGCTTGAAAAATATTGTTCTGTATAAGCTTGTTCTCCAATTAAGTTATGTGTATATTCCAATTGTGAAATGGTTTATTGGGATAGTTTTGTTGAGCAGTTCAAGATGTAAGTAAACTTTTTTGATTGACTGTACATACACATATTCATATATAAATCATATTTAACAATTCGAGCTCTTCCGAATCTCTTACTCAAGACAAAAACACATTTTTCCGTAGAAATTAATTCATGTTCTAAAGTCGTTTCTCGTTTATCAAATTGATTTTTCTCAAAGATCGCAACAATCGCTGAATTTTAAGCTTAAGTTCAATTAATCAGTTATTGCTTTACAATACAGATCTTTTAAGTGTGTTGCATTTTTTTTTTGGCTGGGAGTAATTTTATTCTGAAAAGAAAATAATTTTTCATAATTTTCAATAATTTTTTCATCTATGAATATTATGCATATATGCATAAACGGATAAATCGGAATGCGTTCTTTGTGGACGAAGACGAACAGGGAGAAAATTTTGTAAGAAAGCGGGATACACTGGAATTTCGAGGTCATATGGGCAGCACTTGGGAAAATTCAAGTTGATTTGTTAGCAACATGCTTATATATACATTTGCTTAGCAATAATTCTCTCGCAGCATGAAACGCAGCAGCAAATTTGTTTCGAGCTCAGCAACGTTGCAGCAACATGTTTCAGCTGCCTGATGTATAAAAAGCGATATTGTTTCTAGTATGCTTATGACAGTCAGTGTGAGAGGTTATTCCCCATTTAAAACCGTTTAAAACCATTGCAAACATCAAACCAACCATTGCAATATTACACTGGCTAACAGGTCGTCGCTTGCATGTTAAGTGGGGTGTTCATAAAATAGTGAGCTAAATATTGTGTAAGCATTTAAGTCCTTCTGAGTTCGAGATTCAATACCGGAAGAAAGTTTTTGAATATGAAAAGAAGAGAATAATTGTAGCGTTTTTACACACTCTGGTCTCGGACGCATGCGTTGGGAAGAGGGGGGTACGGTTAAATGTTCTCTCTTTGCTTTCCGAATTGGGCGAACTCATTTTAAAGAATTCTTATACTACTGCATTAAGATCGATCGGGGGAGTTCTTTGAACAGTACGTTCTGAAATGTTTAGGGGAGCATCGATATATATAGGAATTCCGCGCTTAAAATCATAAAAACAGAGCCGTGCTCACAGTGCTCGGTATTTAGGCTGGAGCTTTGGAGTCAGATTTTCCGGACTTTTGGAAAGGATGGGAATATTTTTAGTACTTGTTTTGGTGGCAATCACTGCTCCACAGTGAGACCTTCCTATAGCTTATTTCGTAAAAAAAAAAAAAATTAAATAAATTTTATGAAATAAAAATCTGTTTTTTTTTTATTAAGAAAAATCATGAAAAATCCGCCCACTGCTACGCCCATTTTTAATATAAGCTGAATTTATTTATGCTTTAAAATTTAAAATAATCTTCCACTAAAAGAAAGTTGTGTAACTAAAATAAAGACCCCAAAAAATTATTTGAAGTCCTCTTTACTGCCACGCCTACTTTTTTTTTTTTTTACAAAGAAATGACATGTCCGTCCCTGCATACCGTGTTTAAAAGATACTTAATTTTTTTGCTATATTATTGACACTCTTTAAAGACACAAAAATAGTCTATGTTAGCACTATTTCGGGGGCCTTCTGTAGGCGTGGTATGTTATAAATATATTAAAACTTTTCCCATTTTTTGAGATATTTCGGAAAAGTTTTTCATTTTGATTGCTTTTAAGCATCCAAGTTATAATGACAACACCTCAGAATAGGCCAGGGCAAATTTGAACACGCAAGACAAGATGACGTTTTTAAAATTAAATAATTAATATTGGGCGTGGCAGATAGCCTGCATTGATTAGTTTATTTCAATCTTCAACTCATAGAGTGAGCAATAAAATGACTAAAAATCTATTGAGTTTTATCATATTTTCAATAATTGAACTGCATTCTTAATTCGAATTTATGGTTTTATAGTTAAATTTGGGGAAAAACGCACATATATTTTCTATTATATACTTTACAAGAGCGTTGTGAGGCTATGGTGAGGGGTTGGCCTGTTTTAAATTTTTTTTTTAACTCTTTTGTTTTTAGTTTAAAGTTAAATATTTGAAAAAAAAAATATTTGATAGCTTGGTGGTGGGCACGACCCTTCTTCCCCCTGTCAAATACGCCCTTTATACTTTTCATATTGAAATATTCGATGCCGCATATGAAATTATTGTGTCAATAAGAAGATTCTTTAATTTGCATAGAGACATTCTGAACCCGTATTTTTCTACGTATAAAAAAAAAAAATTTTTTTAAATTAAATAATTACATACATATTATATATAAATTACTTAATTTATTGATACAAATATAAAAATTGAAATTAGATTGTGCGAAAAGAAAAAATTCTTAAAAATCCACATGATTTAATTTTTTTTTTATACTATTTTTGTCCGCACTCGTTACACAGTGCCAAGCAGTCGACAGAAGTCGACCAGATATACTGAGCAACATACTCCAAAAAGCCGTCACTCAAAAACCAATTCAAAATCATCGCACATAAAAAATTTCTCATGAAACACAACTGTGGCGCACGCATATAAGCGGGGAAATTTGCTTTAATTTAACAACTCGAACGATATAACGACAACGCCAATAAGCGAGGTACGCGCATAAGCGAGACGCAAATAACCAGAAACCACTGTATCTCAATCACCAACACTTGAAATACTTTGGCTCTCGACGAATTTGGTTTAGTCCTTAAATCAGAAGCAACAAGTCAACATCGAAAACGAGCACTCAACGAAGCGAGAAGAAAAGTGTAAAAAACTCAATTCAATTCAATTCAATTTCAATTCATTTCAGTCCAATCCAATCCAATCCAATCCATTTCAATTTAATTCGATTCGATTCGGGTTCGGGTTCGGTTTTTTAATAAAGGCGCTAAATAACCGAGAATTAACCAACGGAAAAAAAGATATTCGACGAGCAAGAGAAACATACAAAATAGCTTAAAGTCAGCGAATTGAAAAATCGAGATATCATATTTTTGAGATCGAGATCGTCATCGTCATCGAGATCGGCATCGGCATCGAGACGCGATTGTGATTATTTCTTTAAGCGCGATTATTGTGCGAAAAATCTTGGTAATTTCAAATAAAAATTAACTATTATTTTCTTTCACATTTTTCCAATCGAATACTTTCGGGAAAAGAAGAAAGAAAGAATGAAATGTGGTTCAAAGGCTGTAGAAAATTATTTCAATTTTTTTAATTTTAATTCTTTTTTATTATTTTTTTTTTTTTTTTTTTGTGTGTGAAAATTCTGCCAAAAATTGTGAGGAGTAATTTTTTGAATTGCTCGAAAATTGATTTGAAGAAAAATGAAATTCGGAAAGCGAAGATTGCGTTTATTTGATTTTGAATTCATTCCGGCGCAAAATTTTCAAGACATTGAGCAAAAATCGAAAAAACCAGCGATCGAAGATACAAAAAATTAAAAAGAAGAAGAGGAATTAATTGTAATTATGAACATTTTAGATCCTCAACTGGTTGTGATATTTTTTCTTTTTTTTTGCTATTTTTTTTTTTTTTTTTGGTTTGTTAATGACAATATTGACAGTCTCATCATAAGCCGCTGACGTCCGATGCTGACACACAAAGTGCATTCCCTCAATATGGCTTTATCTGAAAGAATCTTAAGACCGCCTGCCTCAAAGTCTGTACAGTTTAGTCTTTTTTCCCTTTTCTTTTGATTCTCTTTTTTTAATCTTTTTTTTTTTTTTTTTTTTGTTTTTTGTTGTTTTTGTTTTTCGTGTCATTAAATGGTTAAAGGCATTGCTTTTGCGTAAAGACCACCGGTCTGGTCTACTGGCAGTCTTGTTATCCACTTTACGATTTTCATTCATTTCGGTGAGTAGTCATAGTTAGGTTCTACCTGTGTGCTGACTTAATAACGGCGCCGTCCGTGTGGTGTGTGCGGTGAGTGGTGTGCGCGGTAACCGGTGAGTGGTAAGTGGTGTGGCCGGCCATCATCATTGTCATCGTCTGGCCATGTCAACATCAAATAAAACACCGTAGGGTGCATTGCAGCGTGCAACTTTGACTTTTCGTG